>BSBK01009669.1:0-303957 GCA_027943335.1 Chamaecyparis obtusa
CATATATATATGTATGTATGTATGTATGTATGTGTGTGTGTGTGTGTATGTGTATTGTCAACCCATATCTGACCACCTATCTAGAGTACCTGAATATAAAAAGTGGTGGGAAAATTATTTCAGCCATGTTCAGTTCTAGTTTGAGATTTGTGGCCCTATTGGTTGGCGCCTTATGTGGGCTAGTACCTACTATGGTACCAATAGGTACCCTAAGTGGATATATGCACAAAGATGGGGGACCAGAAAGGTGCAAAATTCATTTTTGGTCCCTCAAAAGATATAGTGCACACGTTCTATAGGGCGCACGCACTATACCATAGTTCGTAAGTGCTAGTACGCACTATACCACGCACGCACTATGGCTTCGATTGCCCATGCTTTAGGCTTGGGCAATTCAAAACATAGTGCGTGCGTGGTATAGTGCGTACTAGCACTTACGAACTATGTAAAGTTCCTAAATGAGTTCAATGCAACATAAAAATGTAATGATTTACATACCCCATATGCGCTATAATGCATATGCCCTATGTGGCAATAAATAAAGACAAATAAACCCTTTTTAATAGGATGCACTCATGCCAATTTCAGTACCAATACTATACATAAAATGTAACATTTTATGTTTATACTTTCAAGATGTTCGAGAGTGGTTTTAGGTTTATAGGAGTTAACATAAATATTCTAGATTTTGAGTGTTTTTAGAAATTTTGAGGCTTAGCCAAATTTTAGAAATCAATGCGTTATCTTCAACATGATTTCTTGTGCACTTGTGATTGTAACCTTAAGCCCTTGACTTGTGCACAATCATGAGAGAGAGAGAGAGAGAGAGAGAGAGAGAGAGAGAGAGAGGAGAGAGAGAGAGAGAGAGAGCACTTAGGACATATTAGAACCATAAAGTGTGTCCTAAGGTGTCCTAAGACACCTTAGAACATATTATGACCCCTTATGACAAACTTTATGGTTCTAATGTGTCCTACTGGGTTGTAATGGGTTGTGAGGGCTCCTAATGGGTCCTAAAAGATGTTAGGACCTATTATGACACATTAGGACACATTAGATTCATAAAGTGTGTCGTAAGTGGTTATAATGTTTTATAAGTGGTCCTACAACCCCTTAGGACACACTATATGATTCTAGTGTGTCTTAATGGATTACAAAAGGTCATAATGGGTCCTTAGACCCCTTAGAAACTATTAGGATCCATTATGACACATCTAGACACATCACAATCATAATGTGTGTCCTAAAGGGTCCTAAGGTGTCCTAGGACTCCTTTTAACACATTACAAACCCTTAGGACACACTTTATAGTTCTAATGTCTCTTAATGGGTCATACGGGATCCTAATAAGTCCTAAGGGGTGTTAGGATCCATTATGACACATTACAACTATAAAGTTTGTTGTAAGGGGTCATACTATGTTATAAGTGGTCCTAAGACCCCTTAGGAAAAACTTTATGGTTCTAATGTGTGTCATGGGTCCTAACATGTCTTAGATCCGTTAGGAACCCTTACGACCCATTACAACCTAATACAACCCGTTATAACACATTAGAACCATAAATATGTCCTAAGGAGTTGTAATGTGTTCTAAGGGGTCCTAGGACATCTTAGAACACATTATGACCCCTTAAGACACACTTTATGGTTCTAATGTGTCCTAATGGGCCGTAAGGGGTCTTAGGACCCATTACAACACATTAGAACACATTAGAACCATAAAGTATGTCACAAGGGGTTGTAATGTGTTCTAAGGGGTCCTAAGAACCTGTACAAAACACTTTATGGTTCTAATGTGTCCTAATAGGTCATTTTGGGTTGTAAGGGGTTCTAATTACTCCTAAAGAGTCTTAGAAACCATTACAACCCATTACAATTATTCTAATTTTTAATATTTACATATATTATTTATAGTATTTATTATTAAAATACTATTATTTAATTATATAATATAAGTATTTTTAATTTTAAAATATTTTTAGCAATAATATTTAGTATAAATTAAAAAATTTGCTATAATAAATTAAATTATTGTAATTTTTATTATCTATTTATATTTCAAAGAATTATGATTCCTATTAAGTAATATTTAGTTAATTTAAATTACAAATAATAATATATTTTAGAATAATAACTAAATTATTTGCATTGCCTAATAAAAATTAGAATTTACTTATCTTAGATTTTTAACATTAAGAATACAAGTTTTTAGTGGTTGCACAACAATAATGATAAAAATTTATAGAAGTGATAAGTAAAGATAAAGAAAAATTTAATATTAACATTTTAGTAAAAGAGAATTAAATAATAATGTTATTTTTTATAACAATCAATTAAAATATAATATAAAATAGTTTTATAATAAAATATTATATTAGTACATTCACAAATTATAGTTCATGAAAATATACTATAATTTATTTTTTTAAAAATAAATATTATTATTGTATTTGGAAATTTTTAATTCTGTTAATATTAAATTATTATTTTTTAATAAAAGTTAAGATATGAATTGTATTCATTTTATCAAAATATTAAGATAATACTCTTATATCAAATATTTTTAGAAAATTAAAAACTTAATTTTAAAATTAAAATATAACATTCATATACTCTTTTAAAATTCAGCTCAACTAAAAGGCCAAAATCTTTTCATTTATTATTATTTTCTTTATTCAAAAGATAAGTGGGCTGAATATTTAAATTAACATAAGTGGAACACTATATAATGGATATAATAAAAACACCCCAACAAAATTAACCTCCCGGTATAGAGATTAAACCAGAGCACAGACAATAACCCTCTCAACCAATACAGAATATGCTTGAAGCTTGACTAAGAACAGAACAAAACCATTCGAGCGAGAGTATAGCCGAAAATACCAGAAAATAATTCTTACTTTTACTTGTTAGTCCCTGGGCAGGGAACTATTGTTCCCAGTTGCTCATTTCAATTAATTTTATCCTCAAAAAAATCATATATGCTAAAGTTTTGAATGTTTTAGATTTAAAATTTATTTATGCTCATTAATTACTAATTTCTGATTGGTTAATACATATTTTCCTGAAGGGTAAAATTAATTTTTAATTTCAAAAAATAACCAAAAAAGATAAGATAAAGTCTGCAAACTTCCATCCTTCCACCGCCTCTGCCGCATGGCCACAAACAATTTTCCAGTTCATACTGGAAACTTCCATCCTTCCACCGCCAAAGCTACAGATCGACCGCGTGCAGATAAGAAGCTGCTTCATCCGGCGCTCCTTCTGCAACTCTCACCTAGTTTTTCTGGCTTCTCTGCTGTCATCGCATGTCGAACATGCAAAGGGGCGGGTCTGCAACCTCTCTCAGTACAAACCAGAGCCATTCCTTTTGCCCCAAGTTCTAAAGTGGAATAAACGTCCATCAGATTCTCTGATATCTTTTCACATACTGATGCTTTCTCACGATTCATTTTGTTGGTTACTAGTCTTCTATATTCCCCTTCACTAAAAGAACCCACCGCCTCTGTTTGATTTTGCTTAGTACAGACCAAATTCTCGAAATGGTTTTCAAAATTCAGAGAAATCCCCGCCCTCTCCTCATCAAGTGCATCCGTCGAATTCAATTCATCTGTTCTATATGCTGCCATTGACAAAAGCCCATGTTTTCTAGAGCTCATTACTCTGCGCGAACGCCATTTCTTAGGCCTCTGGTTGTTGTCTTCCTCATCCATGGCGAAAAGGGGCACCGAATTACTCTCTAAAAAAGCTGTTGTAAACATAGAAGAAATCTTGCCTGAAAATGGCTCTTCACATTTGAGACTCCGGCGCTTCTTAAATCCAGAAAAGCAACAAATTGGGTGCTTAAGATCACTAAAATTACTCAATTCCCTTCCCATGTGTGGCTCTGAAACAGAACGCGCATGACCCAAAATGGCAGAGGAACGACTTCTCATCATCATTTTACCCACAAATCAGATCCAAAGAGTAATCTTATTGACTCCAGAGGGATGTCAGGGAATCAGAATTCGTAGAAGAGAGTAATACCTGTTAACAATCCCAAATCATCTCTGCTTCTTCATAGCTGGTGAAATGGCGCGACCTAAAACCTCCCCATTTTCATACCCATTGATTAACAAAACCACTTAGGGCAGGTCCCCATGTGGTTGCTTGGCTTATTTTGGCTAGCAGCCACTGCTCAAATTTTTAAGGAGCAATTTGAGGAGCTCGTGGCCCCATGAAAGTTAAATTTTGCTGCTTATAAATATGCATAATCTGAAAGTTTAGTTTTAAACGAAATTTTTTAAAAATAATTTTTGACACAAGATTTGGTTGAAAAATCAGAGACAAATAAAAAAGAGGGAAAAAAAATTGTGGAGCCACATCATTCATGTCAAATAAGCAACTGCTGCTTATTTCCAGCCCCCCTTTTTTTTCAAAGCTTAATTTTTATTTTTAAGCAGCAGCTGCTCCATAAAAATAAGGAAAGATTCTAATTTATCCTTTCCCTATAATTAAAATAATGCATGGGAACACAGCGGCTGCTTAAAATTAAGCAGAAATTGCACTTAAGAAGCCGCATGGGGACATGGGGTTAGTAGTTAGAGTGTTAGGCGGGCGTGAATGTGGGCACGAGAGATGCAATTTGGCACGGAGCTATAGTCACATCTTTTCATGTGATACATTTGGCCCAGTTGTGGACCAAGTGTCAGTGTAAATGTATCCATACCGCAAATTTGGGCAAATACATTCAATTCGAGCGAAGCAACAGGTCCTGTTAAGCTCTCTGCAGTTTGGTGATTTGGACCTCTGAAGAATACTTGAATGGCGGCAATTAGTTCTTTGTGGTTGTGGTCAGAAAAGCCGGCCGCAAAGTGGAAAGCAGCCTAGAGTTGGGTTTTTATTTGTTTGTTTACATTAGATTGGCACTCGCATCAATTGGAGGTGCTTTGCACACAGAGCTACCTGTCTCCAAATGTATATTAATAAATTGGCATATATGCCAAGCAAAAGAATTTGCCCCATATAAATATAAAGGATGTGTTGGAGATGACATAGATGTTCAGTATTAAATGAATGTTGGGAACTTGACATTGACTATACGGCAAACTTCAGCGATCTTCATGCATTATAAGTGTTTATCGATTGCATCATTTTTTTTTTTTATTGAAGCTTTTTTTTAGAAACGAGCAAAATATTATTGTCCATGATCCAGGCCAAGTAATTGTAGTGCTAAATAAATAAGATGTCTGAAATGATATGGATGTCCGCTATTAAATGAATGAAGCATGTGAAGTGGCATTCACTATAACAATGCAACTTTAATCTTATAGATGTCCACTATGAAATGAAAGATGGCAAGTGGCATTCACTATAACAGAACAACCTTCATGAAGCACCAAATGATCCAAAAGTACCATTTCAATGCAAAGACCAAAATCTACCATCCAATTTTAACTATAGGCGGGGACTCTAGCTCCATCAGAGCTCTTGTTAACAAATTGTAATTATTTTTAAATTTGAAAGAAATAAACAAAAATTTACATATTACAGAGGAACATGATTACAGCCACAACAGCGATACGTTTGTAGTAGCTAATACATACCCCAAAGTCAGCTACTGCAGCAAACACACAAGCGTAGCAGGAAAATGTAGTACATAGAGATCCATGAGTAGTTGTGTATCATTCAATAAAAAGGTACTCCTAACCTTGATATTGACAGCTGGTCTGAACAGATTGTAATTATTTGATTGATGCTTGTTTCGGTGTAGTCCCAAACAGTGGCACTAGCTATTTGTACCCCGGCCAGTGCCCCATTTGCCTGTGCGCATGTTACACCTCAGAATTGTGACAGCTCAGAACCGTATATATTAGAAGAGCAGAAAATCCATCAAATTGGAAAACAATGTTACAATAACATTGCAATCTTATATAGATTGCAATAAAATCTGATTACACGAACTTAAAGCCAAGAAAGGGTACACAAGAGAGCAAATAGCACTGACAGCAACGAATTTATATTTTTTAAAGATGTCTTACTCTTTTACTTTCAGTCAATTAAAGTGCATCGAAGAGTGCGCTTCCTTGAAACGTCGTGGATAAATTGCATTGCTAACTGTGGGGCATATATTCCCGGACTAGGAGTTATCTTCCAATTTGTAGTTTAGTTTAGGCTCTTCGGTTGCCATTATTTAAATGTTGTTACAGGTTTGACTTGGTGTAAGCTCGCTTGTTAAGAATTCTTCTCAGTAATAGCACTGCGCACGCCGCTTAATTGAATTGTGCTCTTCTTTGAGGTTTCCCAGAATTGTTTTCATGGAATTCAAAAAGCTAAAGAGAAATGCGGAACTATTTCTATCTGACGAGTGGTGTTTCTGGCGTTTGGCTTCTGTGGATGAAGTGAAAAGCAATATGGACACGATTAAGCAAGGGAAAATCCTTGAGTCGTGGGATATTGCACGCCTTTTGGATGGATGGATGGATGGTCCCGGCTACAGATATACGGTTAAGAATGAGTACAAACCCAACATTGGACACATGCTGCTAGTTAAAACCACAGTATCAAGACAATTCGGTAAGTTAACTGCTCTGTGCAGTTCCACGTCTTCATCGTTATTCCTTTATAGATTAAAGAGTTGAACAAGGCTATTTGTGAGGCTAATTGTGAAATTTAATTTCTGCAGATGGTATATTTGAAGAAGAAATGTTCTCTGGAGTGAAGTTGAACAGTGAAGGAAGAAAAGCAGCTCTATTGCTCTCCTGTGACGATAAAATTACTGAAGTCACGTGCTTCGTTTTAGAGAGTATCATAGAGATATTTCCGGACCAAGGAAAGCGGCAAAGTGAGTTAGATAGTTTATCAGAGAGCCTGAAAGAGACTTTCAGTCACAATAGAACTGTATTGCACTATGCCGCCGATCAGCCACACAACGGAAACCAAGCAGAGTACGTTGCAGAATTGGTTCTAAGAAATTTTGAATATGGAAAAGAGTTAATAAAAGCTGCGGATAAATACGGGAGGACTGCTCTTCATTTTGCTGCTCTCCATGGCCACATCCAACTCTGCAATTTTCTAATGACTGAGTGCGGGTTGAAAGCTGATGAAAAGGATCGAAAAGGTGAAAATATACTGCACCTAGTTGTAAACAGCAATAAAAGCGACAAAGTAGCGAGTTTGGTGCGAATGGAGGAGGTGAGGTGTTTAGTTGCTTCGCAGGACGCCAAGGGTAAGACGCCATTGCATAAGGCAGCTGCCAACGGTAATACATACATTATCTCCAGGCTACTACACTTAGTAGAAGAAAACTCGGAAGAGTATGTTCGCAGGGCAGATTTGTTTGGGCAAACGGCGCTTCACGAAGCCGCAAGTGGAGGTCACAAGGAAGCCGTGAAGTACCTTTTGGAAAAGGGTTCGAGGCCTCTCTTAGAACGCAACTCTGAAGGAAAAACTGGACTGCACTATTGTGTGCAAATCCCAGACCAACAGAGGGCAAAAGAGATGACTGAGATAGTGCTAAATCATCACAAATCTGGCGAAGAGAGGTTGCTTCTGCTGTGGGCGTCGGCTACTGGTATGGGTACAGCAGAGCAAAGTGCAGAATCCTCATCAACAGTACACTGTTTCCTCAAGGGAAAGAGAAATAATGAAACCAAGGCGGAAAGCTCAAAAGATTTGTTGCTTAGCGCTGTTAAACTAGGGTATGACGCATTGGCATGGGAACTTATCAATAGAGGTGCCAATACTAGTCAATTACACAACTACTCCAAGGGTGATTTGTCACAAGCTCATCAACAGCGCGTCCAGAAGTGTATGCTTTCTTTACATCCCTACCTTCTCCATCTGCAAATCGATTTCTTTTTCCCCTTTTTCATTGGTAGATTTCCTGTCTATATTTCAAATTCTTCAACCAAAAATGTTTCGTATTGGGTGCATTTCTAATGTTTTAAGAGACGAAAATAAAATGATTATAACTTTAGGGGAAAAAAATGTTTGTAATGACAAAGATAACGAAAAACTCAGGTAGCAGTACTAGGTTTTCAAACTTGTTGAAGATTGAAATCGAAGAAAGTTTAACTACTGGGGTACTCGCTAAATATCATAAATGCACTAATGCGACATCGAATAGGAAGCCAAACAGGTTCGTACCCAATTTGGGACTTAATAACTGAGCAAGTTTATAGGGAAGTAAACGATGTAGTAGATAGGCTAGCGAACGTGCCAGTAAACATGAAGAAAAAGGATGCATTTTCCGACACACTGGGCGGGAAATTTTGTGGCTAGATTCGCGAATAGACAATAATGTGATATTGATCGATTCGAAGGTGAAGAGATAAGTTGAGAGAGACGCAGCATTTGAACTACAAGAGGGACTAAAGCTACGGAAACAAGTATTTAAAGCAATCGTCATATACCGGTGGCGATGGGAATGTAGTCTCGAGTATCGGACTTGAAATGGAAGGATACTAGGGGAGAGGATCCAGTACTTGAACATGTTCCAATGGTTGTGATAGCAGTTCTTAACTTAATACTCATAGTTGCTGATTTAATATCCAATATTTTTGACAACATTGTACCAATAGTTGTGACTTTAATGTTGTTTTTGCTAATGATGACTACCCATAATTGAATAAAATGTGTCATTTGTTCTAAAACGCAGCCAATCGTGTGATGCCACATCAGCTACATAAGTATTGGGGTCCCTAATTCACTATGATTGGTCTCACTTTTTTTTAGGTTGTTTTGGACACTTTGGCAAAAAGCATGCTGAAGTGGCATCATATTTGATGATGTGGCTCTGAAATCTTAGTTATAAGTAGGAGACTCGCCAAGTAAGCTACTGTAAAAAAATGGGAGTGATTTGAAATTTCCACGTAGGATTTTGAGAAGCGCAAAGTTAGGGTGCTCAACTAGTGGGTTCTCTCCCCTAAGAAGACAAAGATAACGATGGGAATGGTAATCCTCGAACCCCTCGACGCTGTTTTGGGAGATAGGGGAAGCGTAACTTAAGTCGTAGTTGTTGAGTTGTGGGAGCGGATTTGAGCAGGGGTGGGTGGGTAGGTAGTTAGAGACATACAAAACTTAGAGAACTATAGGATTATAAAATTAAATGTATTTGACGGTATGATATTTTATAATTGATCAATGTCAAATGTTAAAATAGTAGGAGATAAAGGATAAAAAGTAAATGTCAATTGATAGTTACATATTTAATATTTATTTTTATCAATTGGCATTTAATAGTGATAATTATAGATGTGTAAGTTCCGCATTTTAGTTTCTATTTATAGACCCCTTCAATATAATCAAATTTCTCATATAATAAGAGATCCCACTAACTACTAGGGTTTTTCAGTGGAGATCCTAGTGAGTTTGAGGGGCGGTAATGATACGCTGCCCAAGGTGTTAGATGTGAGAAGAACCCAACATTTGTTTTTTCAGAGAATTTGAGATAGGAGACTCAAGAGAGAAAAATGATCTTTATATTGGGAAAAATGATGCTTTGAGGGGCATTTTAGGTGTGCTTGGGTTTTTGGATTAAAAAAAAGAAGTAAAAATTGTATTTTTTCCTTGCTTTTTGGCACTCCTCACCTTTGGTTACACTTAGCTACACCTGGGCATGCTCAAGTACAAATGCATACATATTTAAGTATACCCATATGTCTGGGTATGTACCTACCACCAAGAAAACTTTACCCCAAGGGTGGACACTTTAAGGGCATACTTAGTAACTAAGTGTAGTTGTAGCTAATTTTGTGTCTGAAACTTAGTCTTTTCTTGTGGTCTTCCTATGTTTCCTAACTTCTTGCTGGAGTTGATATTGCTTCTAGGGAATAAGGAAACACATCATGACATCATGTATGCACACAAGCAAAAAAATTAGTCATTTGAAAAGTGTCACCTCATACCTATTTATAGATGTCTCAATAACCATGCTCTACAACCACCTCAAAAATTGTAAATATTTATGTACAAATAGCCCAATAGTCATTCAATTGCACAAAAGTCCTATTAGTCATTCAAAAATACTCACTACACGGTTACAAGTGGGAAACTATTAGTACACAATATATTTATTAGTAGACCTTTTTAAAAAAAATAAAAAATTTCCATTTCCTTGAACTTAGTAATTAGGAGTTTAAGTAAACAAGGAGTGAACAATAATTACAACATGGGTGGCAACAAATGCGATTCCCCTAGTAGTATAAATAGGCCCTCCTATTGAGTAGCAATAGAGCTATGTATTGCTACTCAATGTCTACACATGTGAATCCCTAAAACCATTTTTATCTGTTGAAAAAATATTCATTCTTTTTTAAATTTTAAAATAGATGTTTAAATGGGGAAAATAATTATTTAAAGATTGGGAAAAAAAATGTATTAAAGTTTATTAAATTTACTTATGATAGTCATAATTCCTAGATTATTGTTTATAAGTCAAAATTTATAAGCATATTGAAATTTAGCATATAAACTATTAAACCTAAATATCACTATTATATATAGTAATTATAATAGCCACATAATTAAATAATATTATTAAAAGTTTAAATGTAAAAAATTAAATGTTTAAAAAGATTTTAAAAAAATCATAAATATTTAAAATGCTAACTAAAAAATCCACTTAAATATTCAATGTCTTTTATATCATTCATCTCTTCTTCATAATTAAGATCAAAATATAATAAGCACAAACAAACCAAACTAATAGCTATGAAAAAATTCCATGTTCTCACTCTCTTATCATCTACCACATAATTAGCAAAATGATATTAAACATTAAAGTGTTTTACACGTGTAAAAACAAGTTCTTAACTGAAATTCCACCACTAGAAATATCACATTGAAAGTATACTCTATCTAGTTTTAAAAAGTATCAAAATTAAAAGCATAATAGTGTATAAACTTTCGATAAAGAAAAATACTATATTTTCATTTTTTTCTAGTGACGTACTTGAGATTGACATATATACTTGAAATTTTTAAATGATGTAAACTAATAATATAAACAATAATTTAATATAATTTTAAAAAATATCAATCTTAGTATTATATTATTACTTAAATTTTCTCATGATTTAAATGAATTACATATAAAAAAGTGTGTCATATTTGTATTCCTTCTATGTTTATTTATTTTATTAGAAACTTTACATCCAAGATTTAATTTATATTTTATTAAATAATATTTTATAATAAATATTCGAAATTTTATTTTTCAAAGGTAAAATACTTTGATACAAAGTTTGATATTTTTTTCTTTATTAAAACTTTTCTTAATCAAGTCTTTCTTCTCTTGGTGTATTCTTTATAAGTTTTAAAAAGTTTACTAACTTTTTTTTAATATAATTGACTTTTAATCAAAATAATTAAGTATACTAAATAAAATATATATATTAGAATTTATATAAATTTTCTTTGAAAGTACAATTTACAAATGTAAAAATTATCACATGTAATAGGAAATGTCAATTTCTTCCAAACTTAGAAAAAATAATTGAAATAACTTTATTATATATTTTTTTTCATATTGACTACAAATAAATTTATGTTTTCTTGAAGCATGTTTCAAGCTACACTATAAAATGAAGAATTATCATTATACAATTTAGATGGTTTATCAAAATCTAGATTTGCTAAAATATATTGGGATTGGAGCTCACTTCACCACAAGACCATATTTATGCCACATAAGAATTTGTTAGGTACTTCTTTGATCAAACTACGTTTAAATAAACTTATAAAAAAATCACATGAACAAAAGTTTAACATAAGCTTAATGCTTTAAGTCTTCAACCCAACATCTAAAATCAAAATGTATCTACTCATTTTATATAAGTAAAAGAAAAACAATTTCCTTTATGTTGATCATTGAACTCAAAGCACCACCAAATATATGTTTATTCTTAAATTGAAAAAGTGATGCTACCTTTCATAGCTATTGGGATTATCATGCAAATATCAATTTATAAGTAGGAAAATTAAGTTACTTATTAAGTTGGTGTAAATAATCTCCAATCATTGGTCAATATTTAGGGTTGAAAATCAACTTGTTTATCACAAAAGGTAATGTAATCTAGAATAATAGATTTTATCTAAAAAAATCTTGTTGAGAATTAAAGTGTTCCAACCTTATTCAATCCTAGCATTGTATTTATTTATTGGACTTTAAAATTATAATATCTTGTTCTTCATATGTTGTGATCTACAATGAAAACAAAATTAGTTGACTTTGTGTTAGGAGACAACATGGAGGGCAATGAAGATGTATTTTGTCCCTACATTTGAAATAAGGTGTAGTACTTTAGTATAGATTGAGAAAATGTTAGAAGGCATGTTTCACAGATAATATGGAACCCAAATTGGGTTATAGTCATTTTTGTTGAATTCTCTTAGAACTGAAGCATTATAATATGATAGCTATAAAGTTTACAACAACATTTTTCATATACATTATTAGAAAAAATGAAACTTAAAAAAAATTGAGGTATGTGAGAGGGGTTAGAAAATGATGTACAAATGTTATTCGTATTCCTACATGAGGTTGGAAAATGTGACACATGGATTTTCATGACCTTCTCCTTTTACTTTGCCTAAAAGCAACTTCAAACTTGTAAACTTTTATGTATTGGAAGTATTTCATGAGGGTTTAAGAGAGGAGTAAGGAAATTTGTTCTATGAAGGTTATGCTATATAATTCTTCTTGAAGAGCAAGATATAGATTCTATGTAAAGGCTTAGAGTGTACAATTATATTGTGATATTTTCATACAAATTAATATATTAATTTTATGCTTTGGAGTGTGGAGTCTTTTACTTAAAAGGTTTTTTTTTTTTGCATGTATTTAAGTGTTTCTTCTTTTCTATCTATCTTTGTTCCATTATTTTTCTTTCATGTATTCATTAATTTTTGTCTTACATGTTTTTATGTTACAAAAAAATTATTACATTTACTAGCTAGATAATATTTCCTATAAGAGTTAATGAGTGAGAAACCAACCATGTTTTTTTAATTCTAATGTGTTAATAGTATGAGCATGTATCAAGTTAGTGAAATTTGTTTTAAAAAATGTAGGATAATGAAGGTGTATATTGTTAGAATTTGAAAAGATTATTAACCCAGAAAATTAGTCCAAAGAATAGATATGTAAACTATGAATGCAAATGATACAAAATAAAAATAGCAACATAAAGCTAGTCTCCAAGAGAGTAATGCAAATGCTAGAAGCAAAATAACATTAAGAGGATGCAAAAACAAAAGATATACAATATATCTCATGTTAGCTTGTGGTGATTGATCAGGAAAGTACTGTACACTTTTCATTCGTAGTGGGGGGCAAATTTTTTTTTTGGGGGGGTTAACTCATCAAGCATTTTTTGAGTTGACATGTCAAACATTTCCCTAAGTTGACTCGTCAAGCCTTTCTTAGGTTGACTTGTCAAGTATTTTAGGGTTAACTTGTTAACCGACATAAGCCTTGTTATATTGGCTTAGGGTTAGGGATTTCATTGTGATGTATGATTTTAGTACTTGTGGCGGAATTGAGCTGTAAGGGATTATGGATTGTAATCAAGTTGTAATCACTGGATAATAATATTGGACTCGCTGTTGGTGGACGTAGCCCAGGGATTGGGTGAACCACGTTAAATCTTTGTGTCTTGTGTTCTCTTTTGTGTGGTTTATTATTTTTTGATATTGGTTATATTTGCATGTAATTGTTATTTTTGCCTTGTTAATCCTAACATCTCCCATATTACAAATACATGAAAGCTCGCTTGTTTATATTAGCAAGAGCTGGTAGGAGTAGTTGGAGTCAACCTTTGACCACATCCTCTCTAGAAGAGTAGTTGGAGTCAACCAACTATTAAATAAAGTAGTTGGAGTAAACCAACTACCAAATAAAGTAGTTGGAATAATTGGACTCAACTACATCTTAGAAGTAGTTAGAGTCAACCAACTACCAAATAAGGTAGTTGGAGTAATTGGACTTAACCACATCTAATCTGGATACCAAATTTAGTGAGAAGATTTTGAAGCCAAATGGCCTTAGTGGTGGCATTTACAACCCCCTTGATACTTGGCTTTAGTAGAAGATAGATCAATAGCAGACTGCTTCTTGCTCGACCAAAAAAGAGGACCCGAACCAAGTGAGAATTTGTAACCTAAACTAGACTTGTGATCCTGAGAATCACCTGCCCAATCTGAATCTGTGTAGCCCACCAAGTCAGGCTCAATACCTGCTACGCAGTGTATCCCAAAACTATGAGAACCCTGAATATAGTGAAGGATTCGCTTGGCTACTTTCTAGTGCAGCTCATGAGGCTCTTGCATGAATTGAGAGACCATGCCTACAACATATGAAATGTTAGGTCTCGTATGAGTCAGATAAATGAGACTCCCAACAAGCTGTCAGTAAAGAGTACCATCAACAAGTGGAGAAGAAAAATGAGCCTCAAGTTTGGCTCTAGAAAGAAAGGGAGTCGGAGGAGGCTTACAGTTAGCCATATGAAATCTTGAGAGCAAATCTAGAGCATACTTAGACTATGTGATGGTGATCCCGGAAGAAGGCTAAAAGATCTCAATACCAAGAAAGTAATGCAACAAACCCAAGTCAGTTATCAAAAATCTATCATGAAGGGCCATTTTGACAGTCCCAATGGTGGATAAAGAACTCCATGTGATCAACAAGTCATCAACATATAGAACCAAAAATAGGAGTGAATCATCCTACTGCACAATGTAGATATTGGGATTAGAATGACATTGAGTGAACCCAACTGATAGAAGGAAGGAGTCCATCTTGGCATACCAGGCTTGATGAGCCTATTTGAGGCCATAGAGACACTTTGAAAGATGACACACAAGTGAGGAATCTGAAGGAACACCTGTGGTTTCTCCATGTAGATTTCCTCCTAAAGTTCACTGTGAAGAAAAGCACTCTTCACATCCATTTGATGTACTTCCCAACGATTTGCTCCAGCAATTGCAAGAACAAGTTAGATGGAATTTATTCGGGCACCTAGTGCAAAAGTCTCAGAGTAATCAATCCTAGGAACCTGGGATAATCCTTTGGCGACCAAGCGAGCCTTATGCTTGTCAATCAACCCATCTGAGGAAAATTTTGTCTGATAGATCCACTTACATCAAACAAGTTTTCTTCCCTTAAGAAGAGGGAAAAGATCCCAAGTGTGGTTCCTCATCAAGGAACTATACTCCTCTTGGATACATGTATCCCATTCATGAATACCATAAGCCTCACGAAAAGACTATGGATATGAGGCAGTAGCAATGAAGACATGTGGAGCATCCTGAAACTGTGAATGAGTCTGTCTGGTATCTGATGGATCCCCAATGCAATCACCTGTAGACTGCAAGGTTTGTCTAGCCCAAAGTGGACCGGAGGATGGAGAATCTAAAGTAGAATCATCAACCTTTGAATGATGGCTAGGAGAGGAAGGAGGTGAGTCCTTTGAATTACTCTCTCCATCAGAAGTGGAGGAAGAAGAAAGCTTAGGTGAATCTGACTTATTAAAATATCTTTCATCTATTCTAAGTGACTCCAATGTCAAAGTAGGAGTTGGAGAAGTGATAGAAAGTAATCTCGAAGAGCCCTCCTCAAACTGAACACTTCTCTCAATGAACAATTGATGTGTAGTAGGGTGGAGCAATCGATAACCCTTCACACCATCAGGATAACCTACAAATATGCAAGGTCTACTCTACGGATCCAAGGCCTTGTGTTTATCTACAGGAATGTAGACCCATGTAGGAGAACCAAAAACTTGAAAGTGCTTAACATATGGTTTCCGACCGCTCGAAGCTTCAAAAGGAGTGAATCCCTTCATGGCTTGGTGAGGAATACAGTTCGGGAAATAACAAGCATAGCTATCTAGATTGAATCATGTAGTTTGCCATATCCTTCAATGACCTATTCTTCTGTTTTGCAATACCGTTCCGCTGAGGATTGTATGGAACTAAATATTATAAATCAATCCCCTTTGAAGTGCAATACCTTTCAAATCGATGGTTGACATACTCACCACCATTGTCAGTGCGCAAAACTTTGATGGCTTTCCCAGATTGCTTCCCTAAAAAAGTTTTGAAGTCCTGAAAATGATCAAATACCTCTGACTTTTGTTTGAGAAAGTACACCCAGGTATATCGAGAAAAGTCATCAATGAATGTGAGGACATATTGGGTCCTACTGAAAGAAGGATATTGAAATGGACCAGGCACATCACTGTTAACTAACTCTAGTAACTGTGAATCTCTGCACGCCTTACTTTTGTCAAACTTTTCCTTAGGATGCTTACCAAGAATGCACCCTTGGCAAACACCACTTGAAAACTGAACTAAAGGCAACTCTGTGACCATGCTTTGCTGATTGAGTTGTTGCAGGTAGCATAAGTTTAGATGGCCAAACCGCTCACACCATAGTCTACTCACATCATTAGAATGAGTGAGAAAAGCAGTCAAAGGAGACTCAGGAACAAAGTGAGAAAACAAATAGAGTTGTGACTGATGATCTTCTCTCCCAACTGTAAATGTAGAACTATTGTGTAACTCATGAATTTCCACTGAATTAGGAGTGAACTCAACTCATTTGCCTAAATTTGTGTGAGTGATCTGGTATATCGATAGGAGATTAGTTGATAATGAGGGCACACAAAGAACATCATTGAATGTTCCATCCCTAACATCAACAGACCCTATCTCACACACCTCAATAGGAGTGTCATCACCCATAAAAATAGAAGGCATATAACATGGCTCCAAAGATGCAAATTCTTCCTTAGATGAAGCCATGTTGTGCGAAGCACCTGAATCAAGAACCCAAGTGGATGGCGAAGAATCAATTGCAACAAGGGCCTTTCCCTTTCCTTTCCCCTTGCTATTTTCTTTTTCCTTGTTAGACCCCTCATTAGAACTTAATTTGATAGATTCAGGAACACTGATATTATTCTTCTCAAGAATGTGTGTCAAGTGATCGATTTGTTTCTTCAGACATTTATGTTCATCATGACCAAGTTTTTTACAATAGGCACATTGGTTCTACTCTTTCTTAGGCTTGTCACCTTTGGAAGATTGGGTCTCATTAGTTGCTTTTGAAGAAAATAGTATTTGATCCTTCTTCTCCTTGTTATTCTTTTGTTTCTTATCCTTACTATTGTTATTACTAATTTGTCCTTTTTGTTCTTTTGTGCCTTGGTTGGCGGCCAAAGCAGGTGACTTAGAGGACTTAAGAGTGCCCATTTGGATTAGCTTGTCTTGTTCCTGAGTGAGATTGACAGTAAAATCATCTAAAGATGTCATGGTGAATTGAGTACCAAGTGCACCTTTAGTAGCATAGAAGGTAGAAACAAACACAAAAAATTCTGAACTTAGTTTAGAGAGAATACTAAGAATCAGTTGTTCATCTTTCTTTTCAATTCCACATTGTTTTAACTGCAACCTTAGTGATTTTAATTTAGCGAAGAAATCTTGGATTGTCTTGAAATTGCTTAGACTTAAACGTATTAGTTCATTCTCCAACATGTGACCCCTCATTGAATCTTGTGTACCAAATAGTATTTCTAGCTTTGTCCAGATTTCATTTGGTGTAGTCAAAGACTCAATGTGAAAGAGAAAATTGGGAGAAACAAACAAACACAATGTTCCATATGCCTCATCATATTTGTTAAGCCACTTAGGCTTATCTTCATCTTTAGCGGGTTAAGTTTCAAGTTCCATAGTTATCCTATTTAATCCAGCTTTCCTTAAGTGAATTGTCATGCATGATTTCCACTCAAAGTAATTATATGGAGATAGGATGGGCACATTTGTTTGATCCATGATGAAGAAATGCATAGAAGAAATGCCGAAAAGAAGAAAAATGAACAAAGACAACTCCCCCCACTTTTCACTCAATTTGAAGAACCCCCCCAAGAGAATATGATTTGGTACTTTATATTAGTGCATTTACAACTACCACTAGCAATAAATACTAAGTGGTCTTGATTTCAATGCATTACAAAATCCTCATGAAAAACATATGTTAAAAATACAATTTTGGCATAGTACTCAAAGAAATGAATAGAGCCATTATAATCTACTCGAAAAATTATGTACTCTCAAAACACAAATCGCCTCAATACGAGGTTGTATGAGAAAGTTATAATCCTTCGAAGTTCCCAAAACAAGAATTGTGCAATGTCATGACTAAGAATTTGCACTTTTTGAAAATCTCTGCATCAAAATCAAAAAACGTTTGCGCTAGTGCATAGAGCACAAAAAAGTAGCCAAAATAAAAAAACAATTCATTAGAAACGGAATTCCTATGAGTAAGAACGGAGCATTTGAAAACTTCCTTCAAATCTGTAACTGCTAATGGAGATGGATATTGTGGTAGCTTTCTGAGTTTGATTTTAAAAAATATACAAACTTTATGCAAAAATAGAAAGATATCCAGATGGTTTTTCTATGCTGCGAACAAAACCAAAAGGTGTTTTTCTTGATAATGTATAGAAGATGTTGATCTAGTGTAAATAGGACGCCTTTAGCTACAAAAAATGACCCCAGCAATCAAAAAATGACATGCAAAGGCCAAATCAGTTACCTAAGACAAGCTATGGCTTGCTGGAACCTGCAATAATGCTTTATTAGCCCCTCCAAATCTCTCAAATATGGAAACTAAAAAGCTTCTCTTGCACATAGAAAAGCTCTGATACCATGTTAGAATTTGAAAAGATTATTAATCTAGAAAACTAGTGCAAAAAATAGATATCTAAACTATGTATGCAAATGATACGAAATCAAAATAGTAACATAGAGTTAGTCTCCAAGAGAGTAGTGCAAATGTTAGAAGCAAAATAGCATTAAGAGGATGCAAAAACAAAAGATATACAATATATCTCCCATATTACAAATACATGAGAGCTAGCCTGTTTATATAGGAAAGAGCTGATAGGAATAGTTGGAGTCAACCTTCAACCATATCCTCTCTAGAAGAGTAGTTGGAGTAATTGGACTCAACCACATCTTAGGAGTAGGTGGAGTCAAAGTAGGACCCAACAATATCCTCCTGATAATATCCAAAAATGAATAATTCCTCCTAATAAACAAGTTCACCTGAGTAAACTTAAGTCAAGAGTGAAATGGAAAATAACCATTTACTCTAACATATATTGTCTCTCAAATCTATTTCTAGATTTATATTTCCCTTTTATTTAATATTTTTCATATTCTTGCATGTGCATATATATGAGTTGCATGTATCTATATGAACTTGCATGTTGGTCACATGATGATACAAGTAAATTTCTTGAGTATTTAAGGTTATCAAATTTTTGAACTATTGTGATTTCAGAGTATATTATTTTATATTATGGTATTACATTATCATTTGAAAAAATGGTTATTATTAATCTAATTGACCTAGAAAGTAACATGATATGATCAACCTAAAATTTATTATTTGTGAGTCGCGATTTATAAAATCATAATTCACTCTTAGATATTTTGGTTCTAATCAAGGGTATTAGAGTATATACATGAAAGAAGATAGTTTATTTTAAATTTATGTTATTGATTTTAAACGATTTTATTTTATTTAAATATTAAAATGAAAAATAGTTCTTTTGAATTCTTAAATAAATTGAGTAGCTCAATATTTCCTCCATGCCAATATGCCCATGTTAAATGTTAATATTGCATAGGTGGTATATAATTCCTTAAGTTTTGTCTTAAAAAATAAATAGTGAAAGTTTTTTTTAAAGATTGTGAAAACTTAGAGAAAGTATATGTTATCTCTATTGAGCATTTAAGGTTTTCATTAGTGTCAAAGGTTATCAAAGAACATCAGTCGGTAACTACAAGCAAAACAGACCAGTCAATTATAGTGTATATACCAAGCATCACTTAGTTTATCGAGCATCAACAGACACCGATACCGAGCGACAGTCAACACCGAGCAGTTTATACAGTGTTTACCGAGAATCACAGGAAACGACATGGTAATCAGGAATGACACATTCTTCTATGCAAACGATTACAACAGATCAGAAAACGTATTACCAAGATCGAGAAGATTTTATTGACGAGATATTCAATTAATGCAATGTATACCTTATGTAATTATTTTTTATCTAGGTTATTTTTGTACATTGTAGATCTTAGGGTTTTGTCTAAGATTTGTAAACCAAATTTTGTAAGCGGCATAAAATAGTGTGCTATATAATTGTATGTTTACATCATTTTTGGTGTGAACTAATGTATGATCGAAGGAGCACTTGAAGTACTTCCCTAACTTCAAGATTATCAGTTGACAGAGAAGAATAGTATTCAGAGGTAATCAGATTGAGTAGAATCAGGTCAGGCTAACCGAGCAAGTTCAAAGCGAAGATTCATCACAGTAAAGGTGATATATATGTCAGTATTGTATTGATCTGTATCAGACAAACTAAGTTGTCATTAGTAGATAATATCCTATTGATTTCTAACAATTGTAATAGATTTTTGGTTAAAATCTCTTAACAGAGTAGACTTGATAGTCTTTTTGTAAATCTCTTAACCGAGTGCACACTCAAGTAGTGTTGCTAAAATCCTATCACTAGGTAGATCTAGTTGATCTGATATGTTACTCCTAATAGGGTAAGATCACCAGAAGTGATCAACACTTGTAGCCCTAACATGTAAACCTTTTCTATCTGCAGTAGTAAAGAATTTGTGGGTGTCATCCCCATCACAGTTTTTACCTTCTAACAAGGGTTTCTCTGTTACCAAAATACTTGTGTTATGGGACTGTTATATTGTTGATTTCATGTTGTTTACTTATACAAGTTGAGTGAATGAAAGAAACATGCATTAGATTCAAGCTATTTTGTAAGGTTACTACTATTTACTTTTATAGATCTGAAAGGTTGAAGTGTTAAAGTTTTTATGGGTACTGATTCACCCCTCCCTTCTCAGTTCCTTATCTCTCCTAATTCTAACAATTGGTATCAGAGCTCAGTTCTCTTATTGGACAGTTTAATCACTGAAAGGTAAAGATCTAAATCATGGAGAGGTATAAGTTAGATAAGACTATAGAGAATCAAAAAATTCAGATGCAGATGTTTGTAAAATAGTATAAGCAAGCTAAGGATGAACTGAAGAAACTACTGGTTGAAAGGAAGAACCTTACTATCCTACAAAATGAAGTCGGTTACCATGAAGAAACGATTGATGACCTATTTAATCATATTGGATCCAGTTCGGGAAGCATCTCTGATGGATCTAAAAGCATGATCACTGATTTATCTGAAAAGAATGAACATTTAACCGAACAAGTGAAAGCATTGCAAATCGGTCAAGAATCTTAGATGGTGAGAATGGTAGAAATAATGAACAATGCTAGACAGACGAAACAAGAAAGAAATCTAGCTATTGATGACCGAAGACAAATAATTAAACAACTTCAAGCAAAAGAAAGTGAGATACAAAGACTCACTGATCACCATTTTCAAACATCCAATCAGGTGATGGTTGTGAATTAAGAAGTCAATCGAGTGAATGGAGAATTCTCAAGAAGACTTGAAGAAGTTGCAATACTCAGAGAAGATAATGAGAAGCTGAGAAATGAAGTGAAAACTCAACAACAACACAATGAAATGAAGAAATTGGCTGAGGACAGTTCTAATAAAATTGATGATTTTATGGATAATCAATGAAGATTTGGGAGTAAAGATGGATTAGGCTATACCGGCAAAGGAGAGTCATCACAACAAGTTGAAAAGGCCAACAACAATCACAATTAAAGATCTAAAGTGTTGACATGTTATCACTGTGGCAAATCGGGACATACTTCTAATGTGTGTAGAAGCAGAGTACAAGGTAAACCTCCTGTTGTACCAAAATTCAATGGATATTGTTACTACTATGGAAAATATGGACATCAAGCTTATGAATGTAGTGCTAAATTGAATAATAATGCTAACAATACTACTGTGGAGAAGATATGCTATACTTGTAATAAACATGGACACACTGCAAGAGAGTGTAAGGCAAAGATGAAGCAAGTATGGACTCCTAAGCAGAAAACACAGCACAAGCCTTATCAACCGAAGAGACAAGGTAACTCTTATGCTTGGGATTGTAACACATGGGCTAACTTTATTGTATGTGGTAGATATGGGCACATTGCAACAAACTGTAACAGGAAAATATGGGCTGGACAATCAAGAAGTTGGACAAGCACTGGACTAGCATGTTTGCATTGCCATAAAGTTGGTCATTTAAGAAAAGACTACAGAGACCGAGCACTAGAGGAAAGTCATGTATTTGAGAGTGGAAACACTATTGCAGATATAATGAAGATTAAGAACACTATGTGGAGAAAAACATCTAATGAGAATACGAAGTCAAGTAATGCTGTCGATGAAACCTCATCCACTAAATTGGGTGACATCGGTACCTCCACTTAAGATGATATAGGTATGTATGGAACTGATATTTCAATAAGTATATCTTACATACAACTCCTTATATATGATGTGCAAATACCAAATCTGTATGAATAAAGATGTATTATCGATTATATGTTATGAGCTGATAAAGTCACATAGTCGGTAAAAATAAGACTGAGCGATTGGTTACCCTTCGGTAAGCACTATACAAGGTTAACCAGAAAACAATGTCAACCAAGAAAGAAATTGTGTGTTAACCGAGTGAATGGAAATTTGTAATCGTCATTGAGCTGACAGCTGTTATGAACCAAGAATTAGGTCAAGCATTTATTGCAGAAAGTTTGAGCAGGAATATCAAAAATTCTATAAATTCATGAAGAAATGAGTTCATTTTTCACATTGTGATTTCAAAGAGCTAAAGATTTCTAGATCATGTTCAAGCAAAATTCTTCAGGATGACTCAAAGCTATTGCTGATCGAACCGAGAAAATTCTTCTATACATTTCGAGTAAGTTGAAACCCCACCGAGTATATTTCTCGTATCTTACCAAAAGCCTAGATTGTAGAAATGGCATCTACTGCGAGTTCCTCCAAAGTTGTAGATGAAGAAATTAATTTAATTGTGTGAACGAGCTCCAAAGAACCTCACTATAAGTTACACTCGGAAGTTGCAAGAAAAACGGATTCAGCGGGAGCTTTTTCTAGCATCCCACCTAGGGTTTTGTTGACAAAAGACATAAGATCATATATTCACTGTAAAATCAGAGAAATTGGGGACTTCAACATGATTGTGGTGTATCAGGCGTTATGTAACAATCATACCACACTGAAACCCGAGTACAAATTGGTAGAAACTCTTGGTCTTACCAATGCCCTCAATTTTCCAAAGAATTTAAAAAATGAATGGATTAGGGTTGTACTGAGCCACTACCATGAGGGCATATTCTGGCTGGATAGACCAATCAAGGTCACAAGGAGAATGTTAAGTACGGTTACTGGTTACCCTACTACAGATAAAGCCAAAGCATTCAGAAGTTCGTCGAGAGCTGATGTAGAGAAGAACATTGGCACAACATGGGATGGAAGAGCTCTAAAAATCTTAACAATTACTGATCCTGAGGTCAAGTTTGCAGCACATGTCATTGAGTATAAGATATTTCAATCAACCCGAGAAAACAGTGTACCCTGTAGTGCAGTTGACATGGCATACAAGTTAATAAAAAAGGGACATCAAATAGATCTCACCGAGCTGTTACTGAGACGGGTCGAGGAAAATATGAAGACCATCAGGACACAAAAGTCAAACATGTGTAATTTTGGTTCACTCCTAGTATGTTTGTTTTTCTATCTACAAAAGTATTTTCCCTCTATCGGTAATACAACTTGGCCTACCGATAAATCGATAACATCATAGATATTTGATATAATGAAAGGCATGGGAGTTGATGCAGAGAGTATAATAGATAGTTATTTTGAGGAGTTTAAGATAAAAATGAATTTGAGAAGCATAATACCGAATACATTGGTAGAGAAATTTGAGATGGACATTTGTTTTCTAGTAGACATTGACCATACTATGATAAAAGTAGTTGAACCTAGAATCAGATGGCTAGCACCAATGGACTATGAAATGGAACATGATTTTGGATTGAAATCAATACAGGCACTGCTAGCACTACCAAAAGACCCCAAGGCCACTAGGTTTGGAACCTATAAAGAAGCTAAGTCTAGAATCAAGATTGGTTTGGTCATTGGTAAAATGACGAGAAAAGAAAAAAAAATGAAGAAAGTTTAAACTAAGCATTTTGGAAATGTATCTAACTCATCTGAGGAGTCACTAGTTGAAGAGGCAATCGAAGGTTAGTTGATGTTAGCTGACAAACCTTATGATAGTGAGGAGATCAAATTTGAAAAAGATCAAGATCCTACACCGGTCCCTCCTACTAAAGCCACAAAGAAGAGACAGTTACTAGTACAGACAGGTGCACGCACAAGGTCGTATACTGTAGCTTCACCACCGAAGAAGAAGGTAGCAGTAAAAGTAACAAAAAGAAAAGCTACCACACCAATAAAGACCTATGTTAAGAAAGGACCAAAGAAGGCAACAGAACCACCAAAGAAGAGAAGAAAATTAATAAGAGGCAAGGAAGATTTAGAGGATGAAGAGGAAGAAAACAATCAAGGACAATTCAAGATTTTCAGTAATAAGAAAAGATCAGTTGATGATGTCATTGAGGATATATTGGAGAATGGAGATATCTCGGACTCGAAACTTAAAAGATTTGACAAAATGTCAAATGAAGATCAAAATAAAATAGAGGAAGCTGTCATCCAGATGATGATACGTTTCAAAAGAGTTCCAATAGAGTTTAGTTCACAACTCCCAGTTGTACTAGATGAAAGAACAAACCAAAAATGGACTTATGCACTAGAAACTAAGAGGATGAGAGAATAACTCCTAGCTTTGGTAGTACCAAATCTATCTATGGATGAGATTAAAGAACTTATGGATTCATCGGTGTAAAGATTTCCAATAAAAAACTGAGCTATGCAAGTACTGGATGAGAACCTTGCAGAACTTGACGAATAAGGTCAACTTATCTAGACATCTGTTCTTGCTGTGAAAGAAAAAAAGGAGAAAATTGCTTTTCAAAATTTGTCTAACAAGAGACACAAGTCCAAAGACAAGGAATTTTTATTTCAGATGACACTGCACAAAAGAGTTAGGAAGCAAATATATCGGTTACTAAGGTAACTGATACTACAGTTGTGCAAGAGATTCAGGACAATTCTTAGGATGCACCAGATCTTGCAGAGATCTAGATCCAAGATATAAATGACAATGATGTACTCATTGAGGACATCACCAACAGTGATCCTGATGACAAGGATAATGATGAGGATGTGAATGTTGAACCTGCACATGCACAAGATGATGTACCACTTACTGAGTGTGCAATCACATCTTTACCTGGTGAGCTTCCAATTCTAGCTGAAGCTGTTGAAATTTTATCCAAGGAACAACCCGAAGGCTCTATCCCCAAGCAAGCACAAGACACAACTGGGGAACCAAGAAAAGAACCTCCTGTTGAGACAAATAAACCTGAAGAGAAAGAGGCCAATAAATCAGAAAAAGAGAATAAGGAAGAGCCAAAAGCTACAGAGGCAACCCCACGAGACACAACTTCAGAGGCTCTGACTTAGTCTACCGACACACAGATTACTGATGAGCAGAAAAAGGATGATAATGTGTCTATCGGACAAAATACACCAAGGGAAACATATGAAAAGGCTATTGTTGTTGTAGCAAAAGAGCCCGAGAAGAAGAAGAAGAAGAAGAAGAAGAAGAAGAAGAAGAAGAAGAAGAATAAAGGAAAAGGGCCGGTCACTCTAGATGAAGTGATTATAATTCCAGAGTGTGACCCGAGGACCCTTAGCCCCGAGGAATTGAGTAAATATGGGGAATTATGTACAAGAAAAGTAGCACAAGAGAAGTTGAAGCAAGAGACTAAAAGTAAAGAAATATTAACGAATGTAAGGGATATCTTACAACAGGTAGTACCTGAAGTAAATATTGATGAAGATACCTCTATTATAGATCAACTTGCTATACTTACCGAGAAGATAAATGCCCCAAACATTGATGCTGACAAGAGAATTGAAGAAAGGGTAGAATACAAAATTCAAAACAAACTCACCGAGAGAATCAGCCAAGAAGTGGCAGTTAACAAGATAAAGCTTTTAGAGGTAATAACTGAGATTCAGTCTATTGCTCATTCCATTTGTTAGATCTTGTTAAAGCTATGCACTGTCAGAACATTCACTGCTAAGATCAATGAAAAGATAAAATTACTTGAAAAGGAAATCA
Organism: Chamaecyparis obtusa; assembly: GCA_027943335.1. Lineage (NCBI taxonomy): Eukaryota > Viridiplantae > Streptophyta > Pinopsida > Cupressales > Cupressaceae > Chamaecyparis > Chamaecyparis obtusa. Next base: position 26,269 of record BSBK01009669.1, read on the forward strand.
CAGTCAGTGCAAATGCTGCAACAACCGAGCCACAAGCTTTGTCAAAGCATATACTCAGAGTTCAAGAACTCATGCGGTTGATAGGCGATCTCAAGAAATAAGAAGAGAGGATAAATGATCAAGTTACTAAGTTGCAGATAGAACTCCTTCCATTCCTGAATTTTTTTGAGAAATATATTGTCAAAGCAGAACAACTTGTTGCAACACCAGAGATTTCTATGTTGGAAAACATCTTTGACATGCATGCACAAGTCGATCTTGAGCACATTGTTCTCACCAACTTGAAAGAGGAATGGGAAAACCTCTTGGAGTCATTGAAGAAAACCTATCAGCACATTTTTGACAAGTTGTAAGTATACAGTTTTTGCATTTGACATTAATATCAAAAAGGGGGATAATCAATGTAATTGCTAAATAATTTTTTTTGTCTAAGTATACTACACATTACTGGAGCATGCACCAAGGGGGAGTATATAGAAATTTTGTGATATGTATATGTATATGGTGGAGATATAAATTTTGATAAATTTTGTCTATATACATTCAAGTTTTAATACTAATGCCAAAGGGGGAGATTGTTATCTCTATTAAGCATTTAAGGTTGTCATTAGTATCAAAGGTTATCAAAGAACATCGATTGGTTACTTATATCAAGTCAGTCGGTAACTACAAGCAAAACAGGCCAGTCGGTTATAGTGTATATACTGAGCATCAGTCAGTTTACCGAGCATCAACAGACACCAATACCGAGCAACAGTAAACATTGAGCATCAGAATGAACACTGAGCAGTTTATACAATGTTTACCGAGAATCACAGGAAACGACATAGTAATCAGGAATGGCATATTCTTCTATGCAAACGGTTATAACAGATCATCAAACATATTACCAAGATCGAGAAGACTTTATTGACGAGATATTCATTTAATGCAATGTATATCTTATGTAATTGTTTTTTATCTAGGTTATTTTTGTACACCGTAGATCTTAGGATTTTGTCTAAGATTTGTAAACCTAATTTTGTAAGCGGCATAAAACAATATGCTATATAATTGTATGTTTACATCATTTTTGGTGTGAACTAATGTATGATCGAAGGAGCACTTGAAGTACTTGCCTAACTTCAAGATTATCAGTTGACAGAGAAGAACAGTATTCAGAGGTAATCAAATTGAGTAGAATTAGGTCAGGCTAACCAAGCAAGTTCAAAGTAGAGATTCATCACAGTAAAGGTGATATATATGTCAGTATTGTATTGATCTGTATCAGACAAACTAAGTTGTCATTAGCAAAGAATATCCTATTGCTTTCTAACAATTGTAATAAAGTCTTGGTTAAAATCTCTTAACAGAGTAGACTTGATAGTCTTTTTGTAAATCTCTTAACCGAGTGCACACTCAAGTAGTGTTACTAAAATGCTATCACTAGGTAGATCTAGCTGATCTGATATGTTACTCCTAACAGGGTAAGATCACTAAAAGTGATCAACACTTGTAGCCCTGATAGGCAAACTTTTTCTATCTGCAGTAGTAAAGAATTTGTGGGTGTCATCCCCACCGCAGTTTTTACCTTCTAGCAAGGGTTTTTGCGTTACCAAAATACTTGTGTTATGGGACTGTTATATTGTTGATTTCATGTTGTTTACTTATACAAGTTGAATGAATGAAAGAAACATGCATTAGATTCAAGCTATTTTGTAAGGTTACTACTGTTTACTTTTATAGATATGAAAAGTTGAAGTGTTAAAGTTTTTGTGGGTACTGATTCACCCCCCCCCCTCTCAGTTCCTTATCTCTCCTAATTACAACAGTATATTCGTAGTTGTTATAGCCAACTTTTCATACCTATAGATCTTAAATGGTACATCAAAGTTCAGTGACTTTTTTTGGTTGTCTACATATGCAACTTAACTACTTATAAATATTGTTTTAGCTTTTGTGTAGTAACAACACACACTATTAGGATTTGTTCTGCACAAGGCACAAAAAGTAGTCATTTCAAAGTTTCAATGAAATCCTATTTAAAGATGCCCTAAAATTGTGCACTACAACCACCTCACAAATTGCCAATAGTTATACACTAATATCTCAAAAATTGTCAATACTTATGGGCAGATATCGTAGTAATCATTTCAAACTTTGTATTAATGGGGGTACAAATGGGCAACTACTGGTACATGATATATTTAATATGGGCTTTTAGTTACTTTTTTTCTTTGTTTAAAGTTAGTAATTGGGAAGTATTGTGAGGAAGGAGTGACAGTAAATGGAAGAAGGGAAACAACTGGTATTCTTTACCTAGTTGAAGAATCATGTTTCTGAATGGGAAACAATCCAATGATGTAGATTTAGTAAATAAGAGAATAGAAAATCCATGTGTTTTAGTGCATTGCCACACTGAAAACTATTTCTCATTACATTGTATTTCAATAAAATAATAGAATATTTGCGAAGAAATCTAGAAATAGATTCAACTTTTTGATCACAAGATCAAGATCAAATGATAAGATATCAAATAGAATAAATTCATTATAATATTTTCAATCTATAGAAATTTTGGACAAATCAAAAAACATCTAGAAATCTTATGCATATTCATATCTATAATTATCTGCTTGATAGAAATTAAAATATTTTTAGAAATTACTATTCCAACGATTATATGTTTGTTTTTTCACAATGCATACAAGCACAAATTTATTAGAAAGTAAAGCTAGAGCAATATTAGCATCAATTGCATGAACTAATTTGGCCTATCTCAAAAACTGGAACAAAATAAAAGCTTCTAAATTTGAGCGTTATCTTTTCTGGATGCTTGGTTATTTGGCACGACAATGTATTTACCCTAATGGTAGTTTGAAACGTGACAGTTCTTAAGCGTGTAGAGAAAATGCCAGAAGGAGGCAGAGATCAGCCAACTATCCACGATAGCCTTGGTATGTAAACAACATCATTTGTGAACCATTGCCTAGTGTAAAGAAGACAAATGAGTTCCATGTCAGTTTTTGATGTGCAACCCTGTACCATCTAGACACCTAATGTTAACACTCTTCCCCAATTGTAGAATGGCCCTTTTGGAATTATTAGCGTATGTACACCTTCTAATCTGACTTGCAATGGAACAGGAAGAAGGGCATTTGCCGAGGGCCTGGCTGCCCTTTTTTTAAACCCATATGTTAAATCACCTGTAACAGTAGGCATCTCGGGTGACTGGGGAATGGGCAAGTCCAGCTTAATGTTGCAGGTACCTTTTCAATCATTTCTTCTAAGTGATTTCACATGTTTTTGCAAAATGAAATGTTAATGAATATCATGAATCACTGAAAATTTCGACAGACTGAAATGATTTTGCTTCAAGCGGCAGCTCAGCTAGCGTTTCCAGATATTCTACCGATTGAGGATTTTCCAGGATCCAAGCAGTTCGAGCCAACTAAAAAAGGTCTCAAAAAATACAATAAAGTTAAGAATGGAGTGAAAGATTTACTGCCAGCGTCGGAAACAGCTAATGTATGTATATGTTATAAAGCAATAATAATAGAGCTTTATGTTGACATGGTAATTCAGAAGAATTGCAGTTCTGCACTTTTGCATATGCTAAAATTAGATTTAATATTAAATTTTACAGTTTGTTTTACAAAATTGATAATAATCTTAACTAGGATATTTCTGCATATATTGCACGAGAATTTTGTTGACTTTAACTGTAGTTTCCATATCCTATAAAATGATTCAAGACTTTTATTTATTCAGATGATTGAGATACCGATCTCTATTTATTGAGATTATTGTGATACATCCAGTATAGTCGATCAGTTTGACTGACGACAGTAAGAGAGATATACTTATACATCCAGGGATCGAAAGTATTTGATGTTTTCAATTAGCTTACCAAGAAGTTTTTTATAATTCGATTGAATTTTTTTTTTAAAAAGGTATATTTTTTGCTGAGCAAATTTTGTGTTTTTTCTATATTTTCACTTTAACCATGATTAGTTTCCTGCACCATCAGATTGGCGATCCTTTGGTGTATTTTCTGGACAACTATCAAGACAAATACCCTCAAGTCTATAAATCATTAGCGCTCATGGACCGCGGGGAGATGGTGAGTTTTCTCCCAAAATATTGTAGCTTTGGTTGTTTTCTAAGCATAATAATTTCAGACCACATTGTTTGCTGTTTCAGTTTCGTTTGAAGGACAATACATCAGATTCAAGTAGCAACCTGGGGAAGATTCCTACAATTCTGACCATTCGCTATAACGCGTGGCACTACCAAAATGAGTTAGAAGCATTAGCAGGCTTAGCTGTTACAGTAACAAAGGCAATGGAAGAAACGATGACTAGGTCCCAGAGAATCAGGTCTTGCTGGAGATACACATGGAAAGAACGAGGAGGCGAAATACGTTTCCAATTTCTTTTGCCATGCCTCCTTGCTCTTTTTCTTTCATGCTGGCTTACTTGGGCGGTCTGGATGTTGCTAAATAGATCTAAGCACAGCGAGCTCAAAGATTTAAAATATGGATCCATACCTGTAACTCTAGTTGTACTTTTTTGGACCGTAATGAAACAGTTGCATTCTGTTTTTAAACCTGTTAGTGCTCAAATTATGGGATATGTTCGCCTGCCTGACCATAGCACAAATCTGGGCTATCAACATCAAGTGATATCAGACATTAACTTCTTGAAAAAACAAATTCGTGAGAAACCGTCTTTGTTTTGGAAATTTGTTGCTGGCAATTGGTTATGGAGAATGTGCGGCCTCTATCTTGACATAGTTGAAGGTACATCCATTCCAAAGACAACTCCACCTTCAAAAGATGATACCCGTATAATTGTCTTTGTTGACGATTTGGATAGGTGCCAAGACAACGTTATCTTACAGGTATTTCTCATTTAAATGAGCTTTATTCTTTAAGCTATTAATATGACAGTAAACGATGGTATAGACCACTCAAATAATAACCAACTCGCAAAATCGCATGATCAGGTACTGTCTGCAGTTAATTTGGTCTTAGCGGTGTGTGAGATCAACGTGATTCTTGGAATGGACAAGAAAATGATAGCAAGAGCAATAGCACACCAATACCAACACCAACTCCAAGACAACAATTATTTATGTATGGTCGATCCAGTAGATTTGGCGGAGAAATACTTAAGTAAAATAGTTCAGCTGCCGTTGGCCTTGCCAGATTCCGGCAATGATGAAAGAATACAATTTTTAAATCAGCAATTGGGAGAGGAGTTCAAGGAAGGAGGCGATGACGAAACAAAGGAGTCCCGGCAGAATTTAACAGGTTTCGAAAAATTATAATGCATTTTTTAGATGACAACATTATTTCATTTCAATTGCGTTAATAAAATCGAAACATTTTCTGATTGATGCAGCTTGTCAATCGAGAGATACAGAAAGCATTCCGCAGAAAGGCCCAGAGCCTTTACCAGGTTCGCACCTAAAATCTATTTCTTCAATGCAAGGCCATTCATTTCTATTCTTCTACTTAATAGAACGAAATATTTGTAATGCAGAGACTGAACCCGCTAACATTCTAAAAAAACCCTATGAAAAAATACCTTCCACAAAGTGGTTCTCTTACATGACAAGGCCATTTTATTTCACTTGCTGTACTTTCTTAAAGGAATAATTTTCTGATTGACGCAGATGCTCAACGCAAGGATGTAAAAAACCCTCAAGGAAACCTTCTAGAAAGCTTCCCTGAACCTTTACCAGGTTCTTAAATTATAATCAATCTCTTACATGACAATGCCTTTTCATTTCAACATTTTTACTTTTGATAAGAGAAAATATCTTCTGATTGATACAGATGGTCAACCCAGTGATGTCGAAAATCCTCACGAAAACCTTCCACAAAAAGTTCCACAAAGCGGCCCTCAGAACCGGCCGATAATTTCCCAAATTATCAAGTGTTTCAGAGCATTGAGACGTAGGATTTACGGAAGGAATTATTCAGGTATTGCCGTTGAAAACACTCTCTCATGAGCTTCACATCAGAACATTGTAAATATATTGATGTAATGAAATAATCATAGAGGGGAAGTTTTGGCATTTCAGCAGGCCCGCACATAAGAAGCTCGAAACTAAAAAGCGTGCCAATAAACAGCCAGTTGATACTGCCGAGCTACAGCGATGAAGAGCGGAAAGCAATGGTTTTCCTGAGCACACAAGCAAGTGATGGCCCGCAACTTCCTCGTGAATGGAAAAGATTCCTCACATACCATCGTCTAGCGTGGAACATCCTTTTCCGACTCAAACAAGTTAAAAACTTAGCAGTATGGCAGGTCCAACTTCTAGTATGGATTTTCTGTTGTTGGCAATGGAAAGACAACATCAACCTTATCATAAAGGTAGTTTAGTTATTTGTATTTTTCTTCACATTTAAGTTTTGTGAATTTTTATTTCTTGAGATCTCAGTACACGCGTCATGTCTCTTGCAGAAATGGAAGGAGCTTGTGTCCATTAAGGGTGGCACTGTAAATGATGAGGACCCCTCACTCAAAATTATCGTTGAGCATTACCTTGATAAAGTTAAGAAACCAGCTGTGGAAAATAAGGAATCAGTTGTGGAAAATGATAAATGGCAGTTATCAATTAAGACTTTGGATAAGTATGATGTTCCCATGAAAGCATTCAGTCTTTTCAAAAGTTTCGTCTACATTGTGAAATTGGATATCTCCCTCCCCCTCCAGCAACTGCCACAGAGCCAATGAGCAGCACCTCTGTTGAGAAAACTGATGCTGATCTAATTGGTGATCCAGTTCAATGAGCTAAAGACTTGCCATGAAGACAACCATGCACATGTTGAGTACCATGCCTTTCATGCTAGGAGAATTTTGTTTAGAAGCCTTTTGGTTTCAATTATGTTTGTAGTTTTGTTTTTTCAGCAGTTGAAATTTGCAAATGATGCATAAGCATTCCCATGCGTAGTTAGCATATAATGTAACTTGTGCTTGCTGTTTAGTCTCCACCGTAATTTTCAATATTAGCATGTAGTAATGGGAAATATATATACTGCTCTATGATTTCAAACTGCTGTTACAAGCAGTTAACTGAATATTTCACCACCGTAAATTTCAAGACAGCAAGTCTTTAAATTGGGATTGATTTTGTGATATGCGTGTGGTGTAATCTTTTAATGCTGCGATGTATTTTCTGAGAAGGCTGGAAAAAGACCTCTTACTAGAGGCATAATGTAATGGGAGCTGGAATATCAATAAATATTTGAGTGTTTGTGTTCAAATTTGTTTGTCCTCTGTTTACTCTGTTTTCAGCTCTGTTATTTTCCCCTATTTTGAAGATTTACAACCTTAGCCTTCGAATCTCTCTAAAACTGTCCTAATTTTTACTTGGGGAAGCAAATCTAAGATAACAATTTTATTGTTACTGTACGAACGTGTGAGTTTCATTTTCATAGGAAATCTTAATTTAATCGAATCAAAACTTTAAGTGAGAGCATTCACCATTGCATTAAATACATACATGCTAACTGTGAATCCGATAAAACTGAAGAATCTGGTATATATTGGATGCGGCTATCCTCCAGACAAAATGTACTATTGATCAGATTTAAAAAATCTGAAAACACAAAAGTTTTTTGTGAAATTTTCAGGATCTGTTCTTTATGATCTGCATATTCTGAATAAAAAACAACAAAAAAATTTCGAAAACAAATCACTATGTTTTCGTAAATCTGGGAATTTTTTTTTTTGTCCTGTAGTGCATTTTTGTTGGGAGGATAGCCAGCGCCGTATATATTTGTGTTTTATCTTTCATAGTTTAGATATGTCCTTTATATCGTATTTTTAAATGTTATAATTTTCATGAAACATCATCCTGTTGTTAAATATAAATGATAAAATTAACACTACCATCCTAAAACATATTTTGAAATTTATTAATCATTGTCATTTTAAAAACCGACATAACTATGAAATTTATAATAATTTGGAGGAAGAATAGCAACCATTATGGACTAAGAAGGCCGATGACATCCCCTGGCGGGAAACCCTCGAAACCAACGAGGGCCCAAAGATGCACCCTCCATGGTCAACTATGCCAAAAGTAACAATTTTCTTGATACCCGTTATGGCTCATCCAAGAGCAATGTGAATCTTCGCACAGGTAACCCTAGGAACCAGGGCATACAATTCAAATATTCTAGTTTGAGCCTCTTTTTGGCAATACGGCCCCAATGGGAAACCCTCAGAACTAATGAGGGCCTAGACATGAAGTCTCCAAGGTCAACTATGCCCTTAGTAATAGTTTTCTTGATACCCATTATGGCTCATTTAGGGGCAATGTGAATCTTCCCATTGAAAACCCTAGGAACCAGGGCATATAATTCTGAGATTCTGGTTTGAACCTCTTTTTTGACAAGGCCCATAAAACTTGGTCTAATGCTCGCCATAGAGGTCATGATTCTCTTCAAGGCTCTTTTAGGGATTATGTGTTAGGGTTGCATCCTTTATCCTTTCTTAATAATCTCCCATGAAGAAACACTATTTTCAAAAAGTGTTTGTATCAATTCTTTCTCGTGCCAGTCAAAGTCAACCCCATGCCAACAAAAGTTTCTAAGCTAATTGCAGACCAAGAACCAAAAGGAACAAATATCACCCCATCAAACAAGGCCCTGGGTTGGTTCAAATCTAACACGACATCAAAAAATGGGTTCACAAAAGGAATCAAAATCTCCCGCCACTAGAAGCTCTAGCCCCTCGTGCAAATAGGGGACTGCAAACACCATTAGGGATACTCAAGATCACTTTCTCAAAGTCAGACCTTCTCGAGCAATTGGTTGAGCTTCGGTCCAGAGAATTAATAAGCAAGTTTTGGAATTTCTCCCCTTATTAGTCTTAGTTGTCCTCTTGGATATCTCTAAATGGGCAAGGTGTTCATGATGCTTTCAATATAGATAATGTTTTTGGTTTTTTATAGCTATCATTTCAAACACATTGGATAGAGATTAAACACACAAACATAAAAAAAAATTCATGAAAGGCTTGGGTCTCTGCACACAAGTATGGTCCCCATAATTTTGACCATTGTACATGACTCCAAAATACTTTCCTTTCTAGGTTAGCTTTCCCTCTTTGTCATTAGAATATCGTTAATTAGATATTCTAAAAATTATTGGTATCTAATTGGGGATTTTTTGTCGCATGACCTCAAATCATTTGACAACTGCCGACTTGTCCTTCTTTTTTCTCTCTTTAATACTATTAAACTATTCCCACTTTCTTTGGCCCTTTAGTCCAAGAATGACATACTTGATCAAAGCCTGGTTATAAACGATCCTCCCTCACTTTCTTCAAGACAAGGTTTTTACCTTTCTTCGAGACAAGATTTTTTGGATCATCAGATCTAGCTTTATGCCCCTTCAATCAATTCACTTGTCCTGTTTCGAAGGAAAATTCAGTGCTAGAATTAGATATTGGGGGGTCCCACATAGATGTGGTTTGTTTTGTTAACACCTCCAACTATATCATTTTGGACATAGTACTAGCCAAAAAACAAGATAATCTAGTGGTTTCTATAGAACCTGACAGTCCCCTGGGAGACAAGTACTATCATGTTAACCCCTCTAAGGAAGCTTTCCTATTAGAACAATGATTGTCAACCAAGACATAGTTCTAGTTTAGGAATATGAACGACTTGCCAAAGAGACCTCTATAGAGAGCAAAAATTTCTCAATCCTACAAGGATTAAAGAACATGAATGCAACTTTGGGTCTTCCTATTACTTTAAACAACAAGGAATCAGGATTTAAAGCTTATCCTTTACCCTCATCACTAGACAAAGGTTCCTTGCTAGGTATGAATCTTATAATTCAAAAAGAGTTTATTGTTGTCAGGAGAAAATATCATAATGAACTATAGGTTGTACCATTCAATAAAGTATCTTCATTAGAGGTTTTAATGGCACCCCTTCCACTTGTTCCAATAAAGTATTGTGAATGTCCTTCAACTATTAATATAACTACTTCTTAGCTCCAAGAATTAGATAAGTTTAAAGAGTATGATTCCTCTCTAGAAAGTATCCCTTTAAAGGATATTACTAAGTCTTGAGAGAGGCCTTTTGCTTCCCCAACTTTTAAAAAAAATATATCATATCCTTCCACAAGAGGGTTTTTTTATTTGGATTCTGAGAAACATAGATCTTGTCCCAAGTTTTTTGAACCACACCTGGGCATTCAGTGGATTAAAAAATGGCTAAAAAACTTCAACCTAATTTGTTAAATTTCAAGTGGAATAAATTAGATTTTCAAGAATACCTTGAGGTTGAAAACTATAAATTAGAGTGGAAAGCATGCTCTTCAATATAGCATAATAAATAGTTGAAGAGCTCACCGATGAAGTACTTTAGGAGAATAATGACCAAAATGTGCTTAAATGTGTTGACACTAAAAGACACAAAAATTGGATATACTTTTGTATTTTTGCAGTAGTTATCCGTCTCCTAATCAATATTCAACAAGTCCCAGACCCCTTCCTGTATAAAGACTAAGAAAGATAAAGGGCATCCCCCAAGGAGTAAAAAAATTAAGGATGAAATTGATGCATGAATTCAGTCAATCTTAGACACCACTTTCAAACTAAGAAAATCTAATGAAGAAAATTCTATCCTAACTTTGGAACTAGTCACCAATTCAAGGAGAGCCAACTGCTCTTCTAAACCTCAATGAAGCTACTATCTTGGAATAACAAGAAACACCTCATCAAAATTTAATTAGACTCTTGCATGGAAGAAATTGTGTTACTTCATGAGACAAATATTTTAGTAGATCATGGTAAATATTTCTTCAAAAGTTTGAAATTGTGGTCAACAATCCAATCCCATTCTAGTAGGGCTTCAGGGGTTTTGGCGATCCTCTAGAAAAACTCAAAAGTTTGGGTCTCACTAATTAATAATAATACCAATTAGATCTTGGTAAAATTTAACTTATTTAAATGTTCCTTCTTACTTCTCAATGTTTATAGACCAATAGCAACTACTAACAAAAAAAATCAGGGTTTTCCTTGACACAAGTCACTTCAAGTTTGGGAGATGTAAAGATATTATTTACTGGGGATTTTAATACAGTCTTCTCATCTAGTGACAAGAAAGGAGGTATTTTCCCACCTCTCGAATTAGTACTAGACTTCATTGAATTTGTATGTCAGAATGGACTATATGATTACTTCCATTCTAATGGTCTAGTATCATGGAAAAATGAGAAGAAAGGATTTTTTCATATTGATGAAAGATTAGATAGATTATTCATTAATCCTCTTTTGATCTTAGATAAAGGTTGTTATGACACCACAATCCTTAACTTTACCAATTTTTATTGTTACCCCCTTTAGTTTGATATCCCTTTGGGTGTCCCAAGAAACAAGCTAAACTCACATATAAAATTTGAACAAATGTGGTTATGAGATCTGACTTTTCTACCTCTACTGAAACAATGGTAGAACCATGCTCCTTTTGTTGATGGTTGTTGATTATTTTAATTAAAAAAATAATTGAGATTTCTCAAGCAACATATTATGGGGTGGGATGTATCTCATTTCAAAAATATTTTCCACTATAAGTTTTTTATTTAAGATCAATTAAATTCCATAAACGAAGACATTATTCATAATGACCAATCCTCATAAACTTATGAGCTTCATGAGAAACTAAAAGGAGACCTAGAAGAAATATTATTAAGATAAAATCTTCTGGCGGAAAAAGTCTCATGAAGTGTGACTCAAAGTTGGAGACAAGAACACAATATTTTCATTTTGGAACCAAGATTAAAAAATGAGTATATGCACAAAGATGGGAGACCAAAAAGGTGCCACTTTTCTTTTTGGTCCCCCATCGACCATAGTGCATACACACTAAAGCGTGTACGACCTATAGGGTGCACACACTTTGTAAAAACACTATAAAGTGTTTGCAGCATTTGGGAAAGCCCATTTTCCTTTCCACAAACCCACGTTTGTCGTTAAAGAGGGCTTCCCAAGTGTGTACGTAGAATCCCTTTTCTTGTTCAATCCATTTAATTTAATTTCTTTTCATTCATCCATCAATTTTCATATAGAATGGCTCCATGACGTTGTCAAGATCGATCTGGAAGAAGAGGTAAGTATTTTTATAGCCCATGCCTCTTATTTGTATTGAAATTTCAGTTTTGAAGCAATTTGTTTTGTTAAAATTTATTTTCTTAGATTATATGTGTAATTATGATTTTAAAATCTAGTTTTTGTAATTATGTGTAATTAAGAATGATCTCCCTGAATAAAACCCTCAACCAAACCCTTCGTCTCCTCATGAAGAAATGAATCAAGAAACAAATGAATAAAATAACCAAGAAAATGAACCTCAATTGCCTCCACCAATCAAGAAACCTCCTCCTAGAATACAAGAAAATTTGATCAACCAAATTGAAAGAGGGAAAAAAGAATTAGAATCTTTAAGTAGGAGGTTAAAAGATTCTATTGGTACAAATCTTGGAAGGGAAAGACTTGCAAAATCATTGGAAGCAATCTTGACCCATGTAGGTTCGGTTAGTGGGAAAATTAATTTATGGCATGATTAAAGAGAAGAACAAAAATAATATTATACAAATAAATTATCTTATGTGGACATAAAAAAGAAAAAATATTACAAAAGATGACAATTAGAAACTCTTTAAAAAACCATGGGACACATATACTCTTCGAACTACAATAAGGAGGTTCCCAAGTCATTGGTGCTTAAATGAAGACATTAAAAAGAACTTTTGGGAGAGATGGTGGATGGTCTTTGATTCCCCTCCCTTTAGAAATCATGAGGTTCCTATATATTTCTTGAGGAAACTCTATTGCAAGTTTGTACTCAAGGAGGTGCCAAATTATTTTGACTATCTAGATTCTTAGGGTAGAGGAGGGGGGTCATCATTTGATAGAGCGAGGGAACATCGTGACCCTAACACACCTAGGGTTCCTATTGGCAAGCCACAAGTGGATCATGTTAGTATTCCTTCCATTGTGAAGGAACATGTAGAGGTGGACATGCTAGGCACGATTAGTGCTCTGACAGAGACTTTCATTCAGTGTGCCACTCTTTTAGTTGAGGGTGACCATGGTCAATCTTTGAGGGGGCATATTTGTCACTCATGTGGATCCTTGTGCACATTTGGTATTACTGAGAGAGAGGAAGAGGATCTTGGAATGATGACTGATGATTTTCTAAATATGACATTTGACATTGACACGCAGGTAAATATTTCCAAGTTCATTAAATTTCTTTGATCATATTTCATTTATAAAAGAATAACTGATTAATTTAGTATCTATTGATTATGATCAAAATTTAGGGCAAGAGTGTTAGTGGCAGTGGTAGTGGCAATGATCCTCCTTGATGCAAGTGCATCACAAAATTTTGACAATATGAAAATATACATGGTTATATTTTATTGTTATATGGCTTGGTAAGCCATTTGATGTAATTGATTGAGTATGAGACTTAGTTAGGGTTAAATCCTAGCAGTCTAAGTGTCATAGACATGATAAATGCAAGGTTTGTATAATCACGAAGTTGATAACTCCATGATACTTTACTAGTTTAGCTAATATGCTTACACTAATTGGTTATGAAGAACTGTTAGAAGCATTCGTATGTAAGAGAGTCAGTTATGGGATTAGTTAGTTAGATATTGGGTGGTATTCGGTTTTGGGAGTTCTTTTAATTATTTAATGGAGAACCCGATAACAAAGGGGGATATAAGATGGATAATCGATGAAGGAGAGGAACAATGTAATGTAGAATGGAATAATGAAATGAAGGATCGGTATGACAGAGTATCATCAGTGATGATCAGGAAGATGACTCGGTGAGTAATTATGAAGTATTGTTTACTGGTTATTGGAATAGTGAAGGGATTGTGAATCTCTAAAAATGATAGTGGTGTAGGAAGATCAGTGAGATAATGAAATATATGCAGATTTGAATCATTGAACGATTACCTCTGCATCAGATTGGTCAAAGCAGGAAGCTCTTGAGCATGTGGGAAGAGGAAGTCACACCAGGACCTAGCGGTGAAGGATCAAGTTTGATTCTTGGATATGCTATTAACAAGTTTTTGTAGATAAATGCCAGATTCTTTTTTTTTGTGTTGTGTACCCATTTGTGAGTGATTTTGGGGGAAACCAAATCCAACTTGATCAATTGGATTTGAGTCCTTCACAAGGATTTAGAAGTGTTGGATTAGCGACATTAATGGAGGGTAAAGAAGAGATGCCAAAATTGCTACTTAAATTGGATGCATGGATTGCATATGAGGAAGCGCAAGAAAAGAAGAAAAAGAAAGAAGCAGAGAAAAAGAAAAAAGAAGAAAGCAAAAGAAAACAAGAAGCAAGAAGAAAGAAACTAGATGATGATTTAACAACATTTGAGATGAAGTTAGAAATGATGAGCAAAAGAGATCAAGCCCTACTTGAATTGATTGAAGCCCAAATAGCGTATGAAGAAACAAAAATGGAGGTGAAGAGTTGTCCATTGGAAGGACAAGAGGAGAAAACCAATGCTAGTGAAGAGAAGAAGGTTGTGGATGAGCCTTGTGTTGAGAAGGTTCTAGTTGAAGACAAAGATGCTAAGAAGATCATTGATTTGGGCAATGGTGATTTGATCCCTGAAAATCTTGAGGATAGGGATATGGTTCAAAATGAATAGGGGGCAGATTATGTGATCTCACATGAAAAAAAATTAGTGTCGGTGAGCATAGAGGATAACTTCATTGTCAACTCCATGATACTTTACTAGTTTAGCTAATATGCTTACTCTAATTGGTTATGAAGAACTGTTAGAAGCATTCATATGTAAGAGAGTCGGTTATGGGATTAGTTAGTTAGATATTGGGTGGTATTTGGTTTTGGGATTTCTTTTACTTATGTAATGGAGAACCCGATGACAAAGGGGGAGAGAAGATGGAGAATCGATGAAGGAGAGGAGCAATGTAATGTAGAATGGAATAATGAAACGAAGGATTGACATGATAGAGTATCATTAGTGATGATCAGGAAGATGACTCGGTGAGTACTTATGAAGTATTGTTTATTGGTTATTGGAATAGTGAAGGGATTGCGAATCTCTAAAAATGATAGTGGTTAGGAAGATCAGTGAGATAATGAAATATATATATAGATTTGAATCAATGAATGATTACCTCTGCATCACTCCTGTCCCCTTATACACATCATTGTCAATTCCACAAGTATGTATCAAATAAAACTTTAATTAATATATTTGATTATTATGTAATTATATGAATAATTGTATCATAACTTATTGTGCATGTACACTAGTTCACTGGTGAACCATCAACATTCACAATAGATAGTGAAGGGAATTGTGCCACTTTCCTTGAGGTATCTTTATCTGTATCTTAATTTGATTTACTTGATTATATTTAATTAATAAATGAATGAATAACTAAATTACTAGACAAATTATGATCAAAATCCAGAGGCAAAGTGGTCATTACGGTGATCACATTCTTTCAGCTAGCTTTGTGACATCATCATTGAGTCCACAGGTATATATGTAATAATGCATTATAATTAACATGTCAGTAGTATGTTCTTATACGAATGGTTATCTTATAATTTTTCATGTACATGTGCACTAGTTCAATGTTGGAGCTTTGACATCGATACCGCACACCGAAGGACATCGTGGAACCTTCAGGGAGGTATCATTTATTCATTAGTAGGATTGTAATAAATATATGTAATCTTGATAACTACATAATACTTTTGTTGTTCATTTTCAATTATTGACATTAGAGACTCCTCCTTCTGTTCATGATACTTTGGATTGTGGAGTAGCTATAACAGTAGCTAGTTCTAAAGAATTGATTGAGGTATGAAAGAGATCACTTAATTTTAATTTTAATATTTTGTATTGAATTTTATAATGATATTCATGTATGTATTTTAATTATTATTTTGATCATTGTTGTAGAGACTTATTACTGCAGATCGTCAGCATGTGCCTTTGGTGGATGTAATAGTGACTATTTGCTAGCGGTAAGCGAATATTCTATTTTATGTCATTGTATAATTCAATTTTGATGTATATTAGTTATTGATGCTTAATTTTTTTTTTATCAACTCGAGCTCTAAAAGAGTCTAGACAGGAGGACTAGTGAGCGCACTTGAAAGACTACAACATCCACTGCATCTCCATCGACATGACGATTGAAGGCAGCTTAGGATTTGTTTTCTTCCCCTGGCGGGAAAGGACTAGATTAGGGATATAGATTGTATGGCTATATGACATTAGTGGACATATTTTTTGTATATTGTATAAGTGATACATTGTACATCCATTTGGCTTTGAGGAAGCCAGTTTAACTATATTGAATATATTTAATGTATGATATTATTGGACATATATATTTGGCTTCATGCCCTACAAATTTTGTTTTTTGGTGTTTTAGGTATACAATTCATGTGTTTGGTGTATTGATGTATACTAATTTATGTTTATGTGGATGTCTTATGCTTTGTAAATTTCACATGCCTTATAGTTATTCTTATATGTCTATCGATGTATATTGTTACTGTATGATTTATACTTTATTAGAACATGAATGTGATGCATAGGAGATGTGTAAGACACTCTGAACCTATACCCTTATAGAAATAGAAGAACAATCAGTAACAAGTGAGACAATCTTCACACATCAAACATCCTTCATAAGGATCCATTGTCTAGGCTTCACCCAATGCACTTGCATTGGTTGGCTCCAAACTATCAAACTATCATTCTAAGACTGCTCCTAGTAACCTTCACTAGTCATAAAATGGCATTTTTCTCCACATCTTCCCAAAAGACTTCAAACAATAATCAATGATCTAGATACCCTTATGGAATTTTTAAAACATATATGAAATGTGACCCAACTTTTTTTGAGAGAAACTACTTTAAAATTGCTGATTTTGTTTTGCTAGAGAGGCCTAATTCTCCCATTTAATGACTCTTTCCTCTAGTTCGTACAACTCTTGTCTCCAGTCCATACAAATCCTACCTCCAGTCCATACCATTTGAAATAGAAGACCTCCATGCACTTAAATAAAGTCCTATTGATGTAGAGGTGGTGTGTATTAGTCTCTTTCCCATACTTTGATTGCATTATATCAAATGGTGAGACAACTTCTCACTTCAAATGTCACCTCAAGGAATCACCTTCTAGGCTGCCCCAAATGCACCTAGAACCTGCCATGCACCAAATCTTCACGTAGGCCTTCCATCTTCATTCTAACCCCATACAACGCGCTAAGACTCAGGATACCCTTTTAGGTCCTTTAAATCCTTCCCAAGAATCAGGATAGACTTCTTTGGACCATATCCAAGATCCAATAACCTAACAACCCCAAACTAGGCCCAATTCACCCCCTTTTACAAAGTAACTCATAACCCCACTCATTCAAGTTTTCAAGGTTTCACCACTCACCTATGCTCTTAGCCACTAAACCCTTGTTTCTAGGGTCATACACCGAGGGTCTATTCAAAGACACCTTCACAATCATCTCCAGACTAAACCAACTATTCTAACACTTCAATATGGTTCCATGCGTAAATAATCCACCACTAAAAGCTTCCATTCTCAAGGAAATTACCTTTCATTATGACTAGTGTAAGACTGGCCTCCGGCCTCAATTAGCAAATTGCCACCATTTGTGGTTCTCCAAACACACCTTTCCAAATCACTACATATGATTACTATGATACAAGGATAATGTTACATTTCTGTACTCTCCCACCAATCATAGTGACCACAAGGGTGGGAGAGTCACAATATTTTCAAGGCTTCAGACCCAAAATATGACTGTACCCTGAACTAGTCCCGGTTCCAAGAACACTAGTCTATTCCTAGACTTAAATACCAACAAAAACATAGAAATGATTGCATAAATAAGTAAATGCAATGAAAGGAGTATCATTACATTAAAACCAATTCAAAAACATGTTACAAATGATCATTAGAACTTTCTGTTCCCTGACTGTACCCACGGGACATTAAACAATATGCAAAGAAAAGTTTATTTTATTGAATGAAAACTTCTTACAATGCCTCCTCAATACACATCTATCTCCACATGCTTCCAATACTCACCTACTCCCCATCAGATAATCCTTTCAAGGCCGGTTTTACCTTGCACAACCATAGCAATCAGTTAAAATGACTATTACCGATTAGTTACTTGTTTAGTTGGTTGTCTAGTTGACAACAAGTTGTCAACTTCAACAACATTCCATCTCTTAGGCATGTATAACATTTCCTTGAACCTTTTAAAGGTTTAACTTACCTTTAAACACCCTAACACACTAAAAAATCTCATACATGACTTACTAGGTTAGTTTTGCCAACATGGGCAAATCACACACTTTCACACTTCTTAGTCTATTTACAAAATTTAAAGGTTCTAGTGGCCAAATTACATTCATTATAGGCCTTATAGGTCTTTAGATCACTCTACTAAGCTAGGATCAACATAATGACTCCTAATGACCCCCCAAGTGCACTTTGACCTTATAATGCCATTCATCTCATATTACATGCCTTTATACATTTAGGCTTATTGCACTCATCCTCTTGCTCGCATCTTGAGGGACACTTCGACCCAGAGTGGTAGTAGGCATTCGAATGACTTTGTGTGCCAAACAAGGTTGGTAGTAGCGTTTACCCGTACAGTTAGAGCTATTGGAACAAACGGTTTGATGATACGACCAATGGTTTGAAAAATATGCAATGTTTTGCATTTTAACTGAGGAACACTGTGAGTTTTGACATCGACCGAGAATGTGTTTCCAAATATAAACGAACTTGAATCTTTAAAAACTGAGATAGGTTATTGTAGGCCTTGAAAACATGGTCTTGTAACACTTAATGAATTGATGCTACCTTGCATGAGCTCCGAGATATGACCTTGTAAAAATCATCAATTTCATGCTGAAGGGACCTTGAGGGACACTACGGCTCAGAGTTGTTAGTGGCATTTGAATGACTCTCTGTGCCAAATGAGGTTTCCACTCGCATTTACCCAGCCAGTCAAAGCTGTTGGAATAGACGGTTCGATGCTACGACTAACGGTTTGAAAGATACGCAATGTTGGCCATTTCAACTGAGGAACACTTCGAGTTTTGACATCGACCGAGAATGTGTTGCCAAATATAAAAAAACTTGAATCTCTTAAAATTGAGACAGGTTATTGTAGGCCTCAGCAAAATGGTCTTGTAGATTCTGATGGCTTGATGCCACCTCACATGAGCTTCGAGATATGACCCCGTCAAGATCATTAATTTTATGGTGAAGGGACCTTGAGGGACACTTTGGCCCGAAGTGGTTGGCGGTGTTCGAATGACTCTGTGTGCCAAATGAGGTTTCCACTACTATTTATCTGACCATTTGGAGCTGTTGGAATAGACGGTCCGATGCTACGATTGATGGTTTGAAACATACGTAATGTTGGCCATTTCAACTAAGGAACACTTTGAGTTTTGACATCGACCGAGAATGTGTTGCCAAATATAAATGAATTTGAATCTCTAAAAATTTAGATAGGTTATTGTAGGCCTTGACAACATGGTCTCATAGCACCTGATGACTCGATGCCACCTCACATGAGCTCTAAGATATGACCTCGTCAAGATTGTCGATTTCATGTTGAAGGGACCTTGAGAGACACTTCAGCCCGGAGTTGTCGGCGATGTTTAACAGATTCTATGTCCCAAATGAGGTTTCCACTAGTGTTCACCTAGCCATTCAGATCTTTTAGAATAGACAGTTTGATGCTACGACTGACAATTTGAAAGATACACAATGTTGGCCATTTCAACTGAGGAACACTTTGAGTTTTGAGATCGATCGAGAATGTGTCACCAAATATAAACTAAATTGAATATTTGAAAACTGAGATAGGTTATTGTAGGCCTCAGCAACATAGTCCTGTAACACCTAACAGCTTGATGCCACCTTCTATGAGCTTCGAGATATGACCCCATAAAGATCTCCGATTTCATGCTAAAGGGACCTTGAAGGACACTTTGGCCTGAAGTCGTCGGCATCGTTCGAGCGACTCTGTTTTCCAAACAAGGTTTCCACTAGCATTTACCTAGCCATTCAGAGCTATTGGAATAGAGGGTTTGATGTTGTGACTGATGGTTCGAAAGATACACAATGTTGGCCATTTCAATTGAGGAACAGTTCGAGTTTTGACATCGACTGAGAATGTGTTGCCAAATATAAACAAACTTAAATTTTTGAAAAATGAGATAGGTTATTTTAGGCCTCAACAACATGGTCTTGTAGCACTAGATGGCTTGATACCACCTCACACAAGCTCTGAGAAGGTGAAGGAATAGACTGGGCATTGAAGGCACAATTAGCATTTGGGTTTGTAACCAGCATAATGAAGTGACTATCCCATCCCCGTGACAAATGTAATTGGTGGAAGAGGTATAATAATGTACTATATATTTTTAATGTAATGTTCTTATGTAGGGAAAGGGAGTAATGGGATTGAAAGATCACTGATTGTTGAAGTTTACTATATGAACTAGTGCCCTAATTTGGCACCAGTTATTATGGGAGTGAATTCACTTAAGGGTGGAGGTTTTTGGTGAAGGAACATGAATGTTCATATCTAATATGGTGTGTTAGAACCATTGGATTGATCTGGAGAGGGTTGTGGAGGTCTTCTTGAATAGACCCTAGGTTTATGACCCTAGGATCAAGGGTTTTTTGGTGAGAGATTTTGGTGAATGGTGGAACCTTAAAAATTTGAAAATAATGTGTTTTGAAACCTTGTGCAAGACTTTTTCATGCCTTGAAGTGCAGTGGGAAAGTAGAAACATTAGTTTCTTTGTTATGGGAGGCTAATTAGGCCTAGTTTGTGGGTGCTAGGGTAGTAAATTTGGCCTTTGGTCCAAAGGAACTTACCCTGAGCCTTGGGGAGGATTTAAAGGATACAAAAGGGTATCTAGATCACCCTTTATTTTATAGAGTTGTTTGGGAGATTTGGGAATAAGGGACTGATTTAAGACTGATTTAAGACTGGTGAAGGCTAGAAGCCTAGAAGGGCTATAGGAGAGGATTGGGCGAAGTTGAGTAGACCAGAGTGAGTGGGATGTTGAAACATGGTAAATAGACCATGATAAGATGATATATGATGTTAGGATCAAGGTGAGAAGCCTAGTTGAAGTTTTGACATGATGGAGGCATTAAGTGCACTAAGTGGCCTAGGATGGAGTTGGTGCCAGGAGAAATTGGAATGGAAATGAGGAACTGAACTTGTTCAACGTGGTTGGTGAAACATGGTACATTGACCATGTTAAGGAATTTCAAGTATTATGTTCCTGCAAGTCATTGGCATAACATCATAATTTTTTTTATTAATAATGGGAAATGTTTTTACAACTCAGCTCATTAAGAGCACCAGGAGGAAAGAGCTGAGTAGAGAAAACCTCCAGTATTGCCCCAAAAAATAGAAGGAAAGGTTGTCATTAAATCTTACAAACTTCTCATTATACATACAAGGTAATGCATGAGCAATTTACAGTCCACCCAATTTACAGTGCTATATAAATATACATGTTATATGACCATGTATTCAAATAAATTTGACATTACAATATTTTGTATCTCCATTTAGTCCAATGAACCAATTGGATCTTCCCTACCCTTGATTGTCTCAAATATTGCCTCGTGGTCTGACTCATGAACCTTCCAAAGAGTTTTATTATGTGGTCTTCCCCCACATCTGATCAAGTGGACATTTGATGCAATGACGAGGTTTGAATAATGAAGAATCTTTCTATGTGTCTCCCAATCCTCAAACAACCACAACATAGGTTTCTTCATAGCATACCACCTAAGCCATGTACCAGTTACAACCATTGCTCCTATAGAGTATTCTAATTTTTCACCATGGATAACTGAGTGATCCAAGATCTTTTTTGTGTCAACACAATGACACAAATAATAATTTGTCCCTTCTTCATTGTCTTCAAGTGCAATAACAGTAAAAACATGGCCTATAATGATATAAACATAACGAGGACATTATTTTACTAAATATTTATGATAAAGTACTAAATTTGAGAATATTTTTATGTGTAAAATTTACCTAGTTGTACTAAATCAAATAAGTGATCAAAGTCAATGGATGATTTTATTTTTGTCAATTGTAGTAATTCATGGGGATGATAGGAGGCAAGTGGACTCAAAATATGTGTATACCATTCATCAACCCATTCCTTTTACTCGCACCCATCCCAATATTCATGTACACATGATGAACAAAAGCACGCCATATGTCATGTGTGGATACTCCATGAACCTGCATTACAACTTCTAAAAGAGTGTAGCTCACTCAATCTTGTCAGTGTACAACAATCCTCATATGGTGCAATATTAGTTTCATCCATCAACCAAAAAAATCTATGAACTATAGAATCACCTTCATTACCTGGACCCATTGTAGCATTACACCACTACATAATACATCTTGCATTTGACAATGTTGCTTTCTCTTTGTACTTTAATTATTCACGTGCTAAAGCTCTTTTAATACATGCACCTGCACCATCGTGCTCTCCCTTTCCATGACCAGCCTCAGTGAAATTATACATATATTGAATTCTAGTAATCTTATGCATCTTGTACAACCAATAAAACATCCAAGAATTCTTGAATTGCGATGCACAATTATCTGACCATATGATATGTCAATGATATTTTATGCCCTTGTTAGCTAAATGACCATAAAATAGTTGAAAGTAACTGTGTACAAACTCTGTAGAATGTGAGAAATCATCACATATATAAAAATTATACTCTCTCAATATCTTCTTGTTCTCCTCTGTACTGTTTGGTGAATGCATGAGTGCTATATGAACAAATATAGCAACCTGTTGAGAGCTATAATACTTTTCTTGCACCTCATTTTATGGTTGTAGTGTGTAGTTCTCTGCAAAGTCCACAACTAAAAAAATGGTATCAAGTGGGAATGTGTCCTTGCACAACTTGAATTGCATATTCAACCATCACACTCTATGTGTATGCATTGCATACTCATAAATAATTTTTTTACAAAAAATGTCCATGAACTGATACATTGGAATTTTTTCAATTACTAAATCACATCTTTTAGCCTCTTTTCCATCTTTTAGATTGTATGTCATGGTCTTATATATTTCAAATTCCACTATTTCATTATCGATTGCATGTGTACTCTCCATATGTTGAAAAATTGGCAAATGTTGCAAATCTCCACAATATATGCATGTACCATTCAAGCATGAGAGCTTGTAAAATTTTTGACCATCCACTCTTTCACATAAATGGTAGATATTAATTCCCTTGAAGATCTAGCTAAGACATTTATGTTACAATCTTGTAAAACATTGTTAGAGTGCAAATCTACACATATATTCCTATAAACTTCAAAATGGCTAGAAAATTCAATATGTACCCTACAAAAACAAGTTGTGTGTGTGTGATTTATCTTCACATTAAAAGGTTTACACATTTTAAAATATTTTTGACTAATTTTAATTTGAGGATACATATGCATAAATTTTGCAAAGAATTATGTCTGAGTTGAATCCAAAAAATGTTTTGGATGTGGAACACGAATTCGACTACCAATCCTCCTTCTTACAACATCTCTTTGATTAGGAGATACCCATGTGTTATTCTTCCAAAATTCTTCAATCAAGGATTTCAAAGCTTCAACAATTGCTTTATCTTTTTGTTGTAGTCTATTGGAAAATGCACATAACTCATTGCTATTTGGATCTTCCACTCTTTGATGCCTTCCTAGGGCTCTCATTAGAGAATTTCTACTTATTTTCAATGTTTCTCTTGTCTTTTTAATGAGTCAAGATTTTTTCATTTGAGTGCTTACTATTGTTGATGTAAGTACACATCCCATGACATTACTATATTTTGTGCATGATGTAGAACCCACACTCTCATATGCAGTCATTAGATTCTTTACAATATATTTTTCACTTGACTCATCCATTGTTCTTAGCTCAATAATCTTCATTATGGGCCTAAATTTCATATTTCTCATCATTTCAACAAATAGTTGACATCTTCTTGTCATGTTTAATTTCTCAAAAAATGATCTCCAAATATGATTAGTATTTCTTTGACAAGTATGCTTGGGAATTTTGTTAGACATTGCTTGCAAAAATGTTAGTATCAATATTGATCAAATATTTTGGCTTTCTATAAATAATTCTAGGAGCATAAAAAATATTATGTGTGAATTGCGTACCATCTTGAGTGCCTTCAACATGAGATGATGTTGTGCCTATACCTTGGGATATAGATAATGTTGTGCCTTCAACATAATACAATTATGTACCTCCACTTTGGGTTGTAGACAATAGTGTTCCTTCAACATGATACAAGGGGGTACGTACACCTTGGGATGTAGACAATGGTGTGCCTTCAACATGATACAAGGCTGTGCCCACACCTTTGAAAGTAGACAATGGTGTGGCTTCAACATGATACAATGGTGTGCCTCCAAAATTGGGTGATGATGTCTCTTCAACTTGGGAACTCATAGATGATGTGCCCACATCTTCATAATTCAATTATCTTATTGCACACAAGTTTCTCATTGGTTGTCCTTTTTTTTCCAATTTCAATTCTCTCTTACTTTGTATTGATGTTTCATGTTCCTCATCCAAAGAAAAATATTCTTCTATGGTATACAATTTTTTTGTTCATGAAGTTGTCTCCTTCTTTCCCTTTTCTTTTCTTTGTCTCTTTCATGCTCTTCTGGTGTTAAAGTCTTTTCTCGTTTCCTCAGCATGATGATGATTTCTACATATGAATTGATTAAAATTTTAAAAATATAATTATAAAATCTATTAAAATAAGTCAAATTATAATATAAATCTCTTACAATATGACAAATTATAATATAAATTTATTACAATTATATCAAATTATGTCCATTGAACAAGTCTATATCATACCAATTATAAATTAAAACATTCTTTATTCACATTTGACATGTAAAAAAATAAAAAAATAACCTCAATCGATAACTTTCGGTGAATAATGATTGAATTTCACAATTTGATGTTGATTTTTAAACAAAAAGGTGGTGAAAATTGATAGAATATGCTTCTTTGTCACTTTCAATACCATGAAAAGTGAATATTTTTCAGATAAAATGCAGAACTCAAATAGTATACAGAAAACGTGGGCCTCTTTCATGAGATCTTTAACATATAAGACCGTTTATTTTAGTCTTACATAGCATGAGTGCGCTATAGAGCGTGTGCCCTATGCAAAACTAAAAATTTTTAGGCATACTCTTGCATAGCTCGAGCACGCTATAGCACATACGCCCTATGCAAAACCAGAGAGAGAGAGATTTTGGCAAAATTTGGGTGAGAGATTTTAAATATCTGATATTTTTGGATATCCGATTCTTTTTACTGGCATTGAAAAGTAAAATGTTTATTCTCTAGGTCCCTTAGCCCAAGAAGCACATTTTTCTACAGAGAATCACGGGATTGCAGTTGTAGAAGAAAAAAATCCACTTTTCCCCCTTCTTGGCTAGAATTTCTCAATTACCAAAGGTTTTTGCATCACCTCTTAGGTCTCACTATGGGAGTAGTAGTCATCAAAAGCATAAACGGAAAAGGAAACTCACAAATGAAGAGATTGAAGTGTATAGAGAAATGCATAGGGTTTCCCATTGGAACAAGAGACAATGTATGTTAAATATTAATGAAGATGTGGGCATAGGCCCACCCTTAAATGTGGTTTCAAGTGAAGAAGAACATGAATTTGAAATGATTTATGACAATAATATTGAAAATGAGAATGTAGGGATTGAAGATGAAAATATAGGTTTTGAAAATGAACATGTAGATGTGGACAATGGCAGTGTGGACATTGAAAATGATAATCCACCGATTGAATATGAAGGAATTGACAATGTACATGATCCAAATCAATGTAACACATCTCCATATTATATGAGAAATGAAGTCCCTTGGGAGGAAGAAAGATAAATTTCAAAATTGAGACCTTCAAGAATAACTAAATGGTTACTTGAAATTGATGAGAACATAATGAGCAATTTCGATGGGAAGAGATCAGAAAGAATTGTTCGGTTGTGGATTTCAAAACTTTCAGATCATTTTTTTAGCCACAAGATGTTGGTTGAGAAATGTCAAATGTTTGTGCAATTGTTAAAGATGCAGAAGATGAGACGTATACTAGTCAAATTGAAGATTAGTGTGAACGAGGAAAAGGAGAGGAATGATATTATTGTGAGAAATCTTTTTAGTGCTCTCAATTCCATTGGGAAGACTACCAAGGAAAAATATAAGAGAGCCTCTAGGAGGGTTAATACAACCTCCTTAGTAATTCATCATTTGAGAAAGGATCATTTGAAGAGACAAACTTGTGTTGACTTGAACCTAAATCATAAAACTTTGGATATAGCACTTGCAAGAAAATAAATACTTGATGATCCTCTTCAACATGATATATGGGGCTTATGGTGCGAGACTTTCACATTGTGATAAGAAGCTTACTAATGGTGTGAAGGATCAAATTCAACTATTTTGGCAATCTAACTCAAGAGTGTCACCAAATGTGAAGGATGTCTTGAAGTTTAGAATTGGCATTCGAGACTGCACCCCACATCCAAAACATTATTTGGAGGTGAGTCAAACAATGTTGTTCAAATTTTTTTTGAGACACATCCAACATTGCAAATATCACAAAGAACTTTTGAAGCCCTCAAGCCTTTTTTTTGTGTGCCTCTTAAGATTCAAAATACTAGTGAAATGTTGGAGGAGTGTGGTTCAATTTCTCTTCCAAAATCATCAAGAGACTTGCTAGATCATTTTTTATGTCCTAGAGATGATGGATGTTTCTTTTATAGAAAAGATTTCTTAAATGACAAGTACTCAAAGTGTGGTGGGCTAGTGAAGTTTTTTGAATATTTTCATGAGGTCTGTGAACATGATTTTTGAAAGACAATTGTCCACAAAAAGGTATATACAATTGTTAAATATACATTGAAAAGTGGAGGTGAAGGCTCTAGATGTGAGTTGGTTACAAAAGAAATCATTGTAGCTGATTTAATTTTAGATTTCAAGAAGAATTTTGTTTACAAGTATGCAAGGTATAGTCACAAGTCTCAATGGCTAGATCAACAATTCAGGATGTGTAAGGAAACTTTCCTAATTGGCACTATTATATCGATTGTTGAATTTGTAGAGAAATATACATTGCAGCCCCAAAACAAGTTGCAATCTCAATATTACAATTTTATTCAGGTTGCTATTTTTGTACACATAGTATATAGACATTTCACTGATAGTACAGAAGATGACTAGAAGATAATTAGAGAGTACCATTTTTATATGAGTGATGATAGATCTCACTCTCACGAGTATGTCCAAAATTGCTTTGAGAATTATTTTGAGTGGGTGCGAGAAAATAATATTTCTATGGATAGATATCTCATTTGGTCAAATAACTGCACAAGTCAATTAAAAAATTCTCCTATGTTTTATTGGTTGTGTAGAATGCATGTAGAGAGAGGTGTACCTCATATTTGGAGTTTTTTTTAGGCTAGTCATGGAAAAGGGGGGCATGATGGAGTAGATGCATGTGTAAAGAGAGCTCTAGTTAAGGAGAAACTAAAGATTTCACGTGTTGAACTCTTTAATGCACATTCTATTATTGATTGGTGTACTTCAACATTGTCACAGGGGGGACTCTAGTTGATTCAGTGGTGTGCGGATTCTTTTGGTTGGTTGAGTTGGTCACAATAGCAGATAGGTTGGATTGTCAAACTATGAAAGATTCTTTAAAAGTACATTCATTTCGAAGCTCAGATGCTAGTACATGGACCATTTGGACATGAGAGTTGGCTTGTTATTGTCTAGGGTGTCTTCAATGTGATTGAGATCAATGTGAGTCAAGTGAGTGGGTTGATACGTGGGTTCCACATTATCTAACTCCTTTATCTATCACAATCTTTGTAATAAATGATGACATGGATTTTTCACTTGACTATGATCATCTTTCAGATCTTCTATAGCTAGAACATGTTTTTGCATTGGTTGCACCACAAGGGAATGATGAGAGATCGGATTACTAGTTAGCACATTGTGTACAAGGAAAGCATAAACTTGCACAACTAATGACAAATGATGATTAGAAATAATGGCATTCCTACGGTTGAAGACTATGAGAAGCACAAAACCATTCTCATGTATTCACACCTTGTTATAGCAGCCAATGTTAAGTTGTTGAAACATCAAGGAAAACCAAAGACAAAGGAACTTTGGACTATTAGTACTACTGATCATGAAGCAATTTTGAATATCCTCAAGTAGAGAGATGACCCTTCAGGCACACTTTAGTAGGTAAGTTCAACTAAAGTGCAAGGTTTTCCATGTTTATTATGATTAAGTTCAATAAATTAATTATAGTTTTTTGCTTTATTTGTTTGAGCCAATAAACTTGGTTTTGTATGTGGATTGTAAATGTAGCTGGATACATATATGATAGATATATAAGATCGAGGTGTGCATTTGATTAGTCCATCTTTTATGACGGTAAACTTCACTATGCATTGGCTAGTCATGTTCTTTGGTTCGTTTAGTTACTTATACATTCATAATCTTTATGTCAACCTATATAAACTTCTTATATTCTCTATTAACTTTTCTTCTGCCTTCTAAATGCAGGGATTGGAATGTAGATGTCATCAAGTACCATGTGTTAAACTTATACACTTTAGGAGGGGAAATGACACTTATTTTTTATATATAGCTGTGTATCTAAGATTATGTATATAAAAACAACAATTGAATATAATGTGCATATTTAGATACTAAATTTTGTACATAAAATAACAATCAACTGTAATGTGCATATTTAGATGCAAAATTTTCTATATATAAAAACAACAATCGAATGTAATGTGCATATTTAGATGCTAAATTTTGTATATAAAAAATTAGATGCAAAATTTGAAATATAAAAGAGCCCATGGGGTTGATTTGCAAATATTAAGAGCCCACATTTGTATCATCTTAATGCCATGTAATGTGCAAAATTTTTATTTCCTTACTATGAATATTGTATCCTTATATTTGTATCATCTTAATTTTGTATCCTTACATTTGTATTGTATTAATTCCATGTACATGTGTATCTTCAAATGATGTAATAGTTGGAGTCATTGAGTCAAAATTGGTCAAATGTGTCCAAAGTAAAATAGTGATTCCCTGGGGTGAAGGGATAGTGTTGAAGGATTGCATCCAAATACCAAATGGAATATGCCATTAGCTTTAGTTGGGTGGGTAAATTTTAGCGACAACCTTGTTTTGACCACTGAGTCACTAGAATGTTCGCGACCATGCCAGACCAAAGTGCCCCCAAGGTGCACTAAGCACAATTGAGCAACAATCTTTTGAGGCTCTTATCTCAGACCCTGTGAGAGGTATTGACAAATTGTCAAATGGTACAAGACCGTGTTTCTGAGGCCTACAAAAACCTCTCTTTGTTCTAGGAGATTCAATTTTTTTTGAATTCAGAATGCCAATGTCACTTGATGCCAAAACTTGTAGTGAGGGTTACTTGAAAGTTGCACCACTGGGTTTCTTCCAAACCGTTCATCCCAACACTGAATGCACTATGCTATTAGCTCTAGTTGGGTGGGTAAACACTAGTGAAAACCCCATTTCAACCACTGAGTCACTAGAATGTTCGTGACCATGTTAGACCAAAGTGTCCCCAAGGTGCACTAAGCACGATTGGGAAATGATCTTTTGAGGCTCATATCTCAGACCCCGTGAGAGGTATTGACAAAATCTCAGATGATACATGACCGTGTTTTTGAGGCCTACAAAAAAATCTCTCTATTATGGGAGATTGAATTTTTTTTGAATTTGGCACGCCAATCTTTGTTAATACCAAAACTTGCAGTGAGGGTCAGTTGAAAGTTGCACCATTGGCTTTCTTCCAAACCGTTTGTCTCTACACCAAATGGACTGCACCATTAGCTCTGGTTGGGTGAGTAAATGCTAATGACAACTTCATTTTGACCATTGAGTCACTAGAATGTTCATGACCATGCCGGACCAAAGTGTCCCCAAGGTGCACTAAGTATGATTGGACAACATTCTTTCGAGGCTTGTATCTCAGACCCCGTGAGAGGTATCGACAAACTATGAGATGCTACAAGATTTTGTTTTTGAGGCCTACAATAACCTCTCTCCATTTTGGGAGATTCAAATTTGTTTGAATTTGGCACGCTAGTCCTGCTTGATGCCAAAACTTGCAGTGAGGGTCAGTTGAAAGTTGGACCATTGGGTTTCTTCCACATCGTTCATCCTAGTACCAAATGGTCTATGCCATTAGTTTTTATTAGTCAGGTACATGCTAGTGACAACCCCATTTCAACCATTGAGTCACTAGAATGTTCACGACCATGCCGGACCAAAGTGTCCCCAAGGTGCACTAAGCACGATTAGGAAATAATCTTTTGAGGCTCATATCTCTAACTCGATCAGAGGTATTGACAAAACATGAGATGCAACCAGACCATGTTTTTGAGGCATACAATAACCTCTCTCCATTCTGGGAGATTTGAATTTGTTTGAATTTGGCATGCCAATCTCCCTTGATGCCAAAACTTGCAGTGAGGGTCAGTTGAAAGTTCCACCATTGGGTTTCTTCCAAACCGTTCATCCCGACACCAAATGGTCTATGCCATTAGCTCAAGTTGGGTGGTTAAATTCTAGTGACAACCTTTTTTCAACCACTGAGTCACTAGAACATTCATGACCATGTCAGACCAAAGAGTCCCCAAGGTACACTAAGCATGATTAGACAATGATCTTTCGAGGCTCGTATCTTGGACCTTGTGAGAGGTATCTACGATCTGTAAGATGCTACAAGATTGTGTTTTTGAGGCCTATAATAACCTCTCTCTCCATTATGGGAAATTCAAATTTTTTTGAATTCGGCACATCGGACTCGCTTGATGCCAAAATTTGCAGTGAGGGTTAGTTGAAAGTTACACCACTGGGTTTCTTCCAAACCGTTCATCCTGAAACTAAATGGTCTATGCCATTAGCTCTAATTGGGTAGGTAAACTCTAGTGACAACCCTATTTTGACCACTGAGTCACTAGAACCTTTGTGACCATGTTGGACTAAAGAGTCCCCAAGTTGCACCAAGCACGATTGGGAAGAAATCTTTTGAGGCTCATATCTTGGATCCCGTGGGAGATATCAATGAACCATGAGATGCTACAAGACCATGTTTCTAATTCCTAAAATAACCTCTCTCCATCCTGGGAGATTCAAATTTGTTTGAATTTGGCACGCCAGTCTCGCTTGATGCCAAAACTTGCAGTGAGGGTCAATTGAAAGTTGCACCACTAGTTTTCTTCCAAACCGTTTGTCCCCGCACTAAAATTTCTAAACCATTATCTCTGGTTAGGTGGGTAAATGCTAGTGAAAACCTCATTTTGACCACTGAGTCACTAGAATGTTTGTGACCATGCCAGACCAAAGTGTCCCCAAGATGCACTAAGCATGATTGGGCAATGATCTATTGAGGCTCATATCTTGGAGCCCATGAGAGGTATCAACGATCCATGAGATGCTACAAGAAGATGTTTCTAAGGCCTACAATAACCTCTCTCCATTATGGGAGATTTAAATTTGTTTGAATTTTTCATGCTAGCATCGCTTGATGCCAAAACTTGTAGTGAGGGTCAGTTGAAAGTTGTACCACTAGGTTTCTTCCAAACCATTCATCCTAACATTGAATGGTCTATGCCATTAGCTCTAGTTGGGTGGGTAAATGTTAGTGACATCCCTCTTCTAACCACTGAGTCACTAGAACACTTGCGACCATGCCAAACCAAAGTGTCCCCAAGGTGCACTAAGCATGATTGGGAAGCGATCTTTTGAGGCTTGCATCTTGGACCTCGTGAGAGGTATCAACAATCTATGAGATGATATAGGACCATGTTTTTGAGGTCTACAATAACCTCTCTCCATTTTGAGAGATTTGAATTTGTTTGAATTTGGCATGCCAGTCTCACTTGATACTAAAACTTGCAGTGAGGGTCAGTTGAAAATTGCACCACTAGATTTCTTCCAAACCATTTGTCCTGGTACTGAATAGTCTCTACCATTAGCTCTTTTTGGGTAGGTAAATGCTAGTGACAACCTCGTTTGGAACACAAACTCAGTAGAACATTCGTAAACATGCTAGACCAAAGTGTTCCCAAGTTCTACTAAGAACCATTGTGTATGTTGGTGAGAGTTCTGGTGTGTGAAGAGGCAAAGTGGGACCATTACTAGGGTAAACCTACCCAACTAGACATTATTGAAGCATCAGTTTGTGCCCAAAATGGACAAATATTGTTGTTCCAAGGGAGATGGAGACATGACAATAAAGGGTCATTGGCAAATGTAATTAGACCAAACATGGTCATTTGAATGCATTATGGAATGTGTTTGTGATTTTAAATGGAGTACATTGATTATCTATTGAATAGTGTTTGGTTACAAGCATATGTGGGATATATGGTGGTGGAGAGACCACAAATGGTGGTAAATGTTGATTGAAGGTGCATGAAGGAGCACCAATCATTATTGCGAGTATATAATCCAATGGATGGTTATATTTTGTGATGGATCTATGCTATTGGGGTCCATAGGGATGTGTTAGATCCATTGGGGGGATCTAGAGAGATTCACAAGAGTCTTTTTAAACAATCCCTAACCTACATACCCTAGAAAGGAGGGTTTGGTACCTAGAATGATAGGTCATTATTTTCTCAATAACAGTTTGAGAAAATCTTGATGTTGAAGCATCATTCCATGAATGTGCTTATTGAGTCTCATGGAATGATGTGTCTTTGACATGTATAATAGATTTCTAACCTAATACATTGCATAAGAGTTGATTTGACAAGGTGATCACCAGATTTGTGAAGTGAACTTTGAAGGATTTTGGTGCAGGAGCACCAAGGTCAAGGACATGACCTAAGGAGTGCACCAGGGTCATTGATAGATCCTTTGGTGGAGGTGAAGACAATATGGCTCTCAAGGGTCATTTGATTTTTTAATAGACCAATAATGGTCATTTGATGATATTTTGTATTGATTGATAATCCTTTGTAAAGGATCATGCATTGTAAGCCATTAAATGGCATTGGGAAGGGCTAAATGTACCTAGGGGTCACTAGGGGTGATTAAGTTAATCCTAGGTTAGTAGGATTGATATAAAGACCTATAAGGTCTATAATAGATATTAAATGGACAATAGAGTCAATGAAATGATGTAAAAGCACTTGAAGTGCTAAAATATGGAATTTGCCTATATTGGAAAAATAAGCCTATAAGGCTCATATGGGGTTATAGATTAGTTTGGATTAAAAAGGCTAATTTAAACCTTTTTAAAAGTTATAAGAAGGGGTATTGGATTCAATTTTTTTTGTTGACAACATTATTTGTTAACTTGACAACATCTTTAAATCATACTTTGGTTATGATAGTCAACTTGGGATTGTTACCAAGTAGTTAGATAGGTAGATAGAGGTTGTAGTCAGGTTTTGAAGGAGTTTTGATTCTTTTTTGTAGGGGATCCACATGAGTGAATGGGGGATGTTGAGTTGGGAGTGTAAGGAAGAAAAAATATAATGTTTTACAATCAATGAACAAAGATTTTCTCTGCATGTTGTTAACTGTCCCATGGAACAGTCAGTGCAACATCAAATTAATGTGCTTGACTTGAACGTGATTTGGGTTGGCTAGTGAAGTAAATAAATTTATTTGATTATTTTTTACATCTTCCATGCATTACTTTCAATCTTTTTATTGTTATTATAGTAAAGCAAGTGACTGTTGTTCTGTGATTGTGACTGGTTGAAGGGTACACTCAATGTGTAGGGATTGTAGTCTCCTTAAGGGATTGACTCTCCCACCCAATGTGACCAATGTAATTGGTGGGATAATTCACTGATGTATTATATCCTTGTATTATAATTTTTTTTATGCAGGGATATGTGAAGTGATGGTTGAGAGAACACTGATTGGTGGAGTTTACTGATTGAAGGAGAGCCCGTTTTCACACCAGTCATTATGGAAGTTGAATACCCTAGAGAAGAGTTTTTATTATGATGGAATATGGATATTAGGATCCATAATAGTGTGTTAGGCCAATTGGATTGTCTTGGAGAGAGTTACAAAGGTCTTTTTGAGTAGATCCTAGGTATATGACCCTAGAAACAAGGGTTTGGTGGCTAGAAAATTTGGTGAGTGGTGAAACATTATAAAAATGAAAAACTTGTGTTTTGAAACCTTAAGAAAGACTATTTCATGCTTTTGGGTGTAGGAAGTAAGTGCATATATAATTTTCTTTGTTATTTGGAGGAAATTAGGCCTAGTTTATGGGTGCTAGGGTAGTGGATTTGGCATTTAGTCCAAAGGAGTCTACCCTAAGTCTTGGGGAGGATTTAAGGAATCCAAAAGGGTATCTATATCAACCATTATTTTCTTGAGTTGTTTGGATAATTCAGAAGAAAAAGGCTGATTTATGATTGGTGAAGGCACAAGCCTAGAAGGGCTATTGGAGTGGATTGGTGGAAGATGAGTTGACTAGAATTGGTAGATTGGTGGACCATAGTAGAGGGACCATATTAAGATGTTATATGGTGTTAGAATCAAGGTGGAAGACCTATTTCAAGTTTTGACAAGATGGAGGCTCTAGGTGCATGGAGAGGCCTAGAATGGAGTTGGTGCCAAGAGAAGTTGGGATAAGAGGTTAGAGGAAGTGAACTTGTTGAAAATATTTGATGTGTTGGTTCTCTAAACTTAGAGAACTCTATTTTACCCTTGAGTTGAGACTAACTCCTTGAGTAGATTCCAAGATGCTTGTAGAATCCTCAAGTTGAGTTGGGTTCCTTGAGGGGATAGTAGAGGGCTCTGCATTAGATTTTCTTGGTTGAGAGCATCAGATACACATGAATACAGGGTAGCACATAAACTTTGAATTCACTTAAATGATGAATTACACATGTGAACACACATAGCACATAAACCATACACATAAATTTTCTTAAGTCATGAAGCATACATGTAGCACATAGATTATAAAGCATACACATGAATTCATTTAAGTCATGCACGTAGCCCATACACATGAATTTTGGTTATGAAGAATGTACTTGAATATACATGAATATAATCAAGGCATAAATTGTACACATGAGTACATACACACAAGCATATTTACATACTAACAATGAATAAATGAACACACAATTAACAAATTGGATCAAATATCAAGTTTCATATATATCAAAATGAACAATAATTCTATACATGTTTACAAAATCAACATATCTAGATACAATGTGGCATACACCATCTCAAAATGTGTCATATGACATCTCAAAATAAGAAGTTCAACTACAAATGTTTCTAGGATATCCTATTCTATTGGTGGATCATCAAAATGCAGCCTCTTTGAAGTACTCTTTGGCTTTGATGGATCCTGCATTCAAACACAAAAGTTATTCCCCAAGTTAGACTACTTAATTTATATGGTTTCTACAAACAAAAAATAAAAATTCAAAATCATAGTCAATAATAATAAATAAAATTTAAACTAAAATTGAACTCTCATGTACCTCACCTCTATGTCTCCTCACGTAGACATGAAACCTAATATATGTCCTTGGTAGCACCAATGTCAAATCTGACCTATATATGTTTGAAAACATGAGATGATCTACAAGTTATACTATTTAATGTTAAATCCTTGGTAGAAAATATATGTTTACAAAATGACTGAATTAACATTAAACATACATGTGTTGAACTTTCTTCAGGAAATGTCAGCTGAGTCATCAGTAATACAGACCCTTGGTATTCTACCTCCCTCAAACTAGGGGTGACCTACAAAATTCAAACAAATACTTCATACAATCATGACTTGATCATATTATTATACTTGATAGTAAAATACACACAAATAGCTTTAGAAATATACATACCATGGAGCTATCACTATGAATTGAGATGCCTGTGACTCTATCGTGGTGAAAGGGTCTCACGACATCATTAGACACCACTCTTTGTCAAATAAACCATGTAAATTAAAAATGAGTATGCACAACTAACAAGTATACATGTATGCATAAATAAACTAAATTACTTAATTACCTTCCCCTTGTCAATTCTTGACACCTGAACCCACTCACATTTCCCCCCAATGGCAACTGGTGATACTTGCATCACTATGTAATAAGATGATTATAAAAATTAGAAAACAGTACATGTACATATACTATTATAATAATTTAAAGAAACCAATGAGTACAATAAAACATATATACCATGGAAGTGTCAAGGCCAAATGATATGGCTGAAAGCATGGACCTCTCCACCTGTGCCATCTCCTCCCCTGTCATCAACTGAACATAAATGTAACACATAAAAAAACATAAGTGGGAAATCATTATAATAAAATTCTACTAAAAATACAAACATTTAAAATTAAATACAATGCTAAAATTGAATTGTTTACCCTTATTGTAACAGTAGGAGTCCATGTCTCTCTATGCCCCTGATGCACATCTCCATGAGGTTCTTCAGTGCCTGTAGTGTGTTGTGTAGCATCGTCCACCTTGAAGATGTAGTTATATGCATCATTATCATTCAAGGGACCTAAGCACAAATTCTTGCACATAATATAAGTGTGGGACACACAAACATGTGAGCTCGTGGAGGATGTGGAAGGGCTAGAAGGATCAGGACAAGGAGGAAACAATGTCATGCTTTGCGTAACCAGCATATCACTCAAGGTGTGAATGGCTCAAATAGTCTGTGAGTCAGCCTCAACAATAATGCCAGGATGTTGCACTGTAGGACGTGGTGAAATCTTGGGAGGGGGGACATATGTGTGGGATTTCACCCGGTGTGCTCATGGTCTATCCCGAGGAGCGCCTAAGCCTACACCCTAGTTTGATCTCATACTTTAATAATTTACCTTGTGATCGAGCACAAATTCTGCATACAATTTTTTAATGAAATAAAATGGGACATCTAAATTTTTGTGAGGTGATCTATCAAAAAAAATCCACCAACGGTCCCAAAATTTTTCATGTATTGCATCATTTGTGTACCATTTAATTGACAACATCGGTTTTTAAGGGTCCACTTTTAAACTAGTTTTGGGATCCACAAAAATATTACATATGTCATGTTTTGTTATGTTTAGGTTCATAACTTGATCATAATTAAGCCCATTGTCAAACTGGGTGTGCATGGAATCGTGCCAAAGAAGTGCAACATTATGTTGCTCTGTAAGTTTCTCCATGTTTTCAATAATGGAGTTCAATGTGGAAAACATGGGGCACAATGTGGGGATATTAGCATATGTGGACTGATATTCTCTAAGATAATTTAGATTGTCTACTATGAGATCCTCTAAATGACGAGGCTTTGAGACTGGTTCGTCTTCTGAAAGTGGGTGATTGTTTGGAGGTGGTTTTGGATTATTTGTGGGATCATTAGGATGGTTTTATGATTGATTTGAGTCCATGTATGATTACAATTAGAACCCAAATAGAAAATTACAATCAATTTAAAAAAACAATAAAAAATATCATTTAAACCCTTGTTTTTATATAAAAAACTACAAATTTCAATTAACAAATAATCAAAACAACACAAACTTAAAAATTTAACTTACCTATTGATGTTGAGAAAATCAGATATGAGATTCTATCAGATATCCGAAACCCTTAGAGTCATGTTCAACATTTTCACAATGAAAATGTTGAACGCAGTGGTGGGCTACAAATATAATTTACTGGAAAAAATCAGATATCTGATTAGGCCTGTGCTTTGGATTTTGGCTTGGCTAGGTGTACTGACACCCGAGCCTACTAAAAAGTCAACAAACTTTTTAGTGTGCTTTTGGACAAGTGAAAAGTTTATTTTTTCACATCACCACTTTTTGGCATACCATGATCCTACACATACTCTTATTATATAGTCAAGAAAGGCTATAAATCACTAAGATATGATGGTCCATCTCAGAAATATAGAACCTTCTCTTTTTTGTCAAATGATGCCATTCTTCCAAATATAGGGGATTTTGTTTGGTTGGAAATCAATATAAAATTTCTAACTAGTTCAAGGGTAACCCCATTGGATATTTCTAAATGTTTCAATTATGTCTTGTGCAAATGTGGATAAAAACCAGACCATCCACTACTCCAATGTTCATTCTTTTAGTCTTGTTGGAAATGGATGCACTACAAATTAAATTGGACAACCCCCTTACATAATTCTTTATCTTCTATGTTACAAGTATGACCCCTTCTTCACAAAGAGTCATACTTTTGTATTTTTATTGAGAGTATTCCCTTCTATAGGTTTTTGGTACTTGCCGTGAGAGAGGAACAAGTCAATCTTCAAAAACTAGGAGCATTACATTTGGAAAGTTATTGATGAGAGAATGTTAATTCCTATAAATTAAACATAAAAATATTTATCTTCCTTGTTTGCGTGTCTTCAAACTCTAGAATATATTGAGTTATTGGCCCCAAATCTCCCTACCACCTAAAAGTAGATTTCTTTTAAATTCTCCATAAAACTTAGCAAGAGACAACATCAAATGGTAACCTCTAGATTTCTATTTCTACAAATTCAAATTTGACAATTCCTTGAGAAAAATCTAAGGGATTGAGGTGCTTTTTATGTCATCAAGAATTATCCAGGGAAGTACATTATAGCTAAGTTAATCAAGTTACCTTTAGGAACAAATAATCGTGTAGAAATCCAAGCTCTTCTTTGTAGAATTACACTTTCTCTAGCATATAACATTGACATCCTTCATGGTCAAGGTAACTCAAAATTGATAATAAATGCATTGATAACTAATTACGTACACAATTGGAAATTAAACTATGTTTTTGTTAGAAACATTGAACCTTCTTCTAAAATTTAAAAATTTCAAATTTGGCCATTACTTTAGAGATGCTAATGTTAGAACTATTAAAAATTTGGCTAAGTATTTGTTCCTTTTCTTTCAAGAGTGGAGTTAGAATGTTTCAACCTTGCAAAAAAAATTCATAGGTTGAACGATTAAGGTTTATAGTAGGGTTGGAAGTCAGAAAATGCATGAAATATGAGTTGGTTTTTTTTATTGGTTCATATGTTATGTTGTGGAATATTTTCCTTAGCTAATTGATAGTGTTGGATACAAATGGACATATTTTATTTTGAAGAGAACCATTCATGGGATATATCCCACATTAATGGCGTGTTGACATAACTTTTGGCTTATATATACAAGCACACAAGTAGTGAAATGCCAAAAAGGCACCCAACCTTTTGGCAAAGCTTGTGTGTGAAGGCATCTTGGATTTGGCTATTGGAAAGTTAAGGTGCTGGGTCAACCCACAATAGTGGGTTACACTTTTTTGCCTAAACGGACACTGAACTCTACATTTTGAAAAAATATTTCAGATTCAGATCCATATTGTCATTAAACCGTTTGAAATCAAAAGATGAAGTAAACTAGAGTCTTTTAGGATTTTATATCTAGATTCTAAATATATTTTTAATTTTTATTTTTGAATTTATTTGGATGGTTTTTTCTTTCTCCCACAAAAACTAGTATGTTGTTGAAAATGTCATTTTCAAAGAGTTACATTGTTTTCATAGAGCACAACTTTTTTTCTAAAATAGATATTAATGTGCTTCTTTCGAATTTAGTTGTCTAACATACATACATAGGGCATGAAATTGCTTTGGTGACTTTATCATGATTATTTCATATTTTATTGACATTTGAAATTGACTAAACTGTAATTTTGACATACCTTGACTACATAGCTTATAACTTGTTGCATATTTATCCAATTTCATTTTTTATTTTTTTGATAGAAATAGAACTTCAATAGCTAGGGCATTGATATTTTTTAGAATTTTTTTCTATCATTTACTATTTTTCCATAAGCATAAAACATAGAGGTATAAGTACGGTGACATATCTATGTTTAGTAAAACTAAAAATACAAAGTCATAATAAAGTTAATATTTATTAACATTATAATCATTGGAAATATTTTTCTCAGTAGTACCTTACTACATAGATAGTTTTGTCAAATGGATTCATTTGATCAGCCAAAAGATAAAGTCAAAGTGATTTTTTGTCAACATTTTAATAGGTGCGAAGGAGACTCTATTGTAGGTATGAATGAGAAGTATAGATTTTATATTAATATTTTTTTTATCTAAGAGGCTTTGAGCTAACCATTTTTAATTAATTCCTTCAAATGGAACCTCTCAAGGTTTAAATCATCATATTTTATTAAAAATGTGTAATTTCAGCAAAAATCAGCATCTCTAAAAAAGTGTAACCCACTATTGTGGGGTCACCCTGCTAAGAGCCAGGGGGGGTGAATCAGAACCTTATAAAAATTTTAACCTTCAATAATTATTTTATCCTCTTTATCTTTGCATGCATAAAACTTAACAAACTGTTAGCTAAAAGTAAATAAAGTAAAGTTAACTCATTCATTCATAAAACACATAACACATCAACTCATTTGAAAAAATATTTTGGTTACGCAGAAACCATTAGTTATAGGGGAAAACTGCAGTGGGGATGACTACCACAATCCTTCACTACTATAGCATAAAGGTTCCTTTATTAGAGCATACAAAATATCACTTATGGTAATTTAACTTGCTAGGAGTAATACAAAATAAGACCTACTAAAGTCTACCTAGTTAAAGGATTTTGCAACACTCATTAAGTGTACACTCTGTTAAGAGATTTTACAATAAAATCATGTCAAATCCTTCCCAATATGTGGGATATGTGAATACAAAAAGAATAGTGTATTCTAGTAATAGTTGATCTATAAACATACATCTACCTATATGATAATTCATATCATTGTTTCTCTCTGCAGTATCATTACCTTCCTTTGACTGAGTTCATCAGAATTATCAACTTCCTCTTCTCGATAGATTTAACTGTTCTTTCTCTTATTTGATTTTCTTCTTCACTGTAATCTCACACCATGTCTTCTTTTTTATTCATCCTTATGTATTTTTTTGGTAGCTTCCTAGTTACTTGACCTAATTAGGGTTTAGATCCTTATAGAAATCTTGGTGAAATAGATCAACGATCCATATTCATTTCCTCTTTCCAAGAAATATCCTCTTTATTTTCATTGGTTCAATCTGTAGCTTGGAATCATTTAAAATTATGTTTTTATTCCCAATAAATCTTACCTAATGTTTACCTTGATCTTCATAAACCATTTTATTTTCTCAGTAGATTTTAATCAAACTTTTATATTCATCATATATCACTCGATAGTCTTTCTTGATATGCTCAGTTAACATGTTATTCCTTCTCTGTAATACCTTTTCCTTTGTTAACATACTTTCTCAGTATTCTTTCTATTTGGAAACCATCATGCTCAGCTAAGTTCATTTTTTTGGTGTCTATTCTTCTCAGTACATAGTGTTGACTATATACATATCTTTGTGCTTGGTATTGTTCTCCCTTGTCTTATCAAATCTCTTTCTCTTTACCAATTGACTTCTTGACTCATATTGACATGATCTATTCTTCACTAATGACAATAATAAATAAATTTAGGAGTAAAATTATCCCTCTTTGGCATTAGTGACAAAAACTTGTCAAAATTTGGGTATCTCCATATATGCTAACTTAACAAAAACTCGCCCTTGACATATGTTTCTCCTGTTTCAAAATATTTCAAAATATCCCTTATTTATCGCATATATATACATAGCGAAACATCTACTCTCCCCTTTATTATCTCATGTTTATATATCTACTCTTGTCTATATATCTACTTTTATCTATATATCTACTCTTATATGTATAGCTACTCTTATCCCCCTTTTTTGACAATAATGCCAAAAATAAAAATGTAAAGTATCATGAAATACTTATAGTTTGTCAAAATATTATCTGAAAGTAGATTTAGCACTTTAATATGTTGGTTTCCATGTTTCAAGTGTAGTGCTAAAAGTCAATCTTGCAACTGTGATGGAAGATCTTCCATATGACCCATAATTGACATCTTAGGTGTAGTAATGAGCTCCTTTTCTTTCTTTATATATTGACCTAAATTCCAAATGAGGAATAAGTTGTTCTTGAAGCTCAATAATTTGTGTTCTAATTTTCTCCTCTTCATTCCTTAAATCAATTTGCAAACTCATAAAATTCTTAATTTTTGAATAATGACTTTGGAGTGTCTGCGAGACATTAGTCAATTTATTTGCACTATCCTTGAGATCTTCATCTTATCTAGGACTTGTTGAGTGAAGTGAGAAAAATTGCAAAGCTTTTGAAGTATTTGAATTATTACCTTGACTATATCTTTGAGCTCTATAGAAAAGATAGAAAGGGAAACTTTTTTTCTGCAATCTTTTGCATCAGTTTTTCAACCAACTTTTTGTTAGCTCTTTCCTCAGCTAACTTCAACATTCTCTCCTCAACATCAATATCAGATTCAGTTACCTGACTTACCAGTGAGACTAATTGATCAATTATAGATGTACTTTTATTAATTGAAGTCTCATGTGTAATCTGTAGTAAGATGTCTTTTACATATGATAAAACTTTTTGTTGTTTCCTTTCTTGTTTCAGTTTATCCTAAACTACTTTCCTTTCATCATACTTCATCATTTCATCAAGATTCATATTTGTTGGATCACAAATGGGTATTATTATCTCTTCATCCAATGATATTTTTATAGCATCATAAAATGGAAGCACTTCCATTTAGGACTAGTTTATCCCTCTGAGTAAGTGGTTTGGGGTCATGTCAAATGCCTTGAATGGGTCTTTGACTTGGATCTAGCTTTTTCCCCTATTTTGCGGCCCCATTTTCCACTTCTTTTTTGCATAATTCTAGCATCCTAGATTGGAATTCTGAGACTCTTAACCTCAAGGTCAAGGTCAACCTTCTAGGTCAAGGTCGACCTCAACCTTGACCCAAGGTTCAAAGTTCAAAATCCCAAAGTTTCCAGATGTCGAGTTTCGGAAAGATTTATTTCTCACTTTCGGGTCGGTTGTTTCAGGCTTCAGAATGGTGAAATCTTAAATTATATTTAATTTAGGTCCATTTCTAGGGGAAAATGTTTAAATGGGAATTTAATTCTCCTATGTCGGCCTCTCTAGAAGTTTGTGCCCTAGATCACTATAAAAGGAAGCCTTATCCTCTCATTTTCTCAATCA
The DNA here is from genome assembly GCA_027943335.1 of Chamaecyparis obtusa. Classification (NCBI taxonomy): domain Eukaryota; kingdom Viridiplantae; phylum Streptophyta; class Pinopsida; order Cupressales; family Cupressaceae; genus Chamaecyparis; species Chamaecyparis obtusa. The sequence goes on from BSBK01009669.1 coordinate 69,626, forward strand.
AGTTTCATCTCTCAAGTGCCATCAAGTTTTCTCAAGAAAATGCAATTAAGAAATCAAGAAGAAAGTAATAAGGAGAAAGAAAGCATTCAAGCATTCATCCATCTTCAAGCATTCAAGATCCTATTTGTCAAGGAGATCCATTGGTAGCCATTGAAGGATTCAATCTTTATGCAACCCTCTTGTTTAAGATTCCTCCATCCATTTCCATTCAAGCCTCTTCCTATTCCAAGATCCATTTAAGATTGGTGTTGATATATAAAAACAATTGATTTGAGACATCCTACATTCAATTCAACATTCATTTGGAGCATCCATACTTGTGGATTTAATGATTCGAATCCTCCATAAGGATTTCAACATAGGCAAGGTGAATTGTTTCATTTACTTTGTTTATTACTGCAATTTCAATTTAATTTCAAGGTTAATTCCTAATTTGGGGTTTGAACAAGGTAAACCCCTCCCCCCAATAAATAAAATGATTTTTCTTGCAGGAAGAAGTACAAAATACCGAATTATAGTGTGGATCTAGAGACCCTTTTCGGCTAACTTTAGGATCTGCAAACAGAATTTCCATCAGAGCACCATAGGTCAAGGTCAACATTTTGGGGCCAAGGTTGACCTTTATACCTAGGTCAAGGTCAACCTTTTTTAGAAAAGAAAAAGATTTCTGGTTTTTCTTTGCTTCTATGTTTCTAGTCTAGATCCGGTTGTAGAATTTCTAGAAACTGAGTACAGACATCAGAAAACAACATTTTCTAGATCTGTCATACTTTGAGGTTAGTATTTTTCTTCAATTAAATTAAGATTTCAATACTCCTTTCCATAATGGAATATAAGGTTTTCTTCTTTCTTCATATTCTTCATCAATTGATTCATTTATGCATTGACCATTTTCTTGTGGTTAATCAATTTGGATTTTTCCTTTGAGAATTTGGGGTTAAGAAGAAGATCTTACCTTCCCCAATCCTATCTTTTCAAATATTAAACTTTGGTTAACATCATTATCTTTTTATATATTACATTTTGGTGAGCCCATGATAGACAACTCTTTCTTTTATGGTGTTAGATCTTACATGTATTAGCCTTCTTTTATGTGTTTGCATTTACATTTCATAGAAAGAAAAAATACAAAAACATTTATTTGTTTATGCTTTTTGTTTTCCTAGTATAGTTCATTTGCATTTCATTGGTATATGAGCTTTACTACCTCTAGTCCTACTTATAATATTCTAGTTAGAAGAAGTTGTAGACTTATGGGTTTCTTTGATCCTGAGTCCTCTCCTCGTAGGATCCCGGATGACAATTTGATTACTCATGATTCTAATCCTACTATGGAGCACAAATATTCTCACTCATCTCATGATGAGGATGATGCTTTAAGAGTTCCTCCTGAACAAGTCCAAAAAATTTCAACTGAACTTGATAAAATGGGAAATTGGCTTATTCAAGAAAACCATAATCAAGATTCTAGTCAAGCTATAGAGGCTCTTAAGAAATTCCTTCATGATAGTGATCAAGGTGTTAATATTTTGTGTGGTATTACTCATCTTGTACATTTAAATGTTAAACCTTTAGCTCAGGAAGCTCAAAATTTAGGATTTACTCCTCTTGTTACTAGTGTGGAACCTTCTTTCATTCCTTTACCTAGCATTCCTACTTATACTCCTCCTTTAATGACTACATCGGTTCCCTCTCTTCCTATGAGTGTTCCTCTAGTGTCTCTACCTACTTCAAAACCTTCTTATCATAGTGTTCCTTTCACTTATTGTAGTCCTCTTCCAACTGTGGTTCCAAGTGTTCCACCAGTTGTGTCTTCCATTCTTGCTACTTCCTACACTTTACCTAGTGTTTCTAATGTTCCTATGCCTCCTATTTCATCTAATGATTCCATAATCATTATTTTGGCTCAAACTATTTCCTCTTTACAAGATAAACTTGCATATTTGACTCAATCCAAGTTTAGTATTCCTACATGTGACATGGGTAGTCCTTTGTCCCTAGACATTATTCATGCTCCTATTCCTCAGCAAGACGATATGCCTCACCTTAAGAATTACAATGGTAAGGGAGACCTTGTTACTCATGTTAAAACATTTCAAATCCTTTGTAGTGACTATGCTCATGACTATAGGATTTTAGCCAAGTTGTTTGCTGGAAATTTTTGTGATAAGGCCTTGCAATGGTATTGTTCCTTGCCTCCTTATTCTATTAACTCTTTTCCAAAACTTGCTAATTCCTTTATTCAATAGTTTCAAAATAACATTGGTCCACAAGTTTCCTTAACTGATTTGATGCATTGTAAACAAAATACTAAAGAAAAATTGACTAAATTTATTGGTAGATTTAAGCATTTGTATGCTCAGATTTCTTATCCTATTCCTGATATTGATATTCAACGTATGTTTATTTTAAATTTACAAAAGGATATTAGAGATAAGATTTTTCTTACTAAATTTACCTCATTTAAACAACTTTGTGTAGCGCTTCATCATTATCAATTACAAGTGAGTCAATTTGAGAGAAACACTCAAATGGCTCTTGTTCTAGTTGATAAGAGTGATGCTGCTCCTAATCCTAACAATTTTCAAAAACCTAACAACTATGTCAAGATAAATAAGCATGAAAATGCAGTTTCTAATCAAGTTGTTGTTGCATCCAACAATGGCACTTCTGCATCCACTTCTTTTCATCTGAATTGTACATTTACTCCTCTTTCTAAATCTTTTCATTCTATTATGAATAAATTGTTGAATGCTAATATGATTACTTTACCTCCTATTTGACCTCTTTTAACTACTACGATGACATATAAATCTTTTGATTCCAAATCCTTTTGTCAATACCATTGTTGGAGTGACCATGATACAGAAAAGTGTTATTCTTTAAAACATAAGGTTCAAGATCTAATTGATTCTAATGCTTTATCCATTGATAATTTTGATGGTAGTGGGAATAAATCTATTTCTCACCCTAATCAAAATCTCCAAATCTATATGAGTCCTTTGCCTACACATGATACTAATATCATTGTTCAGCCATCTTATGTGGATATTGTTTATGATTCAAAGATAAATGATCTTAATCATATTGTTAACCATGTGGAGCATGTTGTTTTGTCTCAATCTGTATCTCCAACCTAGCCTCAATCTCAACCTCAACATCAAGTTCCACCTCAACCTAATCCTAAACTGAAACTTCAACCTAAACCTCAAAAACAACCGAAGAATAAAAGACGTAGGGAACTCTTGATTACCTTTAATGATTGTGAGACTATTAAAGCTCTCAATGGTCCCCTCTACATTTATGCTAGGATTTCTAAGATACCTATGCATGGTTGTCTTATTGATCCTACATCCTTACTCAATGTTATTAGTGAAGAAAATTTTATTATGAAGAACTTACAACATGATTCTTATGATACATCGGATGTGTGGATTCAAATTTGTAATGGTTTTCTTTATCCATCATTTGGTTCTATTAACTTTCCTATTGAACTTTGTGGTAAAGTTGTGGACACTACCTTTGTTATTTTTCATACTTCTGATTAGTTTCAAGTTAAGTTTGGTTTTCCTTGGTTGAATTCCATGCATGTTGTTGCTTCTCCTATCCATAAGTGTCTTAAATTCATTCATGACGAAGAAGTGAAGATGATTAATCATAGTTTATATCAACCTTCTAGGCCTAGGGATTGTGCTACCCTTGACTTCTTTTGGCCTTAATTACCTAATTCATGTCCTTGTCTACCTGATAACATTTTTTTGCTCATATCAAGGCTATAAACATCATAAGATTATTGAGTTAAGAATGCCTTAAATGGATCCTAACCATGGTCTTTTGAATATGCCTTATATACCTCCTTTATCCATGGCTTCTAGTTCAGTAAATCAAACTCCTAGTATTTCTTTTCAACCCACTGAGAATCCTACTAATTCTCCTATAGAACCTATGAAGGATCTGATGGATGTTCCTCCTAGTTCTCAACATATTTCAAACAAGACAAAGCGTAACCACTTTGCTAATGAACATCATAAGAAGCTTTGAGCTCAAGCTAAGGCCCATGCCTCTGTTCTTCAAAGTTCTTTACCTTCTTTTGACCAGCCTATTCCTGATGTATTAGAAGAAGTTAAGGCTAATAATAATGTTAAGATGAATGATTATGATGATTCTATTCGTATCTTAGATTCTATTTCGATTAATCTTGATGAAGAAGATACTCTTGATGATACTAATGATGCTAATGATGAATATGAGACTATTGACATTGATACTGATTTACCTAATATGCTTTCAGCACAATTGATAATTACACCTAGTATCAAACATCATGATTCTCAAGAGGATCCTTGTTTGGAATTGGCTATTATTCCTACTACGTTGGATAGTCCCTCTTGCAATGTTACCCACCTTCCCTAAATGACATAGAATGAGATGGGGAGAGTAGGTGACATGTTTGATTGGCTTGTCCTTCATGGTAGCTTTTTGTGTGTTTGCATATTGTATTGTGCTTCTCCCGTAATATGTTTTCTAAATGTTTGTTAGATTCTTCTATACGAACCTTGTTACTTTGTTGGTGCAAGGTGATAAAGGAATCGAACCTATTGTGAATTTCCTCTATATGTATCCCTATTCTTCTATATGTTGTTTCCATGTTATGTTGTACCTGTGGTATTGTTCGTAAATGTTTTCCTTGTGTAGTCCACTTAGATTTGTGACTTGGTAGCACTGATTCTTTTTGGTCTCCATGTTGTGGTTTGAAAAGACTCTTCTTGGTAACTCTTATGTTTTCTTTCCTCCATTGTGATCATAGTTCTACTTTATTTGGGGAATGATGTCAATTCATTTGTAATAATATCATATACAAATATTATCTTATGATCATACTGACCCCACGACAGGTCCCTTCTATTTTTTTTGTATGTTTATGTGGTATTTACCTTGATTTGTCTTCTCTTGGGGGCATCTCATAGTGGAAACGCAATCATTGGAGTTGTTTATGTTTTTGTTCAAGCCATTACTCCTATTAAAGTGTTAGCAATGACTTTAACGTGGGGGCATACACTCTTCTCACTTTTGCACACACACACTTTCAAGATATTTTTCAAAGCTATTTTCTCCCTTTATGGATTGGTGACTAATCCTTAAAGCATGGATTTTTATCTTATAGGATCTCTTGATGCCTCTAGTTTCAATTTTCAAGGTTTTGATCCCTTAAGGTCGAAGGTGTCCTTAAGACTAGATCTCTCTTTTGTTTTGGCTTTGCTCTTTTGGAATAGAATATTCCTGAGGGTGAATCCTTGATGGGTTGACTAGTGAGTAGCCACATTCACTAGGTGGTTCAACTCCATCTTTCCAGTTGCATTGTTTCCTTGTGTGGTTCACAATGGGACATAAGTTCTCATTGGGCAAGGAAATCACACCCTCTTATCTCTTTTAGAGATGTCTCTCTTATTGTAATCTTGGAGTTGATGAAGACTTGAGTCCTTGGGGCCTTGAGGATTCATTTGTCCCTTTGATTTCAATAAGATTGTCTTTTTCTTTATGATCTCCTTTACCAAGAGTTTGCATTGAGTCCATACTCTTGCTAAAGTGGGGGCTAAATGTAGCATCATAAAATGGAAGAACTTCCATTTAGGATAGGTTTATACCTTTGAGTAAGTGTTTTGGGGTCATGTCAAACATCTTGAATGGATCTTTGAATTGGATCTGGCTTTTTCCCCTATTTTGCCCCATTTTCCACTTCTTTTCTGCATAATTCTGGCATCTTGGATTGAAATTTTGAGATTTTTGACCTCAAGATCAAGGTCAATATCAACCCTAAGCTAGGTTAAGGATGACCTCAACCCTAACCTAGGTCAAGGTTGACCTTGACCTTGACCTAGGGTTCAAAGTTCAAAATCTCAAAGTTTCTGGATGTCAGGTTTTAGAAAGATTTATTTCTCGCTTTTGGGTCAGCTATTTCGGGCTTCAGAATGGTAAACTCTTAAATTATATTTAATTTAGGTCCATTTATAGGGGTAAAGGTTTAAATGGGAATTTAATTCTCCTCTTTTGGCCTCTCTAGAATTTTGTGCCCTAGATCACTATAAAAGGAAGCCTTCTCTCATTTTCTTAATCAAGTTTCATCTCTCAATCTCTCAAGTGCCATCAAGTTTTCTCAAGAAAATGCAATCAAGAAATCAAGGAGAAAGTAAGAAGGAGAAAGAAAGTATTCAAGCATTCATCCATATTTAAGCATTCAATATCCAATTCATCAAGGAGATCCATTGGTAGCCATTGAAGGATTCAATCTCTATGGAGCCCTCTTGTTGAAGATTCCTCCATCCATTTCCATTCAAGCCTCTTCCTATTCTAAGATCCATTCAAGATTGGTGTTGAAGATCTAAAGAAAATTTATTTGAGACATCCTACATTCATTTGGAGCATCCATACTTATGGATTTAAGGATTCGAATCCTCCACAAGGATTTCAACATAGGCAAGGTTAATTATTTCATTTACTTTTTTTATTACTATAATTTCAATTCAATTTCAAGGTTAATTCCTAAATTTGGGTTTGACCAAGGAAAACCCCTCCCCCCCAACAAAGAAAACCATTTTTCTTGCAGGAACAGGTACGAAACAATGAATTAGGGTGCAGATCTGGACACCCTTTTCAGAAAAATTTCAAGATCTGCAAACAGAATTTCCATTGGAGCAATGCAAGTCAAGGTCGATATTTTGGGGTTAAGGTCAACCTTTCAACCTAGGTCAAGGTCGACCTTTTTTAGAAAAGTAGAAGATTTATGGGTTTTCTCTATCTCTCTATTTCCAATCAAGATCCAGTTGGAGAATTTCTAGAAACTGAGTACAAACATCAGAAAGGAACATTTTATAGATCTATCATACTTTGAGGTGAGTATTTTTTTTAATTCAATTAAGATTTCAATACTCCGTTCCATAACAAAATATAAGGTTTTCTTCTTTCTTCATATTCTTCATCGGTTGATTCATTTATGCATTGACCATTTTCTTGTGGTTAATCAATTTGGATCTTTCCTTTGGGAATTTGGGGTTAAGAAGAAGATCTTACCTTCCCCAATCCTATCTTTTCAAACATTACACTTTGGTAAACATCATCATCTTTTTATATATTACAATTTTCTCCTCTTTTCTTTTCTTCTTCTTCTTCTTTCTATCAGAGATAAGGGCACTCCCACTAGGTAAAATGGTTGTTGGAAATGGGGTCTCGATATGTTTCCTAGTAGGCTCTTCAACCTTTTCTTTCTCACCTACCTTTTTATTTTATTTTCCTTTGTCCTTTACCTATGTATCTATTTGCATACTTGTAGTAGAAGTATATGCCTTATCTCCAGTTGTGGTCTCTTGACCTTTCTTGGTGGTAGTGGGTTCACCAGCCTTATCTGATTCATTCTTCTCCTTGGTGTCCTTGACCGTTTCCTCAACATCTTTAGGGATATTAGTATAAGTTGTATTACTTGGTTCAAGTGGAAATTCACAAGGTGTAGGAGTTAGATATGCATGTACTTGCTCCAAAATTATTACATATTTCATCAGTCGAGCAATTGCAGGCTTGGTAACTAATATCTCTTCAAGTTGTTCCTCAATGGTGTCTATGAAATCTTGATCCTTATTAACATTTTCATCTAGATCCTTTTTAGTGATGTCTTTAATTATGACCTGTTCATTCTTAGTACTAATCATACGAGGAATATCATTAATTACTATGGTTATAGCATCCTCAAGGTTTGTTTCCCAATCCTCTACCTGTGCTTTGGTAGGTAGCTCAGTATCTAGAATTCCAAATTTCTCAAGTTTATATAATTAAAAATCTTTCTCTAGAGTCTTTATTTGTTTCATCTTCTACCTCTTGTACTCTTCCTATCAAAATGATCAATGATCTCTTCTTAATCATAAATATCTTTTTGTAGTTTATTAGGGCTTCATAAATTTCTTGAACTGATAGAGATGGTACTGATACTACTAGTTATCTTTCCCTTATCTTTGTTTCACTGACAAGTGCATATTTCCATCTTGCACTAATTATTTCATACAATTCTTCATGAATTTTCTCTGCTAGTTCCATCGGTACTATCTTGAATGTGTACATAGTATCAATAGTTTCTTCTTTAATCTTCAATTTATCATTGTCATTTAACTTCTAAAATTTTAAAACATGCATAGAACTTATTGGAGCTCAAAAAGCTTGATTGTATTTTGAGTCCAGATTTGCAAAATTTCTCTAAGTATGATTACTGACCCAAAAATCATTGTAAGAGCTTAGTTTGAAGTGCATGGATAAAAGGACTTATTATTTTTCATGATGAATCAATTGGATAGGGTATTTATCACCTATCATTTGACATATGTAATAGGTTTGAGGTCCTAGTTTTTAGTTCTGACAAGTTTCAGAAGTGGCTATTTGAAGGTATTCCTAGAAATCTACATTTTATGTACAAAATTTCACTAAGTAGCCCACTTTGGAGGTTTTCATTTTTTCCCAGTGAATGTTCATAGCATGGGAGTTGTTGCATCATGCTTTAGGAATGAGAGATAGTTTTCATGACCATTATTATCCCCCCATGTGCCCATTTGAGCTCTTTACTAGTGCCATTTCATTTGTAGATTGCTAAGTTTCATTGTGTAGTCCAGTTTTCTGTGTGGCCTAGTTTGAAGCTTTGTAGTTTGCACCTAGTTCTAGGTCAAGTATAATTGAAGGTTTTCCTACATTTTAGACTTGGGAGTTACTTACCTCAAAGATTTTTAGATCTTTGCCAATCTGTCTAGTCACTTTCCTAAGCCAATGCTAAACCCATTTTCTGCATAATTCACTGTTTTGTTCTAGAATCTTTCTAACGAGCTGACTTTTGTGTTCAATTGTAATCGGCCTTGTCATGTTCTGATCGACCTAGTTGTGGATTCATTGTCCTTATATGGGAATGAAACATTATCCAAGATTTGAGATCTTGAGGGTTTCATTTGGTGAGTTTTTGAAGTCAGTTCTAAAGGTGACTTGTGTAGATTTCGTAGTGTGGATAGATTTTTCTTTCTGAAGTGCCATGTTTGGTCATTAATATCTTTTGGCTCAAATATTTCTGATCAATCTCCTTTCGCAAGTGTTTTCATGTGATGAAGGTGAACTTGAATCTCTAATGGTGTTTTCCAGTGAGGTCTATGGATCAGTTTTCAAAGTCACTTCCAGAGGTCAGTTGATGTTATTTGGAAAATTTTGCATAAGTGTAAAAACATGAAGCATGATTAAAATTTTGATTCACTATGATCTGGATTCATTAAAGTTTGGCATTCTAGATGAGCATAGGTAATTGTGAAGTTTAAAAGTACTTGTCATTTTGTTATGCTTCCTAGTTGACGTTCTTTTGGTGCACGAAATTGCATTGGTGTCTTTGTTATCCAGCCTTGTATGTTTTTAAAATGTCATGAGTACTCAAGTGTTTTCATAAGCTGGCCGGTCATTATGTCAATTTGGTTGCACATGCCCTTACCTCCATGATATCCATGCTGAGTATGTTGTGTTCCTAAATATATTTGAAGATGGCAAGGAAATTTGAAGTAACTGTATACCTTTTAATGTGTTCGATATCTCTTGGGTAGTGCACCATGCCAAGACAAATCAAGAGTGGTGCACACTTATTTGAATGACTGTTGTGTGTGCACATGGAGCATGGTCTATGCACCAAACATTTAAATGAACACAGTGAACATGATGAGGTGCATGCTACCACTTGCATGAGGCAGCCAAACCAAGTACGCACCTACCATTGTTTGCAAGAAGAAAAAAACACCAAGACTAGCAGTGCACTGAAAATTGCAAGAAGGACCAAAGCAAGGAAGGGCATGAAGCACTAGTATGACAAATCAAGTGCTAGGGTGCGAGAAAATAGACAACGTGAATGTGCAAGGAGGTTGCCAATCAACAAAGGGGTTGTGTGTGATCTATTTAATGGGTAAGATGCCAGTAATTTTTGGGAGGTTGCGTAAGTTTTGAAGGGTGTGTATGCTAATGGAAGGGTTGTATACCAATAAATAATGTGTAAGTAGCTAGGATGCTGGTGCATACCAAACTAAATGGAGGGAAATGAAAACAAAAGGATTGCAGGTGTTTGTGCATGGCTAATGCGTAGGAATGTGTGAGTTTTGAGAGGGGTTTTTGCGTGAGTGTATGCTGGTGCATCCCAGTCAAACTAGGAAGGCTACGTGGATGCACAAGAAATCAGCACATTAAGGCAAAGGAAGGAGGTGCCTAGGACATGGCAATGCTAGGAAAAGAAAATGCAATGCCAGTGCGTGAATCTTGCATGAATGCTGGAAAAGGCTAAGTACACACGTGTTTAATGCTGGTGCGTGAATGTATGTAATGGTGCCTACGTTCTGTACTATCTAGAAGGGGGGGTGAGAGATACTTTGGATAGGTAGGGGCCTATCTAGTTAGTCTTTACCACCTCATCTGCATCACTAGAATTGGAACTGGAACTATAGATGGGATGGTGGGCGCAAAATTAAGTCTTCCCCCATTCTTGATCTAATCTACATAAACCACATCTGATCCATAGAGATTTGGGCACCGTATAGAGATGGAACTTAGGTATGCATAGTAGAGCTAATGCACCATTATATACTATATGCATGGTGCATCTACTTGGTGTGTGCCAAAGTTTGAAGAGCTGGACCTGTGCAGGCAAGAATGAAAGAAAAATATAAAGGGGTGTGCATGTGGGTTTATCCCACATGCACATTGTGTCAATTTTTAGAGATATTTAAATGCAGGAGTGCTCAAGTGAATGGTAAGTGAAGTAAGAAAAGAGGAAGTGGTATGGACTCTTAGCTTTTGGGGCCTATGCCATGTGCATGCCAGCTGGGCATATACAATGAAAATTTTAAATGAATATTTAAAACTATTCATGAACTTAATCCCACATTGGTTGGGAAAAGAGGATTTTAAATGTTTTGAAGACCCAAGACTTGCATTACATTCTGAAGAAGGAGCTAGAGGCTATGCATGTGCGTGCACTCTAGAGCTACCTCAAGAACCATGCTAGTGGACCAAAGACAAGTCAATTTTGTAGGACAGATGGTAGATGTTAGGATAGAGATGGGACATGTGATGCTTGGTCATGTATTCTCTTGACGAGCTTGTTGTTAAGAAAAAGATCTGGAGAACCCACAAATTTATCAGTCGCATGATTTTTGAGCTCCTGGCGATTAGCAAGAACATCCAGAGATTTAGAGATCATGTAGTCACCCAATTGCTAGATGAGTTCACGGTTCAGACTAACATCTAGAGATTAAGAGAATGCTTGGTCATGTGTTCTCTGAATAGGATGGCAGTTAGTGATATGATTTGGAGAATGGGAGAATGACCATAGTCGCATGATCGCTAGATCCTGGTAGTTAAGGTAAGAACATCCAGAGATTCAAAGACTAAGGTGTATTCACGTAATCTCCAAGTCTTGACCATGGTTAGAAATTGATTCAGAGATTTAGAGATAAAGGGTTTCGCTCATTCTCTGGATTTAGCCAGGGTTAAGTGTTCAATTCAAAGAAGAGGAGAATGAAAGCATTTTCCCAATCTCTAGATAGAGGTGGTTAAGGCCAAGGTCAATTTGAGCACTAATCAGGTCACGACAAGTGGAAAAATCTAGTTCTTTCTGAGTAAAAAATGTAGGAAAATGAGTATAAAGGGAAGATTTAAAAGTGAATGTAGATTTAAAACAATTACTTAATCTTCTCTATAGTTCAAAAGTGATTTTAATTTTAAAGTGTTAGGAGAGGCATTCATGGGGCATTTTCATAGGCAGAACCAAATCATTTCCTTGAGGAGAGAGACTCAAGCTTGTTTGAGAAATGATTGCATACATGGTGGGAAGTTGAGGAATCAGTTTGAGGATCAAATTTGGTGGAAAAATTGGAGATATTTTGGGTTGGAAATTGATAGTTGTCAGTTGGTTGTAATTGACTTCATTCTCTTATATCTCTAGTTTTTCTCTCCATTGTAGAGGATGATGAAAAATTTACAGGAAGGAGAGGCTTTCGCTCCATTGTTGAATTCTAGGATTTTTGTCAAATCTGGAATGTATTGACATAGTGAATTTCTACTTGAATATATTGAAATTCCCTTGCATATCTTTTTTGTCCTTTTGCCTAATTTCTGAAGCTTTTATGTGTTAAATCTGTAAGGCAATTTTAGTGCATCATTTACAAGGTATTTGTGAAATTAGTCTCTAGTTCCTTTCAAGGAAAGGGTAAAATATTTAGGGTAATTTCTGAGAGCTCAGGATTTCTGCAAGAATTTGATGATTGGGTGTGTTTAAGAGAGGGTGAATTGTAAGGCAATTCATCTGGGTTCTGGATATGTTTTACTTAGGAGTTCTTTGTAGATGTATATTTTATTTTTACCTCTTTTCCCTAAGATAAGACAATGGTCTATCCTCAATTTGCAGGCATTTCATCATCACCAAAATTTGAATGACTATTTACTTTATGTATGTTTGAAGAGATAAAAAGATTAAGTTTGTATCAAGGATATAAACTACTATTTTAATTCTTTGAAGAAGTAAATCTTATAGGTACACCTGCCTATAGCGAAGAGCTTGAAGTAAAGAAGGATTTTATCCTTGTTAATTAGTCTTTTCTTGCTTGAGTCAAGAGTTTAGGAATCATAGAGTTTCATCTAAGAACTCAGGGCTTGTGTTAGGTTTCAGCAAGAAAAATAGCTAACAAATTGGTGATTCTGTTGGGGAAGAAATAAAGGACAGCAAGTTTAAGATGCTATTTCCTTGCTTGGCTAAATCATCCCAGAGTTTGGTTAAGTATTCATAGAGTCAAGTGTTTTTCAAAAAAATGTTATATTATCTCACCAAGTGTGAGTGGCAACTATGAGTCTATGTTGTATTAATGTGTCCTTGTAATGAAAATGTAATGTATCTATGATCGTGACAAACAATTAAATCCTGTGAAGTTATATTGTGTTTTCTAGTAAAGAAGGTTCAGATTTGAGATAAAGGGTTCTCAACTGATTTAGATTTGTCCTCTACAAAGAGGTGGCAACTCTATGAAGGTTTGAAAGGTGATTTGAAGGAGACTTTTGATCAGCATTTTGCATCAGCAACAACACTTCCAGATAATCTTTTATCAAAGTAAAAAGAGTCCCTAAATAGGTGAACAAGTCACTAGTGAAAAGGGAAATTAATCTTGAAAGTTTGAGTCATATTACTGGATAGAAGATTTAGTTATTCTAATGAGTATCAGAAATATGTTGTGTCTTAATGAATTTAGTGGTTTCATGAATTTGGATGAGAGTATTGTCATGAGAACAAGAAGTATTTTTTTTTTCAGTATTTTGAAATGGAGTTTCTAGTTTTGATAGATAAAGATGTTGTTTCTAGATCTAAAAGTTATCAGTCAGATCTTGAAAGTTTTAATAATGAACTTCATTTGATAAATCAAAGAATCCATCATAGTTGCATACTAATGTTAAGATGTCCAATATGAGAAATAAAAGAAGAGTCTACATTGTCATATTACAAGAAAATTCTTGTAGCTTGTAGTGAACTTCCATTGGGTCTTGATTTTCAAGAATCTCAATATGCTGAAATGTTTTTAGAACTTGGTATGCCTGAATTAGTCAATTGGATTGCATCCCTTAGAGAGGAAGCACTTAAAAATGTTAAAGAATGGATAGATTCATTTGTAGATGCTAAATCTAGTTCATTTGGAGATGTTGAATCTTGCTATGCTGATAGTGTTGGTTATTATCCTGATAACAAAATCTATGAATATCAAGGAATAGAAGATGAATCTGTAGTTGATAGTGATTCCCTTGAGTTTGTAGATTTTCCCTTTTCCCAGCATGATGTTAATGGTTCCTTGTTTTAGCTTGATGATATTTTTGTGTGAACACAAAGAATATGATTATAATGCAGATGCTAGTTCCTGCAGTGACTACTTTACACAAGGTATTGTGAGACAAGAGATTTTAGTCCCTATTTCAGATGGGGAAGATATATCCAGCATCAACAATGAAACTAAAGAGGTAAAATGTGAAGTCCAATGCTTACGAAGTAGTGAGAAAATTTTAGAGATCTTGGATGCTGAGTTTTAGAGGTGTACTCCCAAGTTTATTTCTAAAATCTCATGCCTGGTAGATATAATTTTTGACAAAGATGATTCAAGTGATGGCATGATGTGTGAAATAGTTATGGATGTCCTTTATCCCATTTTTGATCCGCAATATGAAAGTACATATCATTGTAATAAGTTTGATACTATTATATTTGATGAATATAGTGATGTGTGTACTAGTGATGATTTAGATTTTCAAGAGGATAATGTCAATGGTTCTTGTTTTCATTTCTATACTGGAAACTATGAAAAATCTAAATGTGTTTTTTTAGATTTGCACGTGATTGATGCGTTATTAACTGACAGTACTTGTTCCTTTCTAGAAGATGCTGATGTAATTTGTGATCAGTGAGTTGTCTTTGATTTGATGTGATCAAATTTTTGTTTGGAGAAGTTTTATCTTAGTTTGCAAAGTAATGACATAGAAATGGTTTATTCTTTTTTGCAAACTAATGATCAATATGCTGATGTTTCCAGCCATGAAGTTGAGTTGGAGTGTTTCCTCTTTCAACATGGCAATGATAATAAAAAGTGTGATGTTTTGATTTCACATGATGATCAACATTCATGGCAGCTTGATGGTCTGGTTTTTTCAAGTGATGGTGAGTATACCAATCATTTCTTACATGATATGCTGAAAGTGGACCACAATGTTTTTGATAGGCTGGATGAGAGATGTAATGTCAATTTACCTCCGCTCTATGGAGATGAAAATCATTTGTTTGATAGGGGTAAAAATTGATTAAATTTTTTGGGCTTTGAGCCTTTTTGTAAATAATGTAAATCCTTATATAGTTGCTTTCCTTTCAGTTGTGTGTCTTTTCTTCTAGTAAGAGGGTTCCATGTTTCAAGTTTTGAGAAGAAAGTGGAAGTTGATCTTCTTTGGGTGGTCTTCTATACCAAGAGATTTTGGATTCTCCGCATGCCCGCAAAGGGCACGTGTCCCTGGTTAGAGCCACTATTGGAGCTCAAAAATATTGATTGTATTTTGAGTCCATATTTGCAAAATTTCTCTAAGTATGATTAATGTCCCAAAAAACATTGTAAGAGCTTAGTTTGAAGTGCAAAGGATAAAAGGACCTATTGTTTTTCATGATGAATCACTTGGATAGGGTGTTTATCACCTATCATTTGACATATGTAATAGGTTTGAGGTCCTAGTTTTCAGTTTTGACAAGTTTTGGAAGTGGCTATTTGAAGGTATTCCTAGAAATCTACATTTTATGTCTGTCCATAATTTCACGAAGTAGCCCACTTTGGAGGTTTTTATCTTTTTCCCAGTGAATGTTCATAGCATGAGAATTGTTGCATCATGCTATAGGCATGAGAGAAAGTTTTCATGACCATTCTTAGCCCCCCATGTGCCCATTTGACCTCTTTACTAATGCCATTTCATTTGCAGATTGCTAAGTTTCATTAAGTGTGTGTAGTCCTATTTTCTGAGTAGCCTACTTTGAAGCTTTGTAGTTTGCACTCAATTCGAGGGAAAGTATAATTGAAAGTTTTCCTACATTATAGACTTGGGAGTGTCTTACCTTGAAGATTTTTAGATCTCTTCCAATCTGTATGGTCACTTTCCTAAGCCAATTCTAAACCCATTTTCTGCATAATTCATTGTCTTGTTCCAGAATATTTCTAACAAGCTGACTTTTGTGTTCAATTGTAATCGACCTTGTCATCTTCTAATTGAGCTAGTTGTGGATTCATTGCCCTTGTAAGGGAATGAATCATTATCCAAGATTTCAGATCTTGAGGGTTTTAGTTGGTGAGTTTTCAAAGTCAGTTTTGAAGGTGACTTATGTAGATTTGGTAGTGCATACAGATTCAGTTTTCTAAAGTGCCATGTTTGGTCACTAATATCTTTTGGCTCAAATATTTCTAAGAAATATCCTTTGGAAAGTGTGTTCATGTGATGGATTTGAACTTGAATCTTTGATGGTGTGCTCCGGTGAGGTCTATGGGCCAGTTTTCAAAGCTGCTTCCAGAGGTTAGTTGATGTTATTTCACAAATTTTGTAGAACTGTAAAAAAGTGAATAGTGTGATTAAAATTTTGATGTACTATGATCTGGATTCATAAAATTTTGGCATTCTGGATGAGAAAAGGTAAGTGTGAAGTTTAAAATTTCTTGTCCTTTTTTTATGCTTCCCGATTGACGTTCTTTTGGTGCACGAAATTGCATTGGTGTCTTGGTTATCCAACGTTGTATGTTTTTAAATTGTCGCAAGTACTAAAGTGTTTTCATAAATTGGCCGGTCATTATGTTAATTTGGTTGCACGTGCCCTTACCTCCATGATCTCCATGCTGAGTATGTTGTGTTCCTAAATATATTCAAAGATGGCAAGGCAATTTGAAGTAACTGCATACCTTTTACTGTGTTGGATATCTCTTAGGCAGTGCAGCATGCCAAGACAAATCAAGAGTGGTGCACACTATTTGAATGACTATTGTGTATGCACATGGAGCATGGTCTAAGCACTAAACATTTAAATGAAAATAATGAGCATGCTAAGGTGCATGCTGCCACTTGCATGAGGCAACCAAACCAAGTGCACACCTACCATTGTTTGCAAGAAGAAAAAAAACACCAAGACAAGCAGCGCAATGAAAATTGCAAGAATGACCAAAGTAAGGAAGGACATGAAGCACCAAGGTGACAAATCAAGTGCTAAGGCTTCAGAAAATAGGTAGCGTGATTGTGCAAGGAGGTTTCCAATCAACAAATGGGTTGTGTGTGAGCTGTTTAATGGGTAAGCTGCTAGTCATTTTTGGCAGATTACATAACTTTTGAAGGGTGTGTATGCTAATGGAAGGGGTGCATACTAATAAAGAATGCACAAGTAGTCAGGATGCTAGTGCATACCAAATTAAATGGAGGGCAATGAAAAAAAAGGATTACAGGTGTTTGTGCATGGCTAATGCATAGGAATGTGTGAGTTTTGAGAGGGGTTGTGTGTGAGTGTATGCTAGTGCATGCCAGTCAAACTAGGAAGGCTATGCGGATGCATAAGAAATCAGCACATTAAGCCAAAGGAAGGAGGTGTGTAGGACATGGCAACACCAGCTAAATAAAATGCAATGCCAGTGTGTGAATCCTACATGAATGCTGGAAAAGGTTGAGTACGCATGTGTTTAATGCTGGTGCATGAATGTATGTAGGGGTGCCTACGTGATGTTCTATCCGGAAGGGGGGGGAGAGCTACTTTGGATAGGTAGGGGCCTACCTAGTTAGTCTTTACCACCTCATCTACATCACTAGAATCAAAACTAGAACTATAGATGGGATGGTGGGCGTGAAATTAAGTCTTCCCCCATCCTTGATCTGATCTATAGAAACCCCATCCGATCCATAGAGATCTGCGTGCCCTATAGAGCTGGAAGTTATGTATGCAGATTAGAGTCAAAGCACCATTATATGCTATACGCACGGTGCATCTACTTGGTTTGTGCCAAATTTTGAAGAGCTAGGCACGCGCATACAAGAATGACAAAAAAATATAAAGGGGTGTGCATGTGGGTTTATCCCACATGCACATCGTTTTAGTTTTTAGACATATTTAAATGCAAGAACACTCAAATGAATGGTAAGTGAAGTAAGAAAAGAGGCAGTTGTATGGCCTCTTAGCTTGTGGGGACCATGCTATGTGCATGCCAGCTAGGCATATACAATGCAAATTTTAAATGAATATTTAAAACTATTCATAAACTTAATCCCACATTGGTTAGGAAAGGAGGATTTCAAATGTTTATAAGACCCAACACTTGCATTACATTGTGAAGAAGCTAGAGGCTATGCATGTACATGTACTCTAGAGTTGCCTCAAGAACCATGCTGACAAACCAAAGACAATTCAATTTTGTAGGACAACTGACATATGATAGGAGAGAGATGGGACACGTGGCACTTGGTCACGTATTCTCCTCATGGGCTCATAGTTAAGGAAAAGATCTAGAGAACCTGTGAATTTCTCAGCCACGTGATAATTGAGTTCCTAGTGGTTAGCAAGAACATCTAGAGATTTAGAGATCATGTAGTCACTCAATCACTAGATGAGTTTGCAGTTTGGACTAACATCTAGATATTAAGAGAATGCTTGGTTGTGTGTTCTCTGAATAGGATGGTAATTAGTGATATGATTCAGAGGATGGGAGAATCACCATAGTTGTATGATTTCCAAATCTTGGTAGTTAAGGTAAGAACATCTGTAGATTCAGAGACTAAGGTGTATTCACATAATCTCTGTAATACCCCAAAAATGGGCTATAGGTTCATTAACCTCCTATATCGACACATCGAACAAAATTGACATCAAAGTCCTAACCAAAGGCACATCTACACATCATCGAATCCTAATTGATTATCCTAAATTCTGCATTGGGGAATATTCATAGTAATATTCATAATTTATCTAATTATCTTTAATTTAATGATTATTTGGTGATAAATCACATGTATCCTAAAGTTTAATTAATTGAATATTCTCAATATTTAATTAATTAGATTTAATTCTACCACTTATTTATTTAATTGAATTTAATTCTATTTATTCCTAAATATTATTATTTAAATTTGACAATAAATCAAAATTCCTATCATTAATTGATTAAATTCTTATTTAATTAATTAAAACAAGTTGTCAATTTTTAATATTATTATTTTTGGAATAAAAGTTTTAAAAAATAATTGATTAACCCATAAATCAATTGTTTTATTTTTAAAATCAGTTAAGTTGGAAATAAATCACTTTATTATTAAATTAATTCATAAATAAAACATGCACAATCAAGAAAAGCAGACAAATATCAATTATCAATTAAAGCTAAACTCTATTTTGAGTTAAACTCTGCTTTTGCATGTTTTTGTGAGTTAATTATCCTTTATTTAAAAATAACTCAAAAATCAACCTGAGTTATTTGAGTGATTTATGGCTTTTTTCCCATGCACCTCCAAAGCCCTGGATTTCTATAAATTAAGGCTGTAGCTCTTCACAAATACTCCACAGAATCTCATATTTTTGCACAATCACGTTGGAGAATTGAAATTAGAAGAATCAAAGCTTCTTATGAATCAACATTGTTGTGAGATCAATCTTATTTTTTTACATTCATTTAGATTCATTTTCATATCATTGTTAGATCATTTAGCATATCATAGCATATCAGTTTTTACATATCATAGATTTCATATCATTTTTCATATCATTGCATAGAAAATCCAAAAAAATAGCTTAATTGCATTCAATTCATATCTAGATCAATTGCATTCAAATCCTTCATTTAGGTGTCATCTAGGTCACTGATCTTGATAAAAATCTAAGAACATCAATCTTGCACCTACTAGAAGGTAGTAAATTGCTTGGTTAAATTAGATTTCAATTTTGCACGATTTTCATTTTTGCTAACCTCTAATGTTTTACTAAAGTGTTGTATCTACAGATCAGGTACAATTTTCACACACACATTTCTGGCACCCACCGTGGGGCAACCCACCTTTCACTTTAAGCGTTAAGTGTTCCTCTTTCTAGTTTTTGGGTACTTTTGCTAGATTTTCTTTTGGAAACATACATCTATGCTCACATAGTAATTAGGCCCTATGAACACTATTCATGGTTCTTGAAAGATTGGATTCCCAGTGAAATCCTTCTTGATGATAGAATCCTTGTAGGTAGGGAGGTTACTTAGTGCATTTCACATTCAACTTGGTTAGTGCATCTTTTCTTATTGGTCGATACATTCTCTCCCAAGAGAGGTTGATAGATCATGTGGGGTTGACATCATGAGCTTTGGTGAATCAAAATTGGTTAGTGCACCTTCTCTTATTGATCGATACATTCTCTCCCCGGAGAGGTTGATAGATCACATGGAGTTGACATCATAGACCTTGGTGAAGCAAAACTTTGTCTTAGCGTGTCGGATTTATCTGTCTGCTTTGTTTGGGTTAAAAGTGAAAAGGCATAAAAAACCTTGGATTTAGAGCCAAGTCCCCTTGTGGTACAATATTGTGAGTCACCTTTAGAGAGGGTTAACCATAGCAGACAATCCCTTAATAGGGAAAATTACATTGATGGAACCTCAAGCGGTAATAGCCATTTTCATCGTGGTAGTGACAGCTGCTATATAAATGTCCTTGTGGAAGAAATCTCCACAGGTGTGGTTCATTGTTGGGTTGTCAGATCTCCCTAGCAGCTCTTGAAGATTAAGTTCTCAGACTATGTCAAAACCCTAGTGTGCCTTCTCTTATTGATCGATACATTCTCTCCCCAGAGAGGTTGATAGATCATGTGGAGTTGACATCATAGACCTTGGTGAAGCAAAACTTTGTCTTAGTGTGTTAGATTTATCTATCTGCTTTGTTTGGGTTAAAAGTGAAAAGACATCAAAAACCTTGGATTTGGAGCCAAGTCCCCTTGTGGTACAATATTGTGAGTCACCTTTAGAGAGGGTTAACCATAGCAGACAATCCCTTCACAGGGAAAACTGCGTTGACGGAACCTCAAGCGGTAATAGCCATTTTCATCATGGTAGTGACAACTGCTATATAAATGTCCTTGTGGAAGAAATCTCCATAGGTGTGGTTCATTGTTGGGTTGTCAGATCTCCCTAGCAGCTCCTAAAGATTAAGTTCTCAGACTGTGTCAAAACCCTAGTGCACCTTCTCTTATTGATCGATACATTCTCTCCTCAGAGAGGTTGATAGATCATGTGGAGTTGACATCATAGACCTTGGTGAAGAAAAACTTTGTCTTAGCGTGTCGGATTTATCTATCTTCTTTGTTTGGGTTAAAAGTGAAAAGGCCTTAAAAACCTTGGATTTGGAGCCAAGTCCCCTTGTGGTACAATATTGCGAGTCACCTTTAGAGAGGGTTAACCGTAGCAGACAATCCCTTCACAGGGCAAACTGCGTTGACAAAACCTCAAGTGGTAATAGCCATTTTCACCGTGGTAGTGATAACTGCTATATAAATGTCCTTGTGAAAGAAATCTCCATAGGTGTGGTTCATTGTTGGGTTGTCAGATCTCCCTAGTAGCTCCTGAAGATTAAGTTCTCAGACTGTGTCAAAAACCTGGTGCACCGAGATTGGAGTTCACCCCTTTGGATCATAAAAGTTGCAGAGTCAAACCATTACTAAAAACCCTAGCGAGGACAAATTTTCATTTTCTAGGGTATATGTGATTTATTGCAAAACATTTTTGGAACATACACAATTAGCGCTTCTGAGGATTAGAATGAATAAGTTACTTGATTGTTCATGCGCAAGGTTGCTTTTGCCCTTGTTCATTATTTTCAGACATGCCTGAAATCACTTGCTTGCTATTTTGCATGCTTTCTTATATATCTGGTTACTGAAAACAAATAAATCTATTACAATTCTCAAATCTGGACAGTACAATTTGCAAACAATCCAAATCTGAAAACTCAAAATTTGCAAAATCTGAAGTAAAATTCTTTTCTAGAGTCAAAAGTCATCTCAGGAGGTCAGAAAGTCATACGAGTTTCTATCAAGTGTCATTTCATTCTTGCCCATCTGTCGTATGATAGGGGACCCAGTGTCGTATGAGTCATTCTGCCAGTCAAATTCCAAAAATCAAATCCTGCTAGCAACTATTGTACGAGCTTTTCAATTATCATTTCATATCATACCCACTGTCGTACGAGTTTTGCAACCATCGTACAAGTTTTTCAACTGTCATTTCATAGCATACCCAATGTCATACAAGTCTACAGAGTGTCATTTGGGAAAGTTTTGAAAGTTGTCAGAAAATTGTCAGAATTGCCAGATATTTAGCTTTTTCAGCCTATTTCCAAAATCTGTCAAACAAATCATTGTGTCAGGAATAGAGAAGTAGCTATTGAGAATCAGTACACATGTCTCAAAGAATTAGTACATATGAGGAAGAAGCTCTAATCACCACTATGATGAAATAGATGCATGCTATGAAAGTTGAACTTAACAATCTTAAGAAAGAAAAGGAACCTAAAGAGTTCTCCATGGAAGCTCTATGCCCTTTTCCATTTGATAAAGCCTTGTACATGTCACCATGCCCCTGGATAGAATTTGAGCAATGTGATAACCCTTATGATACCTCTTCCATGAAGAGTGACACATCCAGCTTTGGAGACTATGATGACTATGATGACAGACAATGTAATGATACCTATGACACCTTTGTTCCTAAGAGTCCTCCTTGTCGTGTGTTCCTACTTACTAAAAATGGGCTGTCACATTGGATAGATCATGATGGTGATCCATATGATTCTGATTTTGAAAGAGACTTTGATGGCTTTTGTGGACAATATCTAAATGATACATCTACTTCTATTAAGGACTATAAAATGCATCGTGCTAGCTTGAAGCATCAATACTACAAGGATCTCTCCTCTAAGAACTCTCATGCTGAAAATAAAGATTACACTCTCAAGAAAGATCATGTTAATGCTAAACCTTTGTCTTGTGATGGTTCCCTTCCATCCCCTACTTCCTCCAATACCCGTACATTTCCTAAAGCTTCTGAGTCTTTCAAATCTTTCACAGAACTTTCATCCGACAGAAGCCCTGATACTTTTCATGTGGTTTCCTATAGTTATCCTCAAGGGCTACCTCTTAAAGATACTCAAGCTAACCTTCACTTGGCTACAAATACTTTCAATAATGCTAAACCTAAAGATCCTAAGCCTTTATATGCTACAATTCCTACTTTAACTAGTCCTTCACCATCTCTTCCAAAGTCTTCCATACCATTCCAACATGCTTCTTTGTCTTTAGAAGTGGCTCCATGTCAAGAGGACTCTAAAAATGATGAAAAAAAGAACATAAAAAAAGATCAAGATCAAGAACCCTCCATGTCATCCAATCCTTTTTATGATGTCTCTTATCTGCTTCAGGGTTCTTTTGATCCTGCACATCCTTTTTCATGCATTCCACCATGTCTTAAGTCTTCTCCTAAGCAAGATCAAGTTACTACTTACACCATTGAGCTTATTGAAAATCAAAATAACCTTACTACACTTGCGCTTTCCAAAGATGATACTTCCATTAAGGTTGTTAAAAATGGTGTTGTTACTTCCAATGTTAAGCCTATTGAAAATCAAGAGAAAAATTATGCGCTTATGCTATCCAAAGATCCTTGTCAAGATCAAAGTCTTCCATCTTCTTATTCTACCACTCCATGTTCACTTCCACTTTCTACTCTTCCTAAGTCTTTGCAAGCTTTGGACAATCTTATCAAAGAAGGTGCTTATATTCAAGATGTCCATGATTCTATTGAAAATTCTTATGCTCACTCTAAAGATGCTGATGTCCTTGGTTGTCATATAAATGTTGATGAACTTGTTAATTATCCTTTTGCATCTTCCACTTCCATCCTTGGACCTCTTCCACCACTACTAAGGGCTTCACGTCTTCCTTCCATCTTGGGCCCTTATGTTCCTTCACTTTCCCCTCCCAACTCTCCTAATTCACCATCCATCTTGGGTCCTTACACCCCTCCATCTCCCATCTTTCCTCAAGATCAACATAGATGCATACCCTTGAATCCTTTTCATCCACCCACCCATTTAAACATGTCATATCATCCTTCTTCTTCTACAAGTCCCAAGTCTTTTGGAAGTAACTTGAATGTTCAATATAAGAAAAAGAAGCAATAAAAGAATCCATAAAAAAAAGAAGATCACTATGTCTCTTCTAATAGACATGGAAACGTAAAGTCAAAAGAGATATCTAAGAAAAAAACTACAAGACAAGTATGGGTTCCAAAATCTATCATTGAAGATATTCTCTCTAGATCATCAAAAAGAAATGAAAAGCCTATAGCTATATAGATTCCAAAGTCTCTCTTGAAAGAGTCTGGTGTTGAGCAAAAAGTGAAGCTGACATTAAAGCTTCCAAAGACTTCCACTTAATCTTCTTCCAAAAATATTTTTCCATTCCATGTGCCTAAATCATAACCTCTGCTATCGATTCACCATATTCCTTCATGTATTCTTTCATTCACATTTCTTCCATCCTCTCATCACCCTCCAAGGTGTGTGTCGATATTGATCTTTCCTTCCTTTCCATTTACCCTTTCACAATCCTTCCATTCATTATCCTTCTACCTTCTATTCTTTTTCCTCATTTGCCTATTCCTCCTATCTTCCAACCTCACTCGCTTTACATAAAACCTTATCTTCCATTTTTCTCTTCCATCTCCTTTTCCCTATCAGCATCTTTGAGTGTATCATTTTGAATCCTTGGCATATCATGGTTTATCCTTTCACGGAGCATTATCTAAAAAGCTTGCCTTCTTCCAAAAAAAAAAAAAAAAAGAGAAAAAAAATAAAATTTGAAAATGTGCCTTGGTGAAAACCTGGAAACAGGCACCTTGGTAGCAAAAGTAAAGAGAAATAAATTCATCCTATGGTGAAAACCACTCCCTTGTGGCACCTTGGATAAGTACCATGATGAAAACCTGGCAATTAGGCATCATGCATAGTTCTTCTACATATTTCATCCATTCCATCTTCTCTCTTTGATCTTGACAATGTTGATCTATACATGAACATTTGGCTATCTTGTGAGCTATCTTCCGATGATTTTGCTTTCATTCCCTTCCTATTTAGCCTTCATATTTATTTTCCTCCATTCATTCTAGCTTTTCACTATCTTTTTTCCCTTTGGTCTTGATCTAATAACAAAAAAAAGAGTGAAACACGATGCTATGAAGCCTCTTGACATGTCTCCTCCTTTGGACTGCATCCTATCCTTCTTTGGCATTACACTTTTGTGACTTATCCTATGCTAGCCTTTCATTACTTGTCCAAATGTGCTTTACATGAAAATTTTTTTCTAGCTTGAGTATTCTTGAGGAGTTTTCCCTTGAGGATTTCTTCCCTTCATTCTCCTTCATTCTCTTGTCTTCCATCTCTTCCACTAGCTTGCCAATCCCTCTTGTTCTCCACCTTGCTAGACATTGAGACTGTACAATATGATCTTGCTTGGGGGTTTGCAATGGAAAAAGATGCTATCAAGTATACCAAGTATCAGAACTAGTATCAGAACAAGTATCAGAACCAGTATTAGAACTAGTATCAGAACCAATATTAGAACTAGTATCAAAACTAGTATCAGAACAAGTATCAAAACAAGTATCAGAACACCTACTGGGGCTATGCCTTTTTCTTTAGTTTATGGGTCTAAAGCGGTACTGCCTATTGAGGTTAAATTCCCATCACTAAGAATCAGAATGCAGGGTCTAGTAACTAATGATGACTATAGAGTGTCTAGGTTGCAAGAACTTGAACTACTAGATGAGTGCAAACAAGCAGCGCATGATCATCTCAGAGTATATCAGAAGAGAATGTCTAGAGGCTACAACAAGAAAGTCAGACATAGAGAATTTCAGGTTGGTGATCTAGTCTTGAGAGAAAATCCTAAAAATCAATCACATTGAGAATGCAAGGGGAAGTTTGAACCCAACTGGCTGGGTCCCTTTGTAGTCATTGATACTTTTGGCTCTAGTGCCTATCAACTCTCAATGACTAAAGGAGAACAGCTCTGAGAACCAATCAACATTCTCCATTTGAAGAAATTCTATGCCTAAGGCATTCAGTCTATGGTAAAATGTCCTAAAAAAATCTTAAAAATTGGAAAAAGTCCTAAAAAAATAAACATCTTGGTGAAAACTAGCAATAGGCACTTTGATGATTCACAAAAAAATTAGAAAATATCAAAAATTCAAAAAACAAAAAAATGAGAAAAAAAAAAAGTGCCTTGGTGAAAACTTGGAAATAGGCACCTTGGTAGCAAAAATAGAATCTTTGCCAAGATGGTGAAAACCTGGCAAATGGGGGCCACTTGTTTCAAAATGCTCCATCTATCAGTGCAATCTTGGTCTTGCCCAACTTTCAGTCTTGCTTTAGTTTGTACATATCTCCCGATTTGTTTTGCATTTCCAATTTTTAATAAGTCAGTTTGTACACCAATCAACTCAAGCATCTCTATCCTATAAAAGTTCAAACTTGGGGGCAATCATAGTCAAATCCTATGGTCTCTAGTATATCTTAGACATGTCATATCTAGTCAAAGTCCTTTGAAGCTTCATGTGAGTCAGTCCGTTAGTCTTGTCTCTAGATAGGATTTTGCATCAACAACGCAATCAAACATCAAACATCAAACTGAAAACAATCTATGCTTTTTAAATGCTTTTATCTCCTTGTATGCTTACTGATTCGCATTGAGATTTTTGCATATTGTGTCCCTTTGAGCCCTTCGATGATGTCCTTTACAGGATTTAGAGAGTGATGACCGGGGGCATAATCTTTTCTTTGTCTTCTGCTTGTATGTGAAAATATAACAACTTTGAAAATTCTGGATTGAAATGGTGTCCGACTGTAAGAGCCTCTAACTTGAATTAGATGGCCATGTGTACCTCGACCATTGATACTTAGAAAAATCAAGGAAGTTTGATCTAACTATTATCTTTTTGAGCAAGTTCTTTCTCCTATTGTGAAACGGGATCTTACCTAAGGATGTGAACGATAAAGGGTCACTACGGGTAATTCACATTGGATTTAGAATAATCTCTTGGCTATTTGATGTGTTTGTAACTGCAAGGCATATTCAGGTCATCCTTGTGTTTGTGCCTTGGTGCTTATATCTAATCTGATATTTTGAAAACAAAATCAATATTCATATGTCCATGGTTGCCTAGCCAGTGGGTGTTATATTGATTCTTGCACATACAAATCAATATTCAGATGTCTATGGTTTCATAGCTAGTGGGCATTGTATTGATTTATTTGGTTACCTAAAAGTTCAATGATGATAACAAATCGACACATGATTAGTGAGTAGGTCCTAGGTCTTAGGTTGCATTTCATTCTACATTTCATTTTTCATCTTTGCATGATCTCACAATGATTAAACGAACTTCAAAGCTTAAACAATTCTTCAAATTGCATCTTCAAATCTAACAAGAGCTTAATCTTACACCAAGGTTCCTCTAACAAAATAGCAAGTAGAATCCTTTTTTGGGATCAAAATCAAAATCTGAGATCGTTCATATTGTAAACTGCTTGCATAATCAACCTTCAATCATCAAAGAAATCCAGCATTCAACTTAACTGATTATCTTACATCAAACTATCAAAATTTCAACTTAGTCAACCATAGTCAACTCATGGTCAAACCTAGTCAAACTTGGTCTTCTGGACCTCTAAACAATACAGAATGCATTTTCGAACATGTATAACCATTTCTCTAATCAATTGACATGCTTCTAAATTATCAACATTGACTTTTCTTGTCAGATTTCAATTTTAATCCCGAAGGGGGCATGATATTGCACATCATTCAAAGTCTATAATCTAATTTGAAATCATATCTTCCTTAGTAATCAAGACAACAATCACGTTTAGTTACTGATTCATCAAAAGACCTCATCGCTCGGGGCAAATCTATCATCACTTGGGGCATATCAGATTCATCAAGATCCATATCAATCTGGTATTCTCCTAATCTTGTAAACTATATTAGTTTTTGCAACCATCAGATCATAGTGTTCTTTACTTGGTTCTTCGGCAACTGAAGGGTTCAGATGTGATACCTACTAGTTCTGCTAAGACAATCGAGTCTAGAACCGGTCACTCACTTCTTCGCAATCATAAGGTTTGGAATCAGGCGTTTTGACACTTTTTTTTGCAATCCTCGGTTCATCGCTGCTACAGTGAACATTATCTTTGGTCATTTAGGACCTATTATCTTCATATCAAATCAATATCAATCAACTTCTGTTTCATATCAATTATCAATTTCGAATCTGTTTCATATCTCTATCAAACACAGACTGTCTTTGAACCACTGCGCTTCGCACAACAATTCAAAGAGGGGCGAAATTTAATACCCCAAAAATGGGCTATAGGTTCATTAACCTCCTATATCAACACATCGAACAAAATCGACATCAAAGTCCTAACCAAAGGCACATCTGCACATCATCGAATCCTAATTGATTATCCTAAATTTTGCATCAGGGAATATTCCTAGTAATATTCCTAATTTATCTAATTATCTTTAATTTAATGATTATTTGATGATAAATCACATTTATCCTAAAGTTTGATTAATTGAATATTCTCAATATTTAATTAATTAGATTTAATTCTGTCACTTATTTATTTAATTGAATTTAATTCTATTTATTCCTAAATATTATTATTTAAATTTGACAATAAATCAAAATTCCTATCATTAATTGATTAAATTCTTATTTAATTAATTAAAACAAGTTGTCAATTTTTAATATTATTATTTTTGGAATAAAAGTTTTAAAAAATAATTGATTAACCCATAAATCAATTGTTTTATTTTTAAAATCAGTTAAGTTGGAAATAAATAACTTTATTATTAAATTAATTCATAAATAAAACATGCACAATCAAGAAAAGCAAACAACTATCAATTATCAATTAAAGCTAAACTCTATTTTGAGTTAAACTCTGCTTTTGCATGTTTTTGTGAGTTAATTATCCTTTATTTAAAAATAACTCAAAAATCAACCTGAGTTATTTGAGTGATTTATGTCTTTTTTTCTCATGCACCTCCAAAGCCCTGGATTTCTATAAATTAAGGCTGTAGCTCTTCACAAATCATCCACAGAATGTCATATTTTTGCACAATCACGTTGGAGAATTGAAATTAGAAGAATCAAAGCTTCTTGCGAATCAACATTGTTGTGAGATCAATCTTGTTTTTTTACATTCATTTAGATTCATTTTCATATCATTGTTAGAACATTTAGCATATCATAGCATATCAATTTTTACATATCATAGATTTCATATCATTTTTCATCTTATTGCATAGAAAATATCCAAAAAAAAAAAGATCATTTAGCATATTATAGCATATCAGTTTTTACATATCATAGATTTCATATCATTTTTCATATCATTGCATAGAAAATCCAAAAAAATAGCTTAATTGCATTCAATTCATATCTAGATCAATTGCATTCAAATCCTTCATTTAGGTGTCGTCTAGGTCACTAATCTTGATAACAATCTGAGAACATCAATCTCGCACCTACTAGAAGGCAGTAAATCATTGGTTAAATTAGATTTCAATTTTGCACGATTTTGATTTTTGCTAACCTCTAATGTTAAATACTGAAGTGTTGTGTCTATAGATCAGGTACAATTTTCACACACATAATCTCCAAGTCTTGAACATGGTTAGAAATTCATTCAGAGATTTAGAGATAAAGGGTTTCAATCATTCTCCGGATGTAACCAAGGTTAAGTGTTCAATTCAGAGAATAGGAGAATGAAAGAATTTGCCCAATCTTCAGACATAGGTGGTTAAGGCCAAGGTCAATTTAAGCACTAATCAGGTCCTGACAAGTGGCAAACTCTAGTCCTTTCTGAGTTAAAAGTGCAAGAAAAGGAGCATAAAGGGAAGATTTAAAAGTGAATGTAGATTTAAAAAAATTACTTAATCTTCTCTATAGTTCAAAAGTGATTTTTATTTTAAAGTGTTGGGAGAGGCATTCACGGGGCATTTTCATAGGTAGAACCAAATCATTTCCTTAAGGTGAGAAAATCAAGTTTGTTTGAGAAAAGATTACAGACATGGTGGGAAGTTGAGGAATCAGTTTGAGGTTTAAACTTGGAGGAAAAATTGGAGATATTTTGGACTAGAAATTGACAACTGTCAGTTGGTTGTAACTAACTTCATTCTCTTATATCTCTGGTTTTTCTCTCCATTGTAGGGATGATGAAAAAATTATAGTAAGGAGAGGCTTTGGCTCCATTGTTGAATTCTAGGATTTTTGTCAAATTTGGAATGTATTGACATAGTGAATTTCTAGTTGAATATATTGGAATTCCTTGCATATCTTTGTTGTCTTTTTGCCTAATTTTTGAAGCTTTTATGTGTTAAATCTTTAAGGCAGTTTCAGTGCATCATTTACAAGGTATTTGTGAAATTAGTCTCTAGTTCCTTTCAAGGAAAGGGTAAAATCGTTATGTTAATTTCTGAGAGCTTAGGATTTCTACAAGAATTTGATGATTGGGTGTGTTTAAGAGAGGGTGAATTGTAAGGCACTTCATCTGGGTTTTGGATATGTTTTACTTACAAGTTCTCTTTAGATTTATATTTTATTTTTGACTCTTTGCCCTTGGATAAGGCACTGGTCTATCCTCAATTTATAGGCATTTCATCATCACAAAAATTTGAATGACTATTTACTTTATGTATGTTTGAAGAGCTAAGAAGATTAAGTTTATATCAAAGATATAAACTACTGTTGTAATTCTTTGAAGAATTAAATCTGATAGGTACACCCGCCTGTAGCTAAGGGCTCAAAGTGAAGAAGGATTTTATCCTTGTTAATTAGTCTTTTCTTTCTTGAGTCAGGAATTTAGGAATAATAGAGTTCCATCTAAGCACTCAGGGCTTGTGTTAGGTTTCAACAAGAAAAATAGCTAATAGAACCGAAATGTACAGATGAACTTAGAGCTTTAGAATGCACATCAATTATTTTAGGTATAAATTTCTTTACAACTCAGAATTGACCTTCATTATCTTATTTGGTTCTCTCACTATCATCATTCTTTTATTTCTTCATTACCTTAGGTGCTAATTATTTTGTGTTTTTCCTCTTTTGATATGTTTTAGTCTTGGGTTGATTTTCCTCAATTGTTCCTATTTTTCCTCTACCTTTATTTGTAGGAGGTGTGGGGGTTGATGCTATTTTAGTCCTTGATTTAGTATCTTCCGTTTAACATTTTCCTCCATTAGGACCTTCTTTCCCCTCTTGAGTTTAGATGTTTCTACTTCCACTTCCTTAGTCTTGTCATCAACTGACCCATCCTTCTCTTCACCAAATTTATCTTATAATGTATTCAACATTTTTCTAGACTTCTTTTAAATCTTTGGACCTAAGATCTCAAGTCTTATCCTTTTCTTTGCTTCCACAAATGTTCCAAAACTTTTGGCAGTTCCATCAGCTAGTTGTTTTAACAAAGTTTCTATGGCTGGAGTAACTTAGTCTATATATAATTCATATCCCATCAATTTTATCCATGATGTCCTCAGTTCTATAGATTATATTAGACATGTATCTATGTCAACTAGAGAAGGAATTGAGTCTTTGTAGTTCTTAACTAGTTGTGGGGTTATTTTGAACCTTTGATGCATTCTAGTCTTGAATTATTCAGAGTACTTATTAGTGAATGGATTTGTCTTTTTTAAAATTTCATAAATATTTAACTCCTTACCCAAATGAAAAGAAACTCTTATCACTATCAAAATGAGGTAGTTATTCAAAAATACACTCTCTACATTGAAGGTGCAGATTTCTTATAAACAATTTAAATTTTTGCTCCTTTATTAAAAAGAATGATTTTGCAATATAGTTTTTACCAAAAAGTATGAAAGGATAGATAATATTAAATTACAAAACTATAAAGGAATATCAAAGATTAAGATCAGTAGAATCAATAAGCCAATTGACTAAAGATT
The DNA here is from genome assembly GCA_027943335.1 of Chamaecyparis obtusa. Classification (NCBI taxonomy): domain Eukaryota; kingdom Viridiplantae; phylum Streptophyta; class Pinopsida; order Cupressales; family Cupressaceae; genus Chamaecyparis; species Chamaecyparis obtusa. The sequence continues at coordinate 101,262 of BSBK01009669.1, forward strand.
CATAAAGTTTTCAAGAAGATCAATTTCCAGACCTGAAACATAAGAATAAGAAAATAAATTACTACAAGTATCTAATAGTGCATCTACAGATTTGTTTGCATACAATTGATTCCAACTAAAATCAAAATATATGCATAATCCAACCAACTGATTAGAAAAGCACAAAATTATGCTTATAAAACCAACTGATATTATAAGCAACACTATCTGATCTTACAGTATTCAAAATAGCATACTTCAACAAAACAAATTAAAGTACCATAAGTTTTTTCCAAATGCTAGAAAATTGACCCTTCCAAAGTTGAGTGAAGCAAAAATTATAGTCTCATAAGGATAAAACCATTTTTTGAAACTAACTCCCAATGGAGTTAAAGAAAAATACCCATCCCCTTTTCTATGAACTAATAACTGACTAGGCCCTTAAACTATTCAATCGAAAAACTATCTGAAGAAAAATTAATTCTTTAGGGAATGACTGAATGATCTGATGTTGTCTTGATTGGCCATTCTATGCTCCATTCCTTCAAAGCTTCCACAAAAGGGGTTAACATTTGCTGACTGGGCAACCCAAGTGTTTTAATCATTTTGGTCCAGAAATCTCTTCCCCTTTGGATCTCTTTTATCTTTTGTTTGTGCATTCTCAAATGGTCATTTCCCATTATCAAAAGAGAATCAATCCATCCAACTATAATGAAATCTTTGATCAAAATATCTTTAGCACTCTTCTGGTGGCTAAAATTCTTTTCAAAACAACTTCCAAGCTATTCTGCTTTGCGGTCGAGATTGGGAAAATTATCTGTCACTTGCAAGTCAATTTCCTTGTGATCATTTTCTATTATCTCATGGATGCATTTTCATTCCTTCAAGAATTCGGTAGAGACTTCAATTCTTTACTCAAAGATATTATTTCTCCAACTTATGTTTACCTTCAAAGAAAATAGAGCATTCTAACTAAAACTTGGTATAGGTCTTTCCTTCATAAATTTATCAAGGTCATAAGCCATGATTTTGTCAATCCCAGAAACCAATTCCTCCCATTCTTTCTTCTCACTCTCCCAAGTAGTGATTTCAAGCCCTAATATTTTAGTAATCCCAGATTCATCTTCAAAAGATTTACCAAAATTGGCCAAATATTCAATAGCTTCTTTAGCAACAGTGTCAATCCACTCACCAAATTGTTTGGCTACAGATCTGTCCCTTTGAATTTGGTGCAATAATTTTTTATTCTCAAGAGACTTAATATCGATGCTCAAGGGCATCTCATCCAGGAGTTATGGAGTCGGGCCTTGGATAGCCTGTATATATTGGTACATTTTCCTCAAGGACTATTTGAGTTCCCATTTATCTTTTGCATCCTTCTATATGCTATGGTTGATTTTACTACTACTCAATTCGAATAGCTTCACGTCTACTGCTCTTGTGGCATGTCCCAGATCAATTTTCTCTAGTTTGAAGTCTTGCAGAGTCACTTCCTCACCAGGCTTGTTTGTAGTAGGAGTAAAATTTTTTTCCATCTAGTGCTCCATGTCCTCATCTTGATCTAGGAGTGCTTCTATTTTTGGTCTTTTACTCTTAGGTGTCTTGCCTAGGTACTTACAAACCATGTCACTTACTGGGGTGAAAATAGGAACAATGCTCTGCTTCTTATTTATTGACAACTCAAGCCAATTTGGAACCTTAGTGCTGGTCATTGATGGAGGGGTCAGGAAATCTCATGGATTCCCTAGCGTGAGAGAAACTTGCACTTCTCTTTCTACTGCTACCTGGTTTTCTTTGACAGTTGGAATTTTCTGAGAAGTCTCCATGGCTGGTTCGAACTCCTCTAAATTTTAGTTTTCCATTAGTTCTAAATCAATTATAATGCATGATGATTTGGGAGGTATGGGATTCTTCTTAATTCAGGAATGAGTGACTCTAATAGATGGTTGAATAGTCACTTGTTCTTGTTTCTCTGGAAGAGGCTCTAGTTCAAGTTCAATTTTACTTGTAGGGGGAAATGTTTTAACTATGTTAGTGAAAATAGGTGGAGAATAAACTTCTGGAGGTGATGAAGCTTTTTATTCCACTTTGGGTTTATCCACAACTACCTTCTCCTTTCTCTTCTTAGCAAGCCAACATTTTATCACCTTAATTACATTGTGTGTCCTGAGTCTTATTGTAGACACCTAAAAATCCTTTAGAAAATAAAGTATTTTTATTTTTTGAAAAATGCCTGATGACATCATCATTTGTTAATTAATTAATTAATTAATATATTTTTATGCCATTAATTTCATTTATTTTAATTATGCATCTTTAATTAAATAATCTCTCCCCAAAGCATTTAAATCAAATTTGAATGATTTTAATATCTTTATTGAATCAATATTCAATAGATGATGTCATAATCCCTAAATAAATTTCATATTTATTTAAAAGCCTCAAAAACATAGAACCTTCTAGCCTTTCCTAAACCCTTCCAATCTTCCCTAAACCTACTTAGGAGAAATTACCTACTTTTCCTAAGCTAATCCAAGTCTTCATTGACTTTTGGTCAAACCCTCCCCCTAATGAGCCTTATACACTCATTCAAAGCCTTCCACACTCTTTAAGGCCTCTTACAACCTCATAAGGGGACCCATGTCTCTTCTTCCACACATGTTCCACTTGCACACTTCCCTAGTGTTTCTCACACATGTGTGAGAAACCCCTAGCCCAAGCTAATCCTTACCATACCCCAAACCATACCCCTTACTCTACCTCAAACCTTACCTCTAACCCTAACTCATCCTCCTAACCAAAGCCCTTCCCAAATCCTATAAATACCTTCACTTCCTAAGAGAAAAACACCAATTCACTTTCAATTCATAGTAGTGTTATAATGCTAGAGGAGTTCTAAATCTTTAAAGCTTTTATACTAATTGTTAGATTTCATCCATTTTCATGCTTTCATAGACCATCATAGCTTAGAATAATGGATAAATATTAGTTTCTTTCATTTTTCTTCATATATTTTTGCATCATATCACATCTACTTTGGATTAAAATCAATCTATAATAATCATTCATAGCTTAGATTTGCATCATTGAGCTTGTAGGTTCCTTAAGGCCTTAGGGGCAAAATGGGTGTCCTATACCTAGTTTTGTGCCACTATAGGGTTCTTATGGTCCCTAACCAATCATAATATCTCCTAATCATCATTAGGGATATGCTCCAAGTTATTTGAGAGCACACCCACATCCCTAAAGCTAGAGAAAATCAAACGGTGATAGGGTACTCCCATTTAAGCTCTATCCAAATGACTTTGTGAATAAATTTATGTAATATGTTAGGTATATGATATTTAAATAATGTTTGACATACTTAAGCCTTTCAAGATAGATTAGGTTTTCACTGATCACATTTTGGCATGCCTAGTGGGACCCTGCACGCCTTCAAAACTACTTTTTTTTAGGGTTTACCAAGTAAAAAAATCACTTTTTCAGAAATCTCATCCTATTCTAGGTGATTTATTGTACAAGTAAACTCCTTGGAGCTATATTATCATACTAGGACCACCCATTACTCGTATGGGGTCTTTGTAGCCATTTTTGGCCCTCTGAACTTGTTTGCTTGTACTGGAAGCACCTAGTACTCGTACTAGGCCTACCCATCACTCATACAAGTAAATGAAATTATTTTATCCTACTCTTTTTACTCATATGGGAAACATAGGGATCTTGTAAGGCTTTAGGCCAAGGAAAAGTTGATTTCTTGGGGTTTTTAGGGGTTTTGAGGCCCTTTTGACTGCTTGTTTCAAGTTTTTGACATCTTCTTTTGTAGGTACTCTTGGAAGGCATAAAAGTAACTAAAAAATAAAGCCTTAAGGCTCATTAACTCTTGTGAAAGTTTAGGAACCACAAACACATCATTTTCAGGCTTAAAATGAACCTTTTGAGTGCCCTTAAGGGACAAATTTGCAAGCTTTTCCTAACCATTTCCTAAGCAATCCTAACCAACTCAATTTGTTCCTATTTGGTCCTAAAGAAATCAAACTAATCTCTAATTTTTCTCATTTGGCTAAAAAGAACCTCAAATTTTCAAATCTAAAGTTTTAAGAGTCATTCATGCAAAATAGGAACAATCTATCTTTTTGGTGCATAAAAAGGACTAGAAGTTTGCATATCATTCCTAATCATTTCCTAAGTAATCCTAACCAACTCAAACTATTCCTATTTGGTCTTAAAGAAATCAAACTCACTTATAATGGCTTTCCTTTGGTTAAAAAGAACAACTTTCAAACAAATCTAAGGTTTTAGAGATGCATTCATGCAAAGTAGGAAAATTCCATGTTTTGGGAGCATAAAAAGAACATTAAATTTTCATGGAAAAAATAAGTGATTCCTAGACAACTCAGAAATCATCCTAAAGTGGCCCTAAATAAAAATAAAGTGCATCAAAAAGAGATAGAATAAATTCATTTACAAAACTCTTCAAGTTTTGTTAAAGGTCTCATAGCAAACTAGGAACAAAATTAGATCAAAATCTTTGTAAATCTTTTCAATTTGGTTCCTAAACATTCCTAAAGGTTTCAAAACTTTCCTAAATTAGTCATAAATTTTTGTTATTGATGTGATCAAGTCTCTTATTGCAAAATCTTTAATACCTTTCAAAGTTCATGTATCAAAGCTAAATCTAGGAACTTTCCTTTTGGAGTCTAAGAATTGAGCAAAAGACAAACAAATCTTGAATGAAGCTAAAAGAATGAACCGAAGTCCAATTTAGTCATTGTCATTTTGAAAATAAAAAACAATCTTGAATGATTTAAAAGAGAAATAAAAGCATCTCTATTCCTTCTTCTTTCAATTTTAGTTCATGTGCAAACTCAATCTCGAATGACTTAAAGATAAAAAACAAAGAACTTTTCAAAGCTCTAAAGAAACACACAAACTCAATCTCGAATGCTCAAGAAAAGAACTTGCAATCACTCAAACGTTTACTTTTTGGAGAAAGAAAAAATCAAAACCTAAACACTCGTGTCTTCAGAATTTTTCAGTTCAATCACACTTAATCAAATTTTGGGAAAAAGAACTCTTCATGATGCGCATCTAGGAGTTTTCCATTTTCTTGCAAAATCCTTGTTAAAATAAGTAACGTAAAACACTTAAACTCAGACAAGTTCACTTGTTTTACTTTTAGCAAGGTCTATCCAGGGAGAAAAGTGCTTCCTCTCTAGAGAACAACCTCAAACTGGTATCTTCTCCGACCGGTATAAAAATAAAGAGCTGAGAAAACTCTCGCTTATATCCCCTCAAGCTCAGGTGAGGCATGTTGATGGTAGCCCAGGGTAGGTGAATAATCCATACTATTTTAGCATGGTCAACTAGGCTCTTAAGCGAGTCACAAGCATACAAACTAATAGGGGGGACTCCATGGAACAATTACAAATTGGTTAAAATAGAGGCTACCCTAGTATCCACATCCAAAGGTATCAGAATCCTTGTGCAAGGACCGATCCAAGGGGTTTACCAGATCACCTCAAGATTACTCACCATTTGTATCCCCTTCTAGGGGGTACCAAGCTATGGGCAAGGATTTTGATACTCACCTTCCTTAGGTAGATCTACTTGAAGTGATTGACAGTCAAAGACTCCATGAAAACACTTGTTGGAACATACACACTTCAAAGCTTTTTTCAGATTCAAAAGTTAGTTATCTTGGTTGTATCCCACAAGGTTTCTTTGTCCCTTGTGGAGATTACTTTTGCAAAAGTCTTTGTTGAAATTTGTCCTTTGGCATTGGGAAACATCAAATTGATCTATAACTTGATTCGAGATTCTCAGTAAACCTTGCAGAAGAAACCCTTGAAATCAGGTACCTGAAGCTTTTATCTCAATCTAGTTATCAGAATCTCCCCAAAGTTATGTCCAATTTTATCAAACATCCAAAAGAAAAACTTCCCAAATCCCAAGCCTATCGAGAGAAGAAAGTTGCAGAGAGAAACCTTAAAAGCCATCAATCTTTTGTGCAAGCAACCCAAGCGGAAGAAAAGTACCAAGAAAAGCTTGATAACGTGGGCTATAACACAAGAGTTAAATAATTTTCTTACCAATTCTGATTGAACCATTGCTATGTCAATCTTGAAAGAGAGGACTAACTGGATCCATCGCATGTCCATTCTACTTTAGGTCCTAGATCTATCTCAACAGTCCTTCATCCTAGCTCATCCTAGTTTCATCCTTGCATCGTCACCAATATTTAGTTGTATCCTAGAGTCTAGTTTTAGTTGCATTCATCATCATCTTCTTAGTAGCATCATAGGTCATCCACCTCAGTTACATCTGTCTCATCCTTATAGAAATAGCATCATTTCACCATCCTTCACCATCATTCCATCAAAAGTCCACAATTAGAATCCAAAAATCCTTGATCCAAATCCATTATCCATCATCCAAGTCAACCCATGATCTTTGCACCAAATTGAGTGATCCAAATCCACAAGCACTTAGTGTTCAAAACCTTTGAGTTGTTTTCAATCCTCATCCTGAATAAAAAATCATCCCCTTTTGATAGAGCATTGTCTAAAGGAAATCTGACTTGTCCTTGCATAGCCTCATCATCTCGAGCAATAGATTGGCTTGCATTAATAAGAATCTAGTTGACCAAAGATCATTAGTCTATCCTAGGTTGACCAAATCCTATCACTAATCCTCCATCAGGAAAATAATAGCTCAAGGTTGACACTTAGTAATCTTCCACCGACATCCCACCAATCATCCACCAAATCTTGATCCAAATCAGAGTATCACACCAAGCCTCCATCATTGCCAAACGTCTCACCAATCTCTCACCATCTTCTTCAATCCTTGACCCAAATCGAAGCATCTCACCAGTCCTTTTATTCCATTCTAGAAATCTCCATCCTTAGAAGTTCCTTAGGTTTGCATCCATCATTCTTTAGAGTCTTTTAGAAACATCTTGCATCCATCTAGCGTCTACATCTCCACTCCATGCTTGTCATGATGAGATCTAAAAAATGAAGGAGCATGGATCCTTATTGAGCCCCTAGCTCATCTGATCTCAACATTTCTACTAGTGTGATGGTAGCTTATGATCCCTAGATTTAGAAAACTATTAATGGATGGGATGATCTCAATATCCCCTTAGCTCCTTTTATGATAGAAACATTTATGAATCATTTAGGAAATGCACAAATGGTTAGTGTGCTCACTGCTTAGAATCAAAGAAACATGTGGGCTAACTTCACACAAGAGGTTACTCCCACTCCACCATATATCCAACCTCGCATCCCCATCCACAACATTTGTATCCTAGTAGAAGTATACACCCCAATCATCCAATAGATCCCTCCTCCACTTCTACACATCTCAAAAGTAGCTTTGCCCATCCCCCTTATTTTGCAAAGTATTTTCATAGGCCCTACAACACAAGCGACACAATCCACTCCTTTTCCTCTCATAGGTGCACCATCATCTTCCATAGCATCTCAATCCATCATCCCTATCCAAGGCTTTTTTCATAACCAAGCACCACCTCCTACACAAACCTTTACACAAATAGTTATGCCACCTTCCGTGGGCCAAGCAACACCTTTCATTTCGGGAGGGATGCAATCATCCTTCCCCTTCACTTCACAAGCCTTTGCATCTACACCTTTCATTCTAGGAGGGACATAATCATCCTTCCCCTTCACTTCAAAAGCATCTACATCCACACCATTCTTTCCAGGAGGGATGCAATCATCCTTCCCCTTCACTCCACAAGCTTCTACATCTATACCATCATTTTTGGGGTCAACGCAGTCGTTTACCTCTTTCTCCCAACAAACCTCTGCATCAACATCATCTGTTCCTATGGAAGTGCAATCATTTCCCTTTCATACTCAACAAGCTTCCACATAAGCATCACCCTTTTCATGAGGAATGCAAACATTCTCTTCCACTCACCAACAAGCATTTACCCAACAAACTACCTTCACAATTGGTATGCCCTCCATGGGATTTTCAAATCCACCTTTTGCATCCCAAACTCCCATCACATCTACCTTTCTAGCATCCTCTACATCAAAATTCCCACTGCGCAATGGTTATCATTGGGGCCTCATGCAAGAAGTAATGCAAGCCTTAGGCATACCAACTCACTCTACTACATCCATGCCTGCGAACCAACAAGCCACCTTCTCCCAAGAAGCACAAAAAAAACCATCTCAACCTCCACCACCTTCATCCTTCATAAGCTATCCATTCACAACACCTAGTACTTTTCAAGAAGTTCCTCCACCTTAGCAGCAAAGTTCATCTCATTTCACAAGTTATCTTGCCTAGCCACCCTTTGCTTCTACCTTTCCTACATTAGCTCCACCCTTAAGCAATGCGAGAATGCACCCAACCTATATCAGCCAAGCATAAAGCCAAGTATAGCAAGGGCCATCTTATCAACAAGATGCATCATTCCACCAACCTCCTCTACAACAACAATACTTCTAGTTGTAGCAAAAAACCCCTATCATTCCCAGCAGCAACAAGCTTCCTCCTACAAGTCGCAGTAGAAAATCCCTGTCATCCCCCAACACCAACAAGCAGTTCCATATCCTTCACCACAATATACCCCCACACTGCATCAACAATATCCTCCCTAGTAATCATCACTCCAAAATCCATTCCAATCTGCCTATCTCACTAGGAAATATCCACCTCAAAATCACCCTTGTTCACTAGCATCGCTAGATCCTTTTCAAATGGGAGTACCCACTCCAATGATAATCAATACTGAGTAGGAAATGATGAAGAATGCTCTTAATGAGCTCGAAACTAGTACAAAGAATAAGACCTTCAAGTTTGAAGAGGTGTGTCCCTACGCATTTGACTGATCAATCATAGTTGTTCCATTCCCAAAGAACTTTGAGACACCCAAGTTTGATAAATATCGAGAGAAAGGAGACCTAGTAAATCACATCAAAAATTTCTATATGGCATGCCAAGAAGTGGCTTACAATGACAATTATCTTTTGCACCTATTCCCCAAAAGATTGGAAGGAACTGTTGTTGAGTGGTTTTACAAAATACCATGTGGGACCATCACAACTTTTATTGAGCTCTCTGAGAAGTTCATTGCCCAAAATGCCCACAATGTTGAGAATGAGTTGACACTATTAGACCTTTTCAACTCAAAATAGAAGGAAGGAGAAATCCTAGCAGACTATTTGTAGCGATGTTAGAACCTCGCTACTAGGTTATCATATCAACTGCCTGACAAGCATCTAACCAAAATCTTCATCGATAATATGCATCCCAAACTATCCCACTTCATGAGGATGAACTACATCCAAATGTATTTGGATATCAAGAGAAAAGGTATAGGTATTGAAAGATCTCTCCTAGATCTGACACTAGAAAAATGATTTCCAAAGTAAACCCAGCAATGATAAACCCCGTTACTGGAACCGTAATAAAAAATGTTGTTACTGATGGAGCCACTAACACCAAGCATGTCAAAATTTTCATGGTTGGTCCTACACCAACTCCTATATACCAACAACAAGAAGCACCCATCTATCAACAATCTCCTTAGGTCCATCAAAAACCCATGCAACAATATTAGCCTCAAAACAATCAGCAACGAGCACATCAAGCCCATCAAGGAAATCCAACCAATCAAGTTTGTTGGTTCCTGGAACACATTCTATACTCCATGAGACACTAATATACCTAAGACTGATTTTGGGAATGGTTAGTTCCAAATATGGTGAAATTTATAGGTAACTGGACCAACTATAGGGACAAGACTGCCCTCTGCACTTCTGGCTCTACAGATCCAAGGTGGGTGCACCTAATCCAGTATAATAGAACACTTCTTTACAAAACTAAGACTAGATTGAACAAAGAAGATAATAGCAAGAAAGTACCAAATGATAACCAGTCATTCATTGACTCTCTATTGCTATGATATAACTGAGGCCAAAATACAAAACTGAAAAGGTAGAAAGGATAGGAAGGATTCAATTTAAGTTTTGCAGAATACAACACATCCCAACCAGGCATAGATCAAGACAAAGTTTACTGGTTCCAGATCAGTGCCTTATCCATTGGACAAATCATCTAGTACACTACAGAATACAAAGATTGATTACTATTACTTCACCATAGATCCAAGTTATAAATACAAATACCCAGAACCATATTGCTTACAAAAATCCCTCTGTAAACCTCATGAATTTGTGTATCATCTAAAGAATATTTTAATTTGATTAAAACCAGAACTAAAGATAGACAACACATGCATAGAAAAACTCCATACAAAGAGCCAAAACATTCAAAACCCACAAAACCTGACACAAATGGAGAGAAATGGAACTAAAAACTTGAAATAGGAATGAGGATCTAAGCCTCTACATACACCTTGCTTGAAGATTGAAAGCCACTTGACACAATATGCAAATAATTTGGAACTTTCTACTCTGTTTTGATACAAACTAGACTGAATATGTCCTACTCCTTGACTGAAGGTTCAAGATGTAACCTTGTGAACCAAAAAACCAACAACCTCTATAAATGGCCTTGGAAATCCATATATAGGATTGCAACAAGCTTAGGACCATTTAGGGCATTTTTAGGGAAACACAGTCAACCCTAAGACTAACAAAAATATCTCAGATAAATCTAATACAATTTCATTCTAGAAACATCTCTTTACAAAATATCTACTTCTCTACCCAAATCTAGAATACACAGTGCATTATTGTTCTCACCAACTTTATCGAATCTGATTTTAAACACCACCATTGCGTTCCTTGTTTTGTGCCAATTCTGAAAACATATAATACTTGTATATTTGGGTAAAAACTAAGTCCTGGACATCATTTCTTGTGAACAACCTCCATTTAAATTTTTGATTTATTTGTATAGTTGAAACTTTATCAAATTCAAATTTAAACCTTACATAGACATTTGAATTTTGAGGTGGCCCCCATGTACCACATGGCATGACCTGATTTGCTTATTGATCCACCTCATCACCCAACTGGACCTATGCATATCACTGTGCCACTTGTCACTTTGTGATTGGCCTATTCTAATGATTGGGTGCCAACCTACAACCTTACCGCTAGCTCACCGAATGACATGTGGCACTCTATCGCTAAAGTGCCAAGGTAACTCCCATGCAACTTCATCTTTGTGCTATAGTGACCACCGTTGGATTGGCATGCATCTCGAGGTGACTGACCAACTGCTTGATGCTCTGCTTCATCACTACCTTGTCACCATCCTTTGCCAACTGTCACATTCCCATTCGGTCACTCAATCCATCTGGCTGCCTTAATGTACCATCCTGCCACATCACCAGGCTAACAAGTGTCACCATGTCACTAAAGTGCTATGGTATCTTCCTTGCATCTTCCTCATAGCAGATCAACGACAATCGTGAATCTGGGCACGTATCTCAAGGTGTCAAACAAGCACCTGCATATCAACGTTATGTCAAAATTTACTTTACCTGCATGGGTGGGGCCCATAATCCATGTCACCATCCACTTGTCTACCTCAGTTTCCACACGTGTGAGAAGGCTCCTTAGCTGGGTGTCTACTTTAGACACTATGAATGTGTGTAGCTTTCTTTATAAACATTTAATTTCTTCATTTTGCGGTCAATGTGGGATAATTCATTCTTCATTTATAATAGTTTTTATTTCAAAATTTATTTTGGCACTCGTGCCCAGCTAGGCCCACCAAATCTGACTAGCTTGCATAGCCTTTGCTCTTCCTTCACTTTACATCATAAACAAGCCTATTTTCTTTTAAACACCCTGTACATACTTGTTTTGACAAATGTGGGATTAATCCCAATATGCAATCCTTTGTTTTAGCCACTGCCTATGGCCTCTTCTTTGAAGGTCTGGTTCGTGAAAAATGACGTGGATGAGGCCACCAAACAACTCCCTGTTGCCTTTACAAAATGTGTTGTAGACAATAACTTTATTGGGAGCTCATGCAACACATTTGGTGTATACAAAACTTAGCAAATGCTACAAATCTTGTTTGTTATGCATACGTTATTGAACTTGTGCACACTAGCTTTCTTCTAAAATGTGTGCAGACTCTAATAAGATTCACGCAACCTCTTATTGCCCTGTGTGTTGCAAGCAGCACCCGTATTCAACCATTAAGCGCACCCTCTATTTTATATTTGTGCTGCTTCTTTCATTCACACTCTTTCTATTAATCATGCTGGCACTTTGTTTATTTAGCATGTTCCTACTTTCATTTTGTTTTTTTATGGTATGCAAACAGCCATATCACATATATGTTTTATATCTAAGTAGTATAAAAAAGAAAACATATGTCCGATGCCAGCATGATAAACACTACAATTTTCCTTGCTTGGCTGGCATCCTCTTTGAATGTTAACACTAGCATGTTCCCTTTCAAATCCTATGCCTCACACAATGCATGCAATCTCAACCATTGGCTTTTTAAATACTGGTTTCTTTATTTTAAATGATGGCTTCAATTTAAAACATTAGCAGCCCCAAATCTGCAATCTCCATTCCATAAAAATAAAAAATAAAAACCTTTGGCCTGTTACACATCTACTGGTATAAATCCTCCATGTTTGTTAGGCACACATTCCTTGCTTTTGAGCATCAGACAAACTCTGATTATTTCCTCCTTAAACTCATGAATTACCAACAACTCTATGAAATTGGCAAAGTTTTATTAAAAATAATGAAGTAGGCTGGACCCCAGGCTAGTCCGGCCTAAAATTTTTTCGAACTCAAACAACCAGCCTTGAAATTGATCTAAAAAAATTGGCACTTGCAACCGGATCCGATCCGGATAATCGGATACTCAAAAAGCTTCAATATTAATTACTTCATGAGTCACCAATTCTTAATAAAACACCTCTAGTCGTGTCATTAAAACACTGATGAAAACTTATCCCTGGAAGCTAAAAGTTGGTGAGTACGAACCTTGTAGTATAGGAAAGCACTCCGTAAAAGGCATTCACAAAAAAATGAACGAGGCAGGAGATTTTAAAACTTGAAAACGCTCGTTCAGAATTGCCGACAAACACAGACTAAAAAATGTGTGCTAAAATGTTGTCACACTTCTATGAATCCTTACATGCAAGACAACTCAAGAATGAGCCCTCACAAATTGATCCATAGCTCCCTAGGCCTGGAGTGCAAGGGTTTTTAAGAATGCTCTCAGCTAGAGCTATTAAGCCTATAACCCTGCTAGTAAACCATGCAATGGGAGATTCAAGGAAGACAAGGGCAAGAATGCCAATATCTCCAATGAAGCCAAATGTATGCAATGCAAAGAAAATCTATATGACAATGCAAGTTAATCTATTGCATAAAAGAAAATCTAAGCTAAGAATGAAGCTATGAAAATGAAAATACTATGCATGAAAATGAAATCTAACTATGAAGCAAGAAAGCCATGATGATGCAAGAATGAAGACAAGAAGATAGAGTGTTGATGAAGATCTAAGATGAATGCCAAAAATGCTCCAAATCTTCAAACCCTAGATGCAAGAATATCTCCAAAAGCTTCAAGATGACCTAGAAAACTTGTAGCATAACAATAGCATAAAAATTTGTGTGTGCAAATGAGGAAGAGAGCTCTTCTTTTATAGGAGGTGAAAAATCAATGGACCATGGAGATTAAGAGGCAAAAGATTTAATCAATGGTGGAGAAAAAAAGAAGCTTGATCCTTGTGCACAAATATCCTCCAATAGGAAAATTAGAAGCATTTACTTTATGTTGAGCATTTACTTTATGTCCATGTGAGACAAAAAGTGCTTTTCTTTTATTTTTTTTTATTTTTTATTTTTAAATAAGAATTAAATGCTTTATTTTTGCAGCTTAGGATAAGAAGAAAAGTGGGGCCTTTTATTTAATAAAAGAGGAGGAAATATTCCTTTTAATAAATAAAGACTTAGGATAAGATGGTTAGCCCATAGAAAATAATCAAATAAATGATAGGACTAGGATTTGATCAAGAACAAGCAATTGATGATTTTAGCAAAAATGCTAGCAAGGGGCTAATAGTCTAGATGACCATTTCTAGGTGTATACATTTTGCCCCTCTTTGACAAATGTGAGATCAGTTTGGGATCACATGTAGTCAAAGAATAGATCAGCAAGAGATAGCCAAGTAGGCAAGAGATAGTGATTTTGACAGATGTGAGATCGATTTGGGATCACATGCAGTCAAATAATAAAATAGCCAAGAAGGCGAGCAATAACGTTATGACTCCAAAGTCATGAAGTGCAGAAAAGATAGCAAATCCTGCATGGTCAACCTGGTAGCGACAGTACTGAACACTTAGGAAAGAGATAATGAATAAGATATGATGTGTCTGCCCCCTCGGGATCAAAAGTGAAATCAGGTATAGGGATTACAGAAGCAAGAGCAACATGATCAAATCACTAGAAATCATAATCAAAGATAGAGGATAGAATAACCATTAAGCAGTGAAGATATGCCCCACACATGGGACACAGGGCATGAACCTATCAGTCGCTCAACTTGTAAACACCACGGAGGGGGATTTGAACTTTGGATTTGAAAGTGAATGAAAGACTGGAAGTTGAGAGAGATGGGGATGAAGAGGTGAAGAATGCCCCAGTGAAGATCGAAGGATCGGGCCTCAAAAGGTCAGCCAACTATGTGAAAGAAGGAGAAAGATGATTTGGGTGATCAAGGTGAACTTGGATTTTAGTTTGGATCCTGAAATGAAAAGAAAATGATGTGATATGAAAGACAAGAAGTGAAAGACATGATCAGGAAGAAGCAAAAGATGAGCGCAGTTGATTAACAAGTCCATGAAAGATAAAGGAGAGCTCTCTCCATATGCAAGATGCAAAACTAACTAACATGAATGTAAGAATGCAAGCTACATGAAAAGTGGTTTACTTGCAAGGTCACAAAGCCAATACACATCTAATATTCATCATTGAGCGTTATTGGTAGCATCACAAGATCATACAATACAGACTAGCATAACTATGTGGATCTGAATATGATCTATATCAGATAGAAATTTGGGAATCCCACCTAAGCATCAAAGACATGCAGGTCAAGATGACTAGTGCAGTGAGATTACCTAAGTTTGATATAGCAAGATTATGTTCGCATCAAGACACAAGAAATTAAAGATGACTATAAGCATGGACTTATAAAACAGTCAAGGATAATACCTTGTAGGTCCATAGTGTCAAGTAAGACCAGCATAAATGCTCATGATAGTGAGGACCAACAAAATATACCCACAAGTAGATAAAGAAATAAAATATGTTCTCATACCCTCAATCTTCTAGCTATGCATCATCGAAAACTTCTCAAGGAGAGACCACTTAGCAAAGAAATCATCATAGATAGCACGCAAGGAAATAAAGTCAAACAAATCTCAGCGAGTCAAGTGCGTGTGTGTGTAGGTCATAGAGTCAAACTTTGAGTATTGCATCTACCAGTGAGAAATATTGCATCATCCAAGACGGCGGGAAGGATATCTGATAAGTGTTAAGAAACACTTGACGCTAGGGTAGTGTTGAAAAACACAGTTGAGGTGGTGTTGAAAAACACCATTTACAAGGTGCCTAAGAAACCCAGATGCACAAAGAGACCCAAGATAAGCTGAAAACAATGGATGCCCCCTAGACTAAGACAAGAGTCAATTCCAGGCTAAGAGAGGCAAAGAGAGAAGTGGAGCGAAGGAGCACCACACAAGACTGATAGACATAGGTGCAGAGGGTCTCAAGCAGTGCCTGTTTCTAGGCTTTCACCACTTGATAGATTTTTTTGCAATTTTTTCAGGACTTTTTATAAATTTTTTGTATTTTTGCTACTAAGGAGCCTGTTTCCAGGTTTTCACCAAGGCACTTTTTCAATTTTTTGTTTTGATGTTTTGAATTTTTTGATTTTTTTGGTGAGACATCAAAGTGCCTATTGCTAGGTTTTCACTAGGATGCTCATTTTTTTTAGTACTTTTTATGATTTTTATGATTTTTTCAACATCAGGTATGAATTTTTTTGGTATTTTTTCAAGATCATAAAATATGTACAAAGGATGCCCCAGATAGAAATGGGCATCAAGAATTTGCTTCCTCTGATGTAGAGAACTGATAGGCCCCAGGCCCAAATGCTACAACTATGATGATAGGAGGTCTCAACCAGTTCGACCAATAATAACCAGCCGTAAGCAATGTCTGAGCTAGCGAAGGATCGTTAGAATGTGATCCACATATGCCATCATGGATTTCAGTTAGCACTTTTTCTGACTCCTCTATTTCTAGACACTTAAGGAGAGTTCCATCTAGACCCTTCCTATACAAGTCACCAGAGACAGGAAAAGTGTAAGGGATGGCAGAAGGAATGGCGTGGTGGGTTTGCAAGAGGAATATGAGGTGGAAGATATGAAAAGATGGTAGGATTGTAAGATTTGTGAGCAGGATAGCGTAATTCATCCACCAGGAACTTGAAGAAAAATTTATGCTTTTTCATTTGTAAGATGGATGTCGAAGCAACCAAGGCATTAGCAACTTTGTTCTTAGCTTTAGGAATAGGCTGAAATATAATAGATATGAGATCATGCTTGAAGTAGTGCACCATTTTTTTTGTAGAGAATCAACTTGTCATCTTTTATTTGAGAATCATTATTTTTTAGAAGATTTTTATTTTTACTTTTCTTAGGTTCGAATACCACCATAATGTGGTTTTCACCATCCAACCATTTCTCTTTTCTTTTGACTTGATGAATGTGATGTTTGATTGCTGATTCAATCTTTTTTGTGGCTAGTTCGCTGGTGGAAGAAGTAACAGGTGTTGATGCAAGATGAAATGAAGTGACCAGTTCAATAGCATTTATGCGAGGGGTGTCATCTCTAGTAACAAGAGAGGTTGAGCCTATAGGGTAAGCTCCAAAATTAGCTAGATCTAGACTTGTCATAGAAGAACCAGCGTGGTCCACTAAGGCAATATGAGGAACAAACTCATCAAACCCCACACAAGACCCATCAACCACGTCGGGATGGTTACTACAAGAATGAAGCATATCAACATCCATATCATCAGTAGATATACATTTTTCTCCCCAAAGAAGTGAAGTAGAGGGAAGCTCATCTCCCATGTGAGCCATAGTGTATTGGTGACTCATCTGTATCTGTGTCTGAATTACTAAGCATGGGAGTATTTTGGGCATCTTCTCTATAGATCCACTCATGAACAGCTTGTTCTTCTCTTTCGGCTTCAAGGATCACCATAGCAGAAGTGGAAGGTTTCCCATATGACCTAGGAGAAATAGGTATAGAAGTAAAGGAATCCAGTTTATATTCACCCATACCAAGGCTCATCATCTTAAATCATTTCTCAGTAGCAACTAGAGACGTAGTAGGATCATCAGTAAGTTCATTGTGAGGAACAAATTTTTCAGTAGCAGCAAGAGCATTAATAGCAATAGTATGGTCTCCAAGAATCACAATTTCAGTGCCATTGTAAGGAAATTTGATGCACTAATGATAAGTGGAAGGAACAGCATGCATGTCATGAATCCAAGGATGACCCAAAAGAATGTTATATGTGAGTGGAACATCCAATACTTGGAAGTTAATATCTTTTGTGATAGGGCCCACTCGGACAGGCAATGTGACAAGACCTTTGGAAGATCTTTCCACTTCATCATAAGCTTTTATAGTAATCTTCTTCTTAGAATCCATAGAAAATTCTAACAAACCCAACTGTTGTATGACATTGAAAGAAACAATATTTAACCCTACACCATTGTCTATCAGGACTCGGTGGACTCGAGTATTGCAGACTAGAACGTCAATGTGTAAAGCTAGATTATGCGGGTGAGCAATAGATATGTCATCTTCTGTAGAAAAGGAGAGAGATAGTGGAGATGAAATGTGGTTGACCATAGCCTGAAATTGATCTGGATCAATGTCATTAGGAACACATGTTGTATGTAGAGCCTTATCAAGAATCTCTCTATGCGAAGGGGATAACCGAAGCAACTCAAGGATTCATATCTGAGCCGGTGTCTTTTGCAAATGTTGGACAAGATCATCACTAGGGGTGGCTAAAGGAGCCACTTTTTTGGAAGGTAAAGCTTGTTTGGGATTTTGCGTAGTTTTAAGGATAATCTTGGCTTGCCCCCTAGTAACAGCATTCATTGTCTCACTTTGGGAAGATGAACTATCACATGTTTGCAAGATCAACTTTGGCTTACCATGATTGGCTTTATTATCATCTTGAGACCTCATCATTAGAATGCTCTCAACAGGCTCTACCATGTTGATCACAGGTGTATTAGAAGGATACGTGTAATTGATCTTAGCATCATGATTCTTCTTATGTGCTTGAGAGGTTTCCCCCTTATCATGCTTAGGTAGAGGATCTTTGAAAGCTGTGTGATCAAAATTTTTAGTTAAGCCATCAGTGGAGATTGTGTCGTTCTCAATAAGATCCTAAATATCATCCTTAAGCCTAAAACAATTGTTTGTTGGATGTCCCTTGTTTCTGTGATAATGGCAGTAATGATCCTCTCTCCACCAATCAGGCTTATTTATTAGATCCCAGTTACCAAGTTTATTAGGAAGCGTAAGATATCCATTGTCAACCAAAGTCTTGAGGATTACATCATAAGGTTCTACCAACTTGGTATGGACTCACTTTCAAAATGACTTCTTAGGCTTATCTGCATATTGAGGTTTAGGAGCACTGTGAGCGTTGGCAGCTTCTTGTTGTTTTGCTGCATAGATAGCATTGGAAAGATTGAAAGCAAGCTCTTTAACTTTAGGAGCATCAACAACCCCATCATTAACAACATACTTGTTCTTATTCCAAGGTTTGTTCTTGTCTTTACCATTGCCTTTAGCATCTTTATTAATAACAATATCCCCTTTTCTTATAGCTACATCCTCAATCTGATATGCACTTTCAACCATGTCATGGAAGGAGGAGAACAGTTACTTCCTTAGATCATAAAATAGCTCAGGCACAAGTGTGTTGATGAAAATGTCAATCTTTTCTCTTTCGGGTAGCTGATGAGGATATCAAGAATACAATGACCTCCAATGTTGTAAGTAAGTTGCAAATGGCTCACCTTGATGTTGTCTTAGATTACCGAGATCTATCACAGTGACAGGTTGTTGGATGTTGTAAGAGTACTGCTGGGTAAATCGTTGAGCCAACTCATCAAAAGTCTTAAGAGGCGGTGTCAATTTTGCAAACCATTCTAAAGCTTGGCCTCTTAAGCTTCGAGGGAATAAGCGTAGAAGATATGTGTCTTCATGAAGAAAGTCCATACTAAGAGCATAAAAATGACGCACATGGTCATGAGGGTCACCATTTCCATCATACTTGTCATATTTAGGAACCTCAATATCCTTAGGAAATGGGACCATGTATAGATCTTTATCAAAAGGAAGAGCACAAATTGATTCTACAAAAGAGACCTTTGGAGGCTCTCTTTCTAATGCCATTTGGGTAAGGCATTGATTTGTTCAACATAATTCTTCTTGAAGAAATTCCAATTCAGTTGGTACTCTTTGTTGGACAATTTGTCTGACATCATAGCCGGGAGGAAGCTTGTATCCTCTAGAAGTCATATATTGAAAGTACTGATCACCGTTACACTCTAAAATCTTATGCATCATTCATTGAGAGACCAAATCTTGTTCAAATCTCATAAGATCCTCACTAGAAATCTCATCATTAGCCTCTGCCTTATGTTGAGAGGGAGGAGGTCTAGGAGGTGAAGAAGGCATACCAAAAGTGGTTCTTGGAGGAGATCTTGGTGGCATGTTGTTGCCATTGTTTCCATTGAAAAGAGATCTATGCTCATGATTACTAGTCTCAGGTTGCTCATGAAATGTCCCTCTATAAGCCATGCACCTAGTAGCATCCATCCTTTGTTGATTGTGTTCTTTTTCTAAGCATTCTTGGTTATCGTTATGCTCAAAGTGTTCTTACAAGAGTTGAAATTTTTTTTGTTCCGTCAAAGTGAGTGAGACACTATCTGTGTTTTTGGGGGTCTTGAATGTGGAAAAGAGGAAACCTCCTTTGTACCACAAGGTAGTCTTAGAATCCTTAGATTGGTCAGAATTAGAACTGTCATTGCTAGCAAGTGCTCATGAGCATCTAGTTGGAGAAGGTAACTGTGTATAATTGAACAGAAGATGATTCTCCTGCTCAAATTGAGACCGAGTTGTAACCGGCATGAAAAGAATTGTTTATTGACTAATAGAATGAGACAAAGTTTCTCAGATTTGAGATAAGCAAAGCCAATAAAGATCACTTGTCAAAGTAGAACAATAGAGAGATGGCTCATCAAAAGTGCTCAAGCACTTACAGCAATCAATTGACTAAAGCTGAGCAGCGAGCAAGAAGCTCAATAAGCAAGTAGCTAGAGAGGTAACTGTGATGCGACAAGTGATCAAGAGTAGCATTAATTAAGCTCAAATCCAATAGTTTTAACACATTTGTTTCAGTCTAGAAAAAATCTAAGCATGTAAATAACAAACCAGCTTCAAGTAAGAATAGAAGAAGACACTCTACGACCGATTAAAATGCAAGTTTAGCAGCTCCAGATTGCAACAGCAACAAGACAGCAAAAAGGTTTTGGGTGACACTGTTGCAGAGTCATACGACTCTATGACCAATGAACATAAAAATCTTAGTTTTGAAGCATTTTAAAAGATCAAGTAAGTATATCAATAGATTTTTATCATGGATCAAGCACATAAGATAGCAATCAAGGAGTTCAAGCAAGCAGTTGTCTTCAAACAATGAGCAAGGGGCAAAGCAACCTTGCACATGAACAAGAATAGTGACTTAGTATTTCTACTCCTTAAAGATTCTACTTGTGTATGTTCTTGATAATATTTTAGCAGGCACTTAGAACACAACAACACCTTATCAAGCTGTCTACAAGGATATACATGGCTTTCTAAAAGGAGTTCTCGATATACGCAAGGTACGTGAGGCCCAAATTTGTAGATAAGAAGAATCCAAAATCACACAACCGGGGGGAGACGGTAACCCAAATCTCCTCCTTCACTTCTCAAAGGTATAAAGTTCTTTGAGGCTTAGCCAAGAGTGATATCAAACTCAATTCCAAAGAGAGGTATCTTTCGATTCACCACCCACTATTTATACTCCATCGGAACACAGGAGTTAAGGTCATCCCTTGAGGTGGTGTGTCCCCAAGCAAGCCTTCTAAAAATAAAAACTAAGTAATTCACTATCAAAAGTATTTAGAGCACTAAAGGTGAAACACTTAACTCTTCAAGTAAATGCAAAGTGAGTCCAAAAGTGGGATACTTAACCCTTCAAGTGAATGCGAAGCGAGTCCAAAAGTGGAACATTTAACCCTTCAAGAGAATGTGAAGTGAGTCCAAAAGTGGAACATTTAACTCTTCACACCAACTCAAAGTGAGTCAAAAAGTGGAACATTTAACTCCTCACATCAACTCAAAGTGAGTCCACACCTTAAAAAATAAGTGAGTTCCAAAAAGCACAAAAGGGTTGCCTAGTGGAGCAATTAACGTTTCTTTCCTATAGACCCCTCCCCTTTAATGTAGCGCTGATCTTGCAACTATGGGGTGGAAATGAGGGGTCAGTGGATTAGTGAGTCCAATAACCCAAGATATAAATCTAGATCAATCACAAGTAATCTAAAGTTGCTTATCAATACTACTCACAAATGACAATGGGTTGAATCAATGGAATATTTAACTTTCTAAGCAAACATAGAGTGAGTCCACAAAGTGGTGCATTTAACTCCCTATGTAAACAAAGAATGAATCCATGCCCTCAATCACTCAATGAGATATTTTATATTGAAACTAAGAATTACTTAAGATTTAAACACAAACATTCACTTACACAAACTTGTATGAAAGCAAATCTATGTTCATTCATTTCCCATTAAGAGCATCAATTGAAATGTGTTCTATGAAAGCATGTAAACACTCAAGCCAAACATATGAGAGATTCAATTTTAATCCCAAGATCTAAATGTTGTAAAGTTGTAACAAAATACCTCAAGTCCAACGCAATGCGCTTAGTAGATTTCACCCTTTTTTTGTTTGTTTTAAGCATTTTTCATGAAAGCAAGTCATGCACCTTCAAATGAACAAGACAAGAAAACAAGCAAATAAGATATGCAATGTATATCCAACTTATGCAAACCCTAGGGTTAGATCTGAAAATCAATTTTTAGGAGCAATGATAACCAGCAAATAATCCAAATGATAACTCATATCATGCATTGAACAATGAAAAATAAGTGCATACCCATCACAATTTTTTTTTTTTTTTTGCATTTGACCTAGTCAACAAGATCTAATTTTTATCACATGAATTCGAACCCTAAACCCAAAATGTAGAAAAAAGACCTCTATCAAAAAATAGATAGCTTTCCAAAAATGTAAAAATTTTAAAAAAATCTCTTCATTTGTGCCCTAGAGACCCATTTTACCAAAATAGACTAGTTTTAATAAATTGACCAAATGAGCTATGATATTATTTTTAAATTAAAAACATAGTGAATAGGCCCCCTATAGAAGTTCAAGACCTTTCTAGAAATATAAAAATTTCTGAACAATATGCTGATTTGCGCCAAAAATTGATTTTTTATGAAAAATTAAGAAAAAACCATAAAAAATACAAATCACCTCCCAAAATTTTGAAATTGTTTTTAGAGCTTCTCTAATATGTAACTAACCTAAAAAAATAATTTCAATTTGAAATACCAAGCCGTTTGGGAGATATGAACAAATCTTTCAAATCTAGGATTTTTCCATCTCCAAACAAATCTGCACAAGGGTTAGCTTAAAAAATAATAAAAAACCAGCATGTAAAAGTGGGTTGCCCGATGGTGGATGCCAAAAAATATGTGCTAAAATATTTTCACACTTCTATGAATCCTTACATGCAAGAAAACTCAAGAATGAGCCCTCACAAATCGATCCATAGCTCCCTAGGCATGGAGTGCAAGGGTTTTTAAGAATGCTCTCATCTAGAGCTATTAAGCCTATAACCTTGCTAGTAAACCATGCAATGGGAGATTCAAGGAAGACAAGGGAAAGAATGCCAATATCTTCAATGAAGCCAAATGTATGCAATGCAAAGCAAATCTATATGACAATGCAAGTTAATCTATTGCATAAAAAGAAATCTAAGCTAAGAATGAAGCTATGAAAATGAAAATACTATGCATGAAAATGAAATCTAACTATGAAGCAAGAAATCCATGATGATGCAAGAATGAAGACAAGAAGATAGAGTGTTGATGAAGATCCAAGATGAATGCCAACAATGCTCCAAATCTTCAAACCCTAGATGCAAGAATATCTCCAAAAGCTCCAAGATGACCTAGAAAACTTGTAGCATAACAATAGCATAAAAATTTGTGTGTGCAAATGAGGAAGAGAGCTCTTCTTTTATAGGAGGTGAAAAATCAATGGACCATGGAGATTAAGAGGCAAAAGATTTAATCAACAGTGGAGAAAAAAAGAAGCTTGATCCTTGTGCACAAATATCCTCCAATAGGAAAATTATAAGCATTTACTTTATGTTGAGCATTTACTTTATGTCCATGTGAGACAAAAAGTGCTTTTCTTTTATTTTTATTTTATTTTTCTTTATAAATAAGAATTAAATATTTTATTTGTGCAACTTAGGATAAGAAAAAAAGTGGGGCTTTTTATTTAATAAAAGGGGAGGAAATATTCTTTTTAATAAATAAAGACTTAGGATAAGATGGTTAGCCCATAGAAAATAATCAAATAAATGATAGGACTAAGATTTGATCAAGAACAAGCAATTGATAATTTTAGTAAAAATGCTAGCAAGGGGCTAATAGTCTAGATGACCATTTTTAGGTGTATACAAAAATCACTGCTGACTGCCTCGAAAGGAGACGGATAAAAAAATAACAAACGACAAGCTGAAGGCATGCCACTGAATCTGGAAGAAACCTCATATGTAAGGATCAAAACAAAACAACCCTCAATTGGAGATGAGCATCTAGCAAAAAGGCTATGAATTTCTTAAAATGGCTACTTTACAAAGTTATGCTATCCACACTTTTTATCATTATTGAACACCCTTTTGTTTGACCTGGCAATCCGATCAAATGAAATTTTCACAGTCTGAAACCCTAGATATATGATCTTTTTTATGCATAGAAAATAAGGCTACAATCAAAATTCTGTAAAGATAAACCAATCATCCAGAAATAAATGCCAAAGTCCGCCACTTAGAACATCTTGAACTGAAAGGCAGTAAAATAGTAGAAGTTGCATCCGAAACTATTTGAGGAAATGGGTCAAACAGATTCGCCATAATCCAAAACTTATTAGAGAGCATCACTTCCTGTCTAAATTATGAAACAACCATCAATTATTTTTTACCTCAAACCGGGTTCAAATGGCAAGACCCCAAAGTTAGCCACTCACAAAACTGAATTGTGCACTCTTAGAGAAACTTAGAAATTGCAAACAAAATGGCTCCGTTAAACATGTCAAATGGGCACATGGGGGGATAAAAATTGGTGTGGCACCTCTTTCTCATGCCTACATGATGCAATAGCCCACATATCATAAATATCAACCAAGTGTCAGATGCAAGCCTCCAAAGTAGGCCATTTAGTTAAAATCAGACAGAATGTAAAATGCAGATTTGAGCATATGCCTCCAAATGGGTACCCTCAAAACTTGTCAAAACTGAATTTTGAAAGTTGTGACTGTAGACACCGAAAAATCCTTCAGAAAATAAATTATTTTTGTTTTCTGAAAATCCTTGATGACATCATCATTTATTAATTAATTAATTTATTTTTATGGCATTAAATCCCTCTCTCTTAATTAAAAATCTTTAATCAAGGAATCTAGCCCAAAAATGTCATTTGGACATTATCCCTAATTTATTAATTATTTAATTAATAAATTGCCCAAAAACTTCAAAAATAAATTAATTTATTTTTAATTTATTTTTATCCCAAACTTGGCCAATTTTCTTTAGACCACTAACCTCTTCCAAAATCTTCTAATGCCTTCTTAATTTTGATTAAAAGGCTAATCCCATCTTTTCTAACCCTAATCCCAAGGTTAAATATTTAACTAAGGTTAAATATTTAATTTTTATATTTATTGAAAATATTTTACTAAATATTGCTAAAACTTAAGCTTTTGGAATGAATAACTTTTATTCCATGAAACTAAGGAGAAAATCTAGACTCTTCTAGAATCTTCTCAAATCCACCCTCTTCACCCATCCTAATCCTTTTCTTTGTCCAAATCTAATCCTAATCCTACCCTTAAACCTTTGTGCAATCCTAACCAAACTTAAGACTTTCCTAAACCAAAGCAAAGTCTTTCCTTCCAAATATCTCAACCACAAAGCATTTATTGCTTTCCCAAAGTCTTCAAAGCCTCTTAAAGCCCATTCATTGCTCTTACAAGCATTTATTTGGAGAGTTATGAGCTTGGAGCCCCCTTTGTTGACTCCTTTTTGCCCTTCCCTTCATCCACTCACCTTGTGACATGTGTCACCTCCTGATTGGTTGAGAACTAGCACAATCCATGTGCTTCCCTTTGAGTGAATCTTGGCCTCTCTTAAGGATTTCAATCCTGGCCATTCATTCCTCCTACCCCAAGCCTTTAGAAATCTTATAAATACCCTCACTTCCTAAGGAAAATCATCTTTCAACTCTCAAACTCAATAGCAAAGTTATAATGCCATTTTCATTCTAGCATAAGCATAAACTCCTCATTTTAGATCATTTTCAAGCTTAAATCACATCTAAATTAGCTTAATGGGATTAACATAGATTCATTTCTTGTTTAATTAATCTTAGTTCATTTATTTAGCTTTGCATATTTGTGTGTTCTTGAGGCCTTTGAGGCAAAATAGGTTCCTCATACCTATTTTGTGTCATTTTGGGTCTTCTTGATCCTCAAATCATCCTATTTTGCATGCTCCAAGTGCTTGAGTTTGCACACCCACATCCATCTATATCCAAGCATATCAAACGGTGCATGGGCGCATTCGTTTTAGGCTTAAACTAAGGTGGCTTTGATTTTAGTTTGTTTACCATTAAATTTGCTTTGATTATATGCTATGACGTTTGTTTGTCTTTGGCCTTCAAAATAGGTTTAGGTGCACACTCAAAATCCTAGTCTACATTCTAGCACGCCCAGTGGGACTCAAACCACAATCATTTTGATGAAATTATACCTTATATGCTTGTATTTTGCAAGAAACAAAAGAAATGTCGCCTTCATGAAAAGAAATGACGCCTACAGTAATTAAATGTCGCCTTCAAGCAAAGAAATGTCGCCTACAAACAATACAGTCACGCCTTCATGCAATTAAATCACGCCTTTGAGGAAAGAAATGACGCCTATGATCTCTATTTTCATGCCTGCATAACTGAGATTTTCCTGTGATTGACAATTTCTGTTCTGTCCTAGAATTCTTCTTCTGTCGCCTGCATGTAAAGAAATCACGCCTATAACAAAAGAAATCACGCCTCTGGTTTTTTATCTGTCACCTTTTGAGGTACAGAATGTCGCCTGTAAGAATTAAATGTCGCCTCTAAACTTTTCAGCGTCGCCTATAAGCTGGACAGTGTCGCTTTTTGGTTTTTTGTCTTGAGTTGCTTGGGACTGGTTTTTTTCATTTCTTTATTACAGCAAAGGTCAAACTCAATCTTGAATGAAACTTAAGGAAATGAACTTAGGTCCTAGAATGTCATTGTCATTTTGAAAAGCTAACTCAATCTCGAATGCACTAAAGGAATGAATAACTCTGTTCCCTATCTCATTTTGAATTTCAAAGCAAGCAAACAAATTCAATCTTGAGTGATCTAAGGGATAAAACAAAGCTTTTTCAAAGTTCTTAAATCAACTTGCTAATCAAATCTTGAATGCACAAAAGGAAAGAACTTGCAAACATTCAATTCATTTACATTTTGAGGAAAAGAACAAATCAAAATCTAATCACGAGTGTCTTCATTTCAAAGTTCAAAACATCACTTAATCAAATCTGGGAAAATGAACAAAATCTGCTTGATGTGCATGTAGGAGTTTTTCAATTCTTGCATAAACCTTGTTAGAATAAGCAACGTGGAACATTTGAACTTGGACAAGTTCACCTGTTCTACTTTTAGCGAGGCCTGTCCAAGGAGAAGCACTTCCTCCTCGGAGAACGACCTCAAACCGGTATCCCCTCCGGCCGGTATATAAATAAGCGAATACCAAAAGAATCGCTTACATCTCCTAATCGCTAGGTGTTCGTGCCAAACACGTGTCTGGGGATGGTAAACATTCCTCTCCCCCAGCATAATTGGCAAGGCTCTTAAGTGAGTCACGGATGATCAGCAAAACTGGGTATGGAGACACCACGGAACTATTAAAAACTTGATAAAATAGAGGCTACCCTATCTACATCCGAAAGTATCAAAATCCTTGTGCAAGGACCGATTCCAAGGGGTTTACCAGGTCGCCTCAAGATTACTCACCATTTGTATTCCCTTCTGGGGGATACCAAGCTGTGGGTAAGCGATTTTGATACTCACCTTCCTTAGGTAGATCTGTTTGAAGTGCTTGATAGTCAAAGACTCCGTGAAAACACTTGTTGAAATATACACTTTCAAAAGCTTTGTCAGAGTTAGTTGTCTTTGTTTGTATCCCGCAGGGTTGCTTTGTCCCTTGCGGAGATTTCTTTGACTTTAAACCTTTGCCATTGGAAACCTTTGCCTCAAAATCAGAAACCTCTTTTCCAAGTGATGCCCAGCAAGAACAAACATCCTAAAGCAAAGTTGCCCAAATCCCAAGCCTATCAAGAGCGAAAAGTTATCAAGAAGGACACCAAGACCTATCAATCCATTATCCAAGCAACCCAAGCAGAGGAGAAGTCCCAAACCAGACTTGAGAACATTGCCCATAATGCCCGCATCAAACAGTTCACCTTCCATTTTTGAGTTAACCATCACTTTGTTAACCTTGAGCCAGAAGATTAGCCATTTCCTTGTTCATGTCTTTTTCCATCTTTAGATCTTGAAATCTTGTCTCCAACAGCCTTGCATCTTAGTTTCATCCTAGTTTCACCCTTTACATCAACATCAAAACCCTAGTTGCATCTCAAGAACATCATAAAAGTTGCATTTGCATTCATCCTCCTACCAGCATTCTAGAATCAATCCTTGTCATTTGCATTATCCCTTTAGATAGAAGCATTATCCCTTCACCCTTCAATACCTTTTTCACCAGTATCCCCCCATCAGCTTTCCATATCTTTCCAGCAAAATCCATCATCTTTTGCTCCAAATTCAGAGTTCCACCAACACTTAGTGTTCTACCTTTTGAGTTGTTCCTATCCCACATCCAAGATCAGAGACCATCATCCTCTTTTTGGCACAACGTGTTGTCATAAAGAAATCAAACCTTGTCCTTGCATAGCCATCATCTCGAGCAAGAGATTGGAGTGTATTGATAAGAAACCATTTGACCGAAGATCATCAGTCTATCTTAGGTTAACCCCATCATATCTCTGATCCTCCATTTGGGAAAAATAGCAGCTCATTTGTTGACCACTCAGTAATCTTTCACCAGCTTTCCACCAGCAACCTATCTTTCCTCCACCATCTTGATCCATATCCGTTCCATCCAGCTTCCATCATCGCCATCTTGATTCATATCCATTCCATCCAGCTTCCATCATCGCCATCTTGATCCCTATCTTTTCATTTGCATCTTAGAAGTCATCATCTTTAGAAGTCCATCAACTTTGCATCCATCAAACATCTTTTAGCCAAACATCCTGCATCTATTTAGCACTTGCATCTCCATGCCTGTTGAGACCAGATCTCAGAAAAGAAGAAGCATGAATCCTTATCCACCAACAACCTCATCTGATCCCAACCTTTTCACCAATGCCATGATGACCTACAATCCCCAGATCCAAGCCAGTAACCCATGTGAAGATCCAAACATCCCTTCATCCCCGTTGGCAAACCAAGCATTTGCAAATCTTCCATAAAGCCCATCAACAACCAATGCCCTTGTACCACAACATCAGCAGAGCATGTTTGTTCACTACCTACCAGAAGTACCTCCATCCCACCATCTCTCTATCCACACATCCCCATCAAAACTATCCAAGTTCCAGCACAAGCGTATTCTCCGTTTGACCAATCATTCCCTAATCCTATCATGCAAACACCCTAAGAGCTTTCCACCATTCCCTTTTTCTTGCAAGGAAGCCTCACCAGTCCCATAACACAAGCTGCAGTGCCATCCACTTCATCTCCTACCCCTTTTGCTTCATCATCTGCTATGGCTGCCCAAGCCCAAAACTAACACTCAAACCAAAGTCAGCTTCCACCTCTCATGCAAGCTTTTACACCAAAAGCTTCACCACCATCCGCAAGTCAAGCAACGTCTTTCACCATCAAAGGAGCACCGTCACCCTTCACCCCCAAGCACCCATACCTTCTTCTTTGGGGTTAGCGCAATCGCTCCCCATTCCAACCTCATCTTTCTCTTGGGTGTTTCCTTCATTTTCCTCCTCACAAGCATCCGCTCAACCACAACCTCAACAAGCTCCTTTCTCTCAAACATCATTCGTGTCCCAAGTTCCCGTTGCTCCTACCATTCCATCATCCGCTGCAGTGCACCCTAACACAAGCTCTCAGTGGGGCCTTACACAAGAAGAAATGAAGGCATGGGGGATCCCATCTCAATCCCCTACATCTATGGTTGCAAGTCAACAAACCACCTTCACCCAAGCAGCACAGCAGCAACTACCCCAACCACCGCTGGCTTCAAGCTATTCGTCCCAAATCCCAAATACCTTCCAGCAAGTTCCACCACCTCAACAGCCAACTTTCCCCAACTATCTTACCCCATGACCCTTTGCTTCTAGGTTCCCCAAATCTGTTCCACCTCTAAGTAACGCAGGCATGCACCCAGCTTATATCAGCCAAACCCAAAGCCAACCTCAGCAACTACCACCATCATACCCACAAGCAACATCATTCCAACAGCCTCCCCCACAGCAACCACATGTCCCCTTTCAGCAAACAACCATCATTCCTCAACAAAAGCAAGTCCCTTGCTATCAACCTTAGCAACAAAATCCTATCATCCCTCAGCAACAAGTTCCCACCCATCAGTTATAACAACAAGTTCTAAATGTCCAATATCAGCAAGTAGTCCCACAACAACCGCCAGTTCAACAACAGCAAGCAGCCCAACAACATCAAGTGGTTCCATATCATTTACCACAATATCCCCCTATGCCACACTAGCAATATCCCCAGCAACCATTGCCCCAAAATCAGTTTCAACCCATTTATCCACAACAAGTGCCATATCTAGTTCCACAACTTCCATCACAAGCAGAAGGCCCAGTTCCCTCCCCACTCAATGCTGAGTGGGAAGCAATGAAAAATGCTCTAAAGGAGCTACAAAGCGGAACAGAGAATAAAACATACAAGTTCGAAGAGGTGTGCTCATATCCCTTCGATCGGTCCATAGCAACTATCCCTTTCTCTAAGTATTTTGAGATGCCCAAGTTTGACAAGTATCGGGGGAAAGGAGATTCAGTAAATCATATCAAAGAGTTCTACATGGCATGCCAAGAAGTGGCTTACAGTGATAACTATCTCCTGCACCTGTTTCCCAAGAGCTTGGGAGGAACTGCTGTTGAATGGTTTTACAAAATACCACATGGGACAATAAAAACCTTTGCTGAACTCTCTGAGAAGTTCATCACACACTATGCCCATAATGTGGAGAATGAGTTGTCCTTGCTAGACCTATGCAACTCAAAGCAAAAAGATGGAGAAAGCCTTGCAGAATACTTGCAAAGATGGCAGAATCTTACAACCAGGTTATCATATCAGCCGCTAGAGAAGCATCTAACAAAGATCTTCATTGATAACCTGCATCCAAAGCTATCCCATCACATGCAAATGAACTATCTCCAGACATACCAAGACATCAAGAGCAAAGGCATAGGCATCGAGAAAGCTCTCCTAGACGAAGGCACTATTCATCACTTCAAGGATGATTCCAAGAACAAGCCCAACAATGATAAATCCCATTACTGAAATCATAACAAGAATGTTGTTACAGATGGAGCCACTGATACTAAGAATGTACAATTCATTGTGGCTAGTCCTACACCAGCTCAAACATACCAACCGCCACAAGTGCCCATCTATCAGCAACCACCAGCGCCCGCATATCAAGCACCTATTTATCAGCAGCCTCCTCAAGCTCATCAACCACCTGTGCAACAGTATCAGCAACAATACCAACAGCAACAGCCAGCACATCAAGGCAATCCTGTTAACGCAGTTAACATTGCCCCAAGGCAGAACAAACCTAACAATCAGAACAATCCAAAGAGGACTTTCACACCTTTGGGTGAGCCTCTGGATCAGATCTTTTATCGGCTAGCCAAGGCAAATATGATCACATATCTGCCCATCCCACAGAAGGATGACAACGTACCAAAGTCTGATTGGTATAAAGAAAATGAATACTGTGATTACCATCATGTGAAGGGGCACACAACATTGAAGTGCATGCAGCTTAAAAACTACATCCAAGATCTCATTGATCACAAGGAGATCCAGGTCGATGCACCAGCTCAAGCTTCACCTAACGCCGGTTTGCAAATATATCAAAATGTGTTCCCTCAACACGATACCGGGAAGAATCAAGCCAATGCCAATCAGCCCCAAAATCATGGCAAAGGCAAGCAAGAAGATCACACAGTGGCCTACATCAACTATGACAAGTATGTTGGATGCATAACTCAAGTTGAGCCCATCCAAGATGAGCCCACCATCAATACCATCCACGTTAGAGGGCCAGATCGACAATGTGCTGCAACTACCCGCAGTGGTAGGATAACTGTTGCCGGTGCTCCTCCGAGGTCAGCTGCTCCTCCAAGGCCAACATCTACTGCATCCACAGTACAGTCTAACACTAGGCCAGCATCAAATGCACGCGCAACACAGCATAATGCACCAAGTGCACAATACAATATCATAGAGCATCTTGGGAACATGCCAGCCCAAATATCTATCTTGGATTTGCTCCGCACATCACCCATCCATCAGGAGATCCTGGACAAAGCTCTAAAAGAAGGTCATGTCCCCATGGACATTAACACAACTCAGTTTGAAACTCTTTTGGGACACCTATCAGCAGCATGTGCCTTATCCTTCAAAGAATCTGATATGCTAGATGTCACTCCTGACCATACTCTCCCTCTCCGCATTGCTGTCATGGTCAGAGATTTCACCATCAAACAAGTTCTAGTGGATAATAGCTCAGCCCTCAACTTGTGCACATTAAAATTCATCAAGAAGATCGGGTTCACGGAGGCCGACATACAACATGAGCAAATCACTATCAAAGCATATGATAACTTGGAGCATACCTCTAAAGGTACTATAATTTTGCCTATCCAGCTAGGCCCAGCAACGCAAGATACTCTCTGCCACATTGTTGATCTTGACCTACCGTTCAATATCCTCCTTGGTCATCCATGGATCCATTCCATTAAGGCCGTATCATCTACTTACCATCAGTGCATCAAGTTTCCACATCAAGGTACTGAGGTTACCATCCACGCTGACCCTAACCCTTTCGCATACTGCCTTGCGATGGAAGCATCTTTCCCTCATTCTACTCATTGTCCTGGAACCGATATTGGTACTTCTATTGCTAGCTCATCCCAATCCCATCACGATCCAGAGACCATCCTCTCTTCCACCTTATCATCCATCAAGATCAACAACCAGGGTTGTGGCGAATACAGCCTCAGTGATGCATTTGTTGTAGGGGCTCTTCCACGTGATCCACATACTCAAGGGCGCCCAGATCACCAAAACAAGCCTGTTGAGGAACATTATAAGCTCAAGCAAATTAGAAACATGACTTTTGAGTCTCATGGTACCATCAGTAGCAAAGAAATGGATCCAGATATTAACAAATGGTTATACAAAGATCCCCCATCACGTGACACCCAACTTCTTGAGTACTTCAAAGAGAAATACCCAATCCCCTACAAAAATGTCACAGAACACTATAACTATCAAGGTGGTGGTCTAGGACGACAAGAGGACAGAAATTTGTTTCCTATCATACCATCCCAAAATCCAGAACAGCAAGGACTTGGCTTTAATACCCCTCACCTGCTTGAACAAGAGCCCAATACCACAACTGCAGGCACTAACATGACCAACGTGAACTTTTCGAATAGCCAGGATGACCTCGTGGAAATCGAAGACATCCCTGAAGAGAAAGATATCCGATCCTACGATGATATCTTTGCCGACGACACCCTTCTGGGGACATCTGTTCTCCAAAAACTCTCCATTAACCTCATAGATCTTCCCCTCACAAAACCCGACCTCATAGATTGGGACCAACCAAGCATCACACACATTGACAAGTTCCAAAGTGCACAAGCACTCCTAGAATTCATGGGGGCATCAGATCCAGCAGTCAACCAGGATCCAACATCAACCTCTGTCTATCAGCTTCACCCAAAAGGATATTTTAGGGAAGAGGCAAGCTTTAGTCGCAAAAATGAAATAGCAAAAGAACATCATGAGTCTTTATGTGAAAACCCCCTTGGGGCACATTCTGATTCCAAAATAGTAAAAATAAAGGGCGTATCTTCTAGCGAAAACCTGGCAATTCAAGCGCTAGAAGATGAAGCCTTGCCTCTTCCCCCTATCCAAGATTATAGACCAGAGCAGTCGCCGATCATCATAGAGGAAACCAAGCCAATCAACTTGGGAACAAAAGAATATCCAAGGATCACCCACATTGCAGTCAACCTAACAGAAGGAGAAGAAATGGCTCTCAGTGCCTTGCTCAAGGAATCCATCATCAACTTTGCATGGTCATACGCCCACATGCTCGGGCTTGATTCAAACCTTGTTGTTCATCACCTATCAGTAGATCCAAACATCAAGCCAGTGAAGCAGAAGCTAAGGAAAATGCATCCAAAGGTAGCATTGCTCGTCAAAACAGAGCTTGAGAAGCTCCTCCAAGCTAAGATCATCAGAGCAATAGATTATTCAGAGTGGATCTCTAACATGGTGCCAGTCACAAAGCCTTCTGGTGACATCAGAATCTGTACTGATTTTAGGGACTTGAACAAGGCATGTCCTAAGGATGACTTCCCATTGCCAAACATAGACATGCTTGTAGACCTCACAGCGGGTCATGAAATGCTATCACTCATGGATGGATTTTCAGGCTACAACCAGATTCATATAGCAGAAGCAGATCAACATAAAATAGCATTCACAACCCCATGGGGTACCTTTTGCTACAACATGATGCCATTTGGGCTAAAGAATGCAGGAGCAACATATCAGCGAGCAATGACAGCGATCTTCCATGACATGATCCACAAGATCCTTGAAGACTATGTGGATGATATCCTTACAAAATCCAAAACAAGGGATGAACACCTCAACATCCTAGAATGTGTGTTTGATCATCTGAATCATTATGGCTTAAAGCTTAATCCTAAGAAATGTGTCTTTGGTGTTACATCTGGCAAGCTTCTAGGCTTCATCGTCTCTAGAAGAGGCATAGAGATCGATCCTAAAAAGGTAAAAGCAATAACAGAGATGCCTCCACCAAGAAATCTCAAACAGCTCAGAAGCCTACAGGGCAAGCTTCAATTAGTATGACGATTCATCTCTCAGCTAGCAGATAAGTGTCAACCCTTCTCACATCTCTTATGCAAAGACACCAACTTCAAGTGGGATCCCATATGTCAAAGAAGCTTTGATAAACTCAAGGAGTATCTAGCTAATGCTCCAATCCTAGTACCACCGGTTCCAGGATGCCCACTCATCCTTTACATCTCAACAACAGCTACAGGACTAGGGGCACTCCTAGCACAGCATGATGATGAAAGTAGAGAACGAGCTATTTACTACATCAGTCGCACTCTTGTGGGCTATGAGCTTAACTATTCACCCATGGAGAAAGCATGCTTAGCAATGGTCTTTGCCACTCAAAAACTTAGACATTACATGCTTAGCCACACAATCAAGCTCATATCAAAGGTGGACCCTCTTAAGTATCTGTTATCAAGGACAACCCTCACAGGCCGTATGGAAAAATGGGTCATGTTACTCAGCGAATTTGACATTCAGTATGTAGATCGCAAAGCAATCAAAGGGCAAGTTATTGCCGATCAACTAGCAGAAGCACCACTGGTGGATGCCTATCCACTAATCATGGAATTCCCCGATGAACATTTATGCATGATTGAAGAGCAGCCCATGTGGAAACTATACTTTGATGGTTCCAACACATCCCATAGCTCTGGGGCAGGAATCCTATTCGTCACACCTCAAGGTGACTATATTCCAAAATCATTCAAGTTGGGATTCCCCTGTACCAACAACATTGCAGAATATGAGGCACTCATCTTAGGTCTCAAAACAGCTATCCAATGGAACATTACAGAATTACAAGTATTTGGAGATTCACAGCTGATTATCAAACAAGTCCTAGATGAATATCAGACAAAGGATGACAAATTGCTACCCTACAAGCAACTGGTGGATAAACTGAAAGAGCATTTCCTACATCTACAATTCAATCAGATCCCAAGGCTTCAGAACAAAGCAGCAGATGCAATGGCAACCATCGGATCCTTATTGGAAATACCACGAGACGCATCACAGTATGAATTTCTAGTCGAGCAGCTACATTCACCAGCTTATGAGAATGCCGATGCAGACATGGTGTGTGTTTTGGTTGGTCCCCAATCCCCATGGTACCACAAAATCCATGCATATCTAAAAAATGGTATCATATCTCCCCATCTCACCAATAACCAATGCCAAAACCTTATTCGCAGAGCTTCCCGCTACACTCTTGTAGCCAACACCCTATATCATCGCGGGTATCATAATGTCCTATCTAGATGTTTAGACTCAAACGAGGCCATCCTGGCCTTACAAGAAGTTCACGCTGGAATTTGCGGTGCCCACACGAGTGGCATGGTTCTAGCAAAGCAGCTGCTTAGAGTTGGATATTATTGGCCAACAATGGAACATGATGCATGTGAATTTGTCAAGAAATGTCTCCCATGTCAATAGCATGCCAATTTGATACATACACCAGCACAGGATCTACAACCTATTGCACCACCGTGGCCTTTTTCATGTTGGGGCCTCGACCTCGTTGGCTTGATCACCCCCCTCTCTTCGGATGGACACAAGTATATCATAACAGCCACAGAGTACTTTACCAAATGGGTTGAAGCGATTCCGCTCACCCTTACTACTGGCATCCAAATATCCAAATTCATCCTCTACCATATCATTTGTCACTTCGGCATACCATCTACCATCTTCACAGACCATGGCACACCTTTTGAAAACTAGCATGTGGATGATCTATGTGCCAGACTCCACATCATCACCGTTTCTCCAGTCCATATTTCCCTCAAGGAAATGGCCAAGCTGAGGCAACTAACAAAACTATCTTGAAAATCTTCAAGAAGGTTGTCAATAATTCTGGTCGTGACTGGCACCTCCAAATCAATCCCGCCCTTTGGGCCTACCGCACTTCTTATCGCACTCCCACAGGCACCACCCCATACTCCCTTGTATATGGTGTTGAAGCCATTCTGTCGATCGAGGTCGAGCTTCCATCCTTGCGTGTCTCCATGAAGAACTATACAACTGATGAAGACTATCGTGTGGCCCGGCTCACACAGCTAGATCTGCTAGATGAAAAGAGACAGCAAGCCTATGATCACCTGGTGGCATACCAGAATCGACTCAAAAGGAGTTATAACAAAAAGGTCCATCCTAGACAATTCCAAGTCGGTGACATGGTTCTTAAAGAAAATCAGAAGGTCCTAGCAAATAGAGAAAAGAAAGGCAAGTTTGAGCCTACTTGGTTGGGCCCCTATGTTGTCACCGCATCCTTCGGCTCCGGCGCCTATCAGCTATCAACACCAGAAGGTGAGCCCTTGAATGATCCTATCAACATCATCCATCTGAAGAGGTTCTATGCCTGAACCTGATCCTGCATATATCAGAAAATCCAAAAACATTAAAAAAAAACAAAAAACAAAAAAAAAACAAACAAACAAAAAAGTAAAAAAGCAAAAAAGTAAAAAAGAAGAAAAGAGAAAGAGAAAATAATCGTCCAACGGTGAAAACTTGGCAATTCAAGCGCCTTGGACAAGTATGTTGGTGAACACCTGGCAAATAGGTGCCAACATAGTAAACTGAGCTATTTATCTATTCAGTTGTCCTTTCAGCTACCGTCCTCTTCCTCCATCCATAACAGATCTCCCAGCAGTTCCATTTCCCCTATCTTCCTCCAACCCATCTACAATCCATATCCTATTCTAAAGCTTTGTACCATATCTTATACCATATCCTTTTTCCTTTCCTGTACAGTGCAATCCTTTCTGTAAATATCCTTCTTGTCTCCGTCCTAGTGAGAGTCCCGCTGAGTGTGATCTTCCTATCCCCAATCCTGAGCTTCTGTACATATCCCTTGTGCATATCGTTCCTCCTTGTTGTACATAACCTTTGTCCGTCCTACAGCAGCATTTGATCAAATATCTTGTCCCATCCCCAGCCTCAGAAAATTTGTAGTCCCACTCAGGCCTTGTGCTTCAGCAACATCAATTGATGACTTATCCTTGCTCATCCTGATTATTCTTTGAACTTCAGCTTTTGCCAGCGAACAACTACACTTATTCTCTCACCAACCCATGGGTCCTTGAGGATATATTGTTCCTCCTATCCGACCTAATCTTCCATCCTGGTCCTTGAGGATATATCGTTCCTCCTGTCCGACCAATCTTCCCACCATCAATCAAACCTAATCTCTCTCCTTGGCAAAGGATGTCTTTTTGGAGTTATCATTTTGATCTTGGGTTTTGTTTTTTTGATCTTGTTAATCTTTTTGGCTTCTCATTATCCCACCAGGGTCACCACGATTCATTATATCACGGTGTACTGCGTGTGCGGATAATCTGGGGCAAGGTCTTTTGATCTTTCACTTCTGCCTGTGAGTCAGTTGTGTGTTTGTGGTTCCTTCAGCATCGATTCCGCCATGTCGCCTCTGTGCTTCATGTGTGATGTTGGGGCAACCCTGTGTGTTTGTTTAGTGTCAGTCCTCATCAGTCCTCTGCGACGTTGTTGACAGGCCTCGTGATCCCAGTATCCTT
Source organism: Chamaecyparis obtusa (assembly GCA_027943335.1). Lineage (NCBI taxonomy): Eukaryota > Viridiplantae > Streptophyta > Pinopsida > Cupressales > Cupressaceae > Chamaecyparis > Chamaecyparis obtusa. The sequence continues at coordinate 139,510 of BSBK01009669.1, forward strand.
GGCAGGTCTCTAACATAGCTATATTAAATCTAGGTTGTGCACTCCCATTTGCACTTGGAGCTATCTGGTCCCTTGCATTTATCATATAGATTAATCTTGCATCTTTGCATATAGCTGCATCTTGCATCTTGCATTTCCATCTCATCTTGCATATCATCCATATTTGTTCTTAGAAGTGAGGTTATTTATCTCCCCTTTCTTCCTAGGCCCTTCCTTCCTCGTCCCGCCGGGCACACTCTGTCCCAGGGCATAATCCCTCTTTCTCCTTGTCCCACTGGGCACATCTTCCATGATTTTGTCCCACCGGGGCATGTATCCTCTTTCTTCCAGTCCACCCGGGCATCATACCCTCTTCTTCTGATTCTATCCTTGGCATCTTGTTTTCTTGTCTTTGACACCATGCCACTTGCGGCATCGCATCAAAGAGGGGCAAAATGTAGACACCGAAAAATCCTTCAAAAAATAAATTATTTTTGTTTTCTGAAAATCCTTGATGACATCATCATTTATTAATTAATTAATTATTTAATTAATTAATTTATTTTTATGGCATTAAATCCCTCTCTCTTAATTAAAAATCTTTAATTAAGGAATCTAGCCCAAAAATGTCATTTGGACATTATCCCTAATTTATTAATTATTTAATTAATAAATTGCCCAAAAACTTCAAAAATAAATTAATTTATTTTTAATTTATTTTTTATCCCAAACTTGGCCAATTTTCTTTAGACCACTAACCTCTTCCAAAATCTTCTAATCCCTTCTTAATTTTGATTAAAAGGCTAATCCCATCTTTTCTAACCCTAATCCCAAGGTTAAATATTTAATTAAGGTTAAATATTTAATTTTCATATTTATTGAAAATATTTTAATAAATATTCCTAAAACTTAAGCTTTTGGAATGAATAACTTTTATTCCATCAAACTAAGGAGAAAATCTAGACTCTTCTAAAATCTTCTCAAATCCACCCTCTTCACCCATCCTAATCCTTTTCTTTGTCCTAATCTAATCCTAATCCTACCCTTAAACCTTTGTGCAATCCTAACCAAACTTAAGACTTTCCTAAACCAAAGCAAAGTCTTTCCTTCCAAATATCTCAACCACAAAGCATTTATTGCTTCCCCAAAGTCTTCAAAGCCTCTTAAAGCCCATTCATTGCTCTTACAAGCATTTATTTGGAGAGTTATGAGCTTGGAGCCCCCTTTGTTGACTCTTTTTTTCCCTTCCCTTCATCCACTCACCTTGTGACATGTGTCACCTCCTGATTGGTTGAGAACTAGGACAATCCATGTGCTTCCCTTTGAGTGAATCTTGGCCTCTCTTAAGGATTTCAATCCTGGCCATTCATTCCTCCTACCCCAAGCCTTTAGAAATCCTATAAATACCCTCATTTCCTAAGGAAAATCATCTTTCAACTCTCAAACTCAATAGCAAAGTTATAATGCCATTTTCATTCTAGCATAAGCATAAACTCTTCATTTTAGATCATTTTCAAGCTTAAATCACATCTAAATTAGCTTAATGGGATTAACATAGATTCATTTCTTGTTTAATCAATCTTAGTTCATTTATTTAGCTTTGCATATTTGTGTGTTCTTGAGGCCTTTGAGGCAAAATAGGTTCCTCATACCTATTTTGTGTCATTTTGGGTCTTCTTGATCCTCAAATCATCCTATTTTGCATGCTCCAAGTGCTTGAGTTTGCACACCCACATCCATCTATATCCAAGCATATCAAACGGTGCATGGGCGCATCCGTTTTAGGCTTAAACTGAGGTGGCTTTGATTTTAGTTTGTTTACCATTAAATTTGATTTGATTATATGCTATGACATTTGTTTGTCTTTGGCCTTCAAAATAGGTTTAGGTGCACACTCAAAATCCTAGTCTACAGTGACCAACTGTATATGCCAAATGAAAGGTGAGGAACACATGTCCTACACCCCATGCCATGAAATTCAACAGGTCCATCTTTATGTGCACTTGAAACTAGGTCCTTTGAAACTGCTCTTTGGAAGCACTGAACTTTTCCTTAGGAAAATTCTCTGATTATGGGATCAAAACTATCTAGATTTTTTCAAAGTCCCAACAAGGTTAATGCCATCACTACTACTCCCAATTAGAACAAACTCAGAACTCATAATTATCAAAAGAGGATCTTCACACCGCTTGGTAAACCTTTAGATGTTATCTTTCATCGAATGGCCAAGGCCAACTTGATAACATAGCCACCAATCGAGTAGTTTGATTATGCCACTCCTAAACCCAGTTGGTACAAAGATCATGAGTATTGTGATTATCATCATGTCAAAGGAAACACTACCCTAAGGTGTATGAAACTCAAGAATTACATCCAAGATCTCATTGACCAAAAGGAGATCCAAGTAGACACACCTACTCAAGCCTCGCCTATTGCCAATTTGAAAATCTATCAGAATGTGTTCCCACAAAATAACAATGGGAAGAACCAAGCTAATACCAATCCTCTCTAGAACCCAAGCAAAGGCAAACAAGAAGATCACACCGGCAGCAAAAACTACACCATTGCCTATATCAATTATGACAAGTTTGGTGGATGTATAACCAAGTCAAGGCCAGAGTCAATGTCATCCATGTCTAAGGAGTAGATAGTCAATGTGTCATTACCATCCATAGAGGTTGGATAACTATCGTCAATGCCTATCCAAGACCAACACACAATGCATACAATGCACAATACAATCTCATAGAACATCTTGGGAACACACCAGCCCAAATCTCCATCCTCGACCTTCTTTGCACTTCGCCCCTCCATTAAGAAATCCTTGACCGAGCCCTTCATGAAGCACAAGTCCCCATAGATATAAACACCATCCAGTTTGAAAACCTTGTTAGACATCTATTTGCACCATGTGCTCTTTCCTTCAAACCATCTGACATGCCAGCCATTGCACCTGACCAAACTCTCCCTCTCCTCATCACCGTTATGGTCAGAGATTTTTCCATCAAACTAGTCTTGATAGATAATGAATCAGCCCTAAACTTGTCTACTCTAAAATTCATTCAATAGATTGGGTTCACAGAAGCTGACATTTCACATGAAGTGATCACAATTAAGCATATGACAACTTGGAACATACCTCTGAAGGTACCATTATGTTGCCTATCTAGCTAGGCCCAACAACACAAGACATCATTTTCCACATTGTTGATCTTGACCTACCATTCAACATCCTCCTTAGCTGAAAATGGATCTATTCCATCAAGCTTGTACCATCTATTTACCATTAGTACATCAAATTTCTACATCAAGGCACTAAGGTTACCATCCATGCCAACCCCCAACCCTTCACATACTGTCGTGCGATGGAAGCATCATTCCCTCATTCCACTCATTATCCTGGAACTGACATTGGCACTTTTGTTGCCAGCTCATCCCAATCCCATTGTGATCTAGAGACTCTCCTCACCTCCACTCTCTCTTCCATTAAGATCAACAACCAGGGTTGTGGTGAATACTATACACACAAAAGTAGTGCATTTTTATGAATCCTTACATGCAAGAAAATTCAAGAATGAGGCCTCACAAATCGATCCATAGCTCTTTATGTATGGAGTTGCAAGATTAAAAATTTCTCTCAGCTAGAGCTATGAACTCATGACCTTGCTAGTCAACTACACAATGAGAGATTCAAGTGAAGACAAGGGCAAGAATGCCAATATCTCCAAGAATCAAAATGGATGCAATGCAATACAAGTAAACTAAGAATGAGTATGCAATCTAAGCTATGAAAGGAAAGTACAATGCAACTAATCTATGAAAGGAAATAACAAGTATTACCAAGCCTTCTTATTTAGACTATGTGAGCTTATTCTATTGCATAAAAAGAAATCTATACTATGAATGCCATGATTATGCAACTATGAGAGCAAATATGCAACTAAATGATGAAAGCAACAAGTCTTCAATGTCTTCAAAAGCTCCAAATGCACCTGAAAAACCTGCAGCATAACATTAGCATGAAACAATTGTATATGCAAATGAGAGAGAGAGCTCTCCTTTTATAAGAAATGAGGAGGAATGGACCATGGAGATTAAGAGGCAAAAGATCTTATCAATGGTGGAGGTTGAAAGAAGAGCAATCCATGTGCACAAGTATCCTCCAATGAGAAAATAAGAGTTGACTTTATGTCCATATGAGACAAAAAGTGTTTTTTTTTCTTTTTTATAAAATAAGAATAATACTTTATTTGTACAACTTAGGATAAGAGAAAAAGGTGGGGGCTTTTTATTTATTAAAAGGGGAGGAAATATTCCTTTTGAATAAATAAAGACTTAGTATAAATGGTTAGCCCATAGGATAAAAATCCAATATATGATCAAAATTAGGACTTGATCAAGAATTTGATGATGTTGAAAATATTGATTATTGATAAAAATGATTCAGGATTGATAAATCAAATAAATGGGGCCCAAAGTCTAGGCGACCATTTTAGGGTCATACATTTGCCCCTCTTTGACTAATGTGTGATCGATTTGGGAACACATGCAGTCAAAGAAGAATTGAAATGTGAGATCGATTTGGGATCACAAAATAACTCAAATGTGAGGTCGATTCGGGATCACACCCGGACAAATATAGACAAAGACCTTTGAACATGAGGTCGATTCGGGATCACATTCAAAGTAAGATAAGAATCTCAAGGCAAAACCATCACCGTTGCTGTTAAGTGATAATCAAGTCTAAAAATGGGAGATAAGAATCTCAAATTTGAGTGAAAGTTCACAAAAGATGCCTGAATCAAGAAAATCAAGAAATCAGGGATGAGAATCCCGTAGGTACTGCCCCCTCCGAGTCAAAATCAAAATTAGATAGAGGAGAGCAACAAATTGATAAAGATTTGATCAAATCAAAATAAAATCATAATCGAAGGTAAGGGTCAATAGGTTAACCATTAGGCAGTGAAAACATGCCCCAGTGAGGAAGTAGAAGAATAGAAATAGAAGACTAGAAATAGAGTGAATGAAAGACTAGGAAATGTGAGACATGGAAGGAAGAAATTCCACCGGAAACAGAAATTATGCCTCAAAAAGTCAATCAACTGCGCATAAGAAGGAGAAAATTTTAAAATGCAATTTTGACTATCAAGAGGACCTCGGATTTCAATTTCAAGTTCAAAAATGGATCTAGGACGTCGAAATTAGCTAGGGGTGCAATTTTCGGGCAATTCTGAGGTGTTTTAAAATTTGGTCAAAAAAGTCAAAAGGCTATAAAAGGGGTCAAAAATGTCATTTTCAAAATCATTTGACTTTTAGCGATTTGAGAATCTTAAGAGCTTTTGAGAGAGAAAATGGTCCAGCAAGCAGGAGTTCCCATCCACAGGCACCGATTCGAGCACGCCCGGTTGCACAACCGGCCACCACACTATCCTGCCCTGGTATGTTTCTGAAAAACTAGAGCTTTTTGAGTCATTTATTGCAATTAATATATATTTAGCACATTTTTTTAATTTTTTTAAAATTTTAAAATTTCAAGTTAAGCGATATATCGTGCAATACTTCATAAGTATCGCGCCCTTTGGGGAGAAATGTCGTGCGATACTTCGCGGGTCCCTAAAGTATCGCGCGTCTATAGACACCAGTATCGCGCAATACTGGGTGAAAGATCACGCGATACTGAGCGAAGTATCGCACAGCTCAAGGTATATCGTGCTACTATAGGGAGAAGTATTGCGCGATACTTCTCCAAGAAACATTGCCCAAGTTAAAATTTTGATATTTTAAGCATTTTTGAGCAAAAATGACATGGGTCCAGACAATGTTAGATTTTTAGAGATGTTTTAGACTGATTTTTAGACATCCATCATGATATGTACTAACAACTGGCTTGGGTTACTGACTTTGCAGGAGGTCTTTCCGGCGCTGATCATCAGAGCGCCGAAGGTGATGAGGTTGCGATGTGTCCGAGATCTAGATGATCCAGGCAATGCTGACATCAGGGCTATGGGGTTCAGGTACTTGCTGAGATTCCCATATATCCGAGCTAACCATGGGTTGTAGACTGCTCTTGCTGAGAGATGGCATAGTGAGCACAACACCTTCCATCTACCTATTGGAGAGGCATCCATCACTTTGGAGGATGTCTACAGGATCTTACGAGTGCCATACCATGGCGAGCCTGTAAGTATAATCATGTTTTGAAAGATAATCATAAATGTAATATTTCCATATGATGAAGACTGACATGATTTGTTTGTTGGCATAGGTGTACTATGATCAGGATGCCACTGAGGGGCACCGCCTGATCCAGGAGATGTTCCAGGATGTCACTATTCTGGAGAGGCATATCAGCTAAGAGAGGCTGATAGAGGATTTTGGCAGAGACTACCCAGTGCCATGTATTGTGGCCTCCATCATTTCACAGAACCTGATGACTGATCGTAGTCCAAAGGGATTCCCGCTTGGATGGGCTCGGTTACTAGTGGACTTAGTAGGTAGACCTCGTTGGATGGCATGGGGACCAGCCATTTTTGCAGAGATGTATCATGAGCTGCATGAGATCATCTATAGGGATGGTCGAATGTGGGCCTGCCCTACCATCCTGGCACAGGTGTGGGCTTGGGAGCACATCGTTGTGGTGCACCCCAGAGTTCAGCCTAGGGAGAGGAGGTACCCCTTTATATACAGGTACCAGGGATTTATATCACATGCCCATACTGGGGATGTGACATATTACAGGAGGGTCCTGGATGAGATAGCCTCGTTCACATGGAGGCCATATAGGGATGTGGAGGTATGGGGGATGCAGTAGATGAGCTGAGCTACATGCTATGCACTCGGCCACTATTAGGCCAATATGTGGATATCGTGGAGAGATTTTGTATCACTCAGGTTTGGAGGTAGTTTGGGAGGCAGCAGTGGGTCTCGACAGAGACTACTACATATGCCAGGGCTCGGGATGAGGAGGGACATGGGTGGCTACCCATGTTAGATTATCAGCAGGCTGTCGCAAAGATAGTGAGTATCAGGAGCGAGCCCTGGGAGTATTTTCCAGATGTAGCAGATGCAGGGGCTGATGTAGCTTATAGGATAGAGAGGCGCAGGGTACCATTTCTGAGATTTACTGTTCCTGATGCACAGGTACCAACACCGGGTGGGGATGAGGGTGGAGATGGAGGGGATCGGGGAGATGGAGGAGGAGAAGGAGGAGGGAGAGGGATGGAGAGAGGGGAGGGATCTAGAGAAGGTGGCCAGAAATGGTCATGGGGATAGAGATTAGAGACCCCTAAGGATGAGGTGAGACCAGCTCGCCAGCACGTGGAGGTATAGCAGGATCAGCCTACGGGAGGGGAGGATCTGCGGGCATGCATACAGACTCTGGAGTCAGAGATGCAGTGATTAAGGATGACTATAGCTATGAGAGATCAGCAGCTAGCAGATCTGAGGGCAGAGAGAGATTAGTAGATAGCTGATCTTAGAGAAAAGATAGCACATTGCGAGGTGTTGGCTTAGGCAGATGCCCTAGAGATTTGACGGGAGACAGCGAGGGCAGCATACTATCACAGACTCTACCTCTAGGCTATTCCAGAGGATCAGAGAGCACCTTCATACTCCCAGAGGGAAGGGGCATTAGACATGGTACTAGACAGGAGAGCCATGCCCCCTCCAGCACCACGAGCTCCTCACGAGGGTGGTAGCGATTCTTAGGTTTAGGACTTAGGTTGTTTAGATGTGTAGACATATCTTTGAGACATTGATCCAGATTTTTGGATCCCATATTGTATTGGATCATGACATTGATTTATATATGAGATTACTGAATTTTTGATATATCATGTGGTTATGTCTCACTTGTGATGGATGTATCAGTTTATGTATATTGTCTTTGTCATTTTGCTCAAAATGTTTATGTATATGCTCATGTATGTTTTCTCTCATAGATGTATGTTTGATTCTCATGTGGATGATATAGACTCATGTTTTTGAAAATGAAATCTCTTTAGGATATAGATATGATAACATGATTAACCCTTGTGATGAATAGGAACAGGTTTGAGATGAAAAAGATAAGGAGTGAAAGACATGATCGAGAAGAAGAAAAGGTGAGCGCAGTCGACTGACAGGTCCACGTGAGATGAAAAAGGAGAGCTCTCTCCATATGCAAGATGCAAAAACTAAACTATGATGACCCTAAGAATGCAAGCTACTATGAAAGTGGTTGACTTGCAAGGTCACAACACTTATAGACATCTAATTATCATCATCGAGCATTATTGGTAGCATCGTAAGATCATACAATGCACACTAGCATAACTATGTGGATATGAATATGATCTTTATCAGATAGAAATGTGGAAATCTCACCAAGGCATCAAAGACATATAGGTCAAGATGACTAATGTAGTGAGATCACCTAATTTTGATGTGGTGAGATTATGCTTGTATCAAGACATATGAAAGTCAGGATAACTAGAAGCATGCACTCGCATAATAGTCAAGGATAATACCTTGTCAATCCATAGTGTCAAGTAAGACCAGCATAAATGCTCCTAACAGTTAGGATCAACAAAATATACCCACAAGTAGATAAAGAAATAAAACCTCAGTCTTCTAGCTATGCATCATTGAAAACTTCTCAGGGAGAGACCACTCATCAAAGAAATCATCATAGATAGCACACAAAGAAAAATAAAGTCAACGTATCTCAACGAGTTGCTTGTTGAAGTGCATGTGTGTTGGTCATAGAGTCAGACTCTGGGTATCGTATCTGCAAATGAGCAATATTGCATCATACTTAGACTAGTGGGGTAAGACATCTGATAAGTGTTAAGAAACACTCGACGCAAGGGTAGTGTTGAAAAACACTATTGGGGTGGTGTTGAAAAACACCTATTGTGAAATGCCCCAAGAGACAAACGCACCTAAAAGACCAATGCTAACAGTTATGCCCCCTAGACAAAGATAAAGACCAATTCCAGATTAAGCCAAATAAGGTCAAGACATGATGGAGAAAGGTTCAGTGTTGATGACGCATACTAACAAATAGGAGTGCAAAGGCCTCAAGTAGCGCCTATTTCCAGGTTTTCACCACTTGGATTTATTTTTTTATTTTTTTTTATTTTTTGTATTTTTTCTACCAAGGCGCCTGTTTCCAGGTTTTCACCAAGGCACTTTTTCTATTTTTTTGAATTTTTTGATTTTTTTGATGAGACATCAAAGCGCCTATTGCTAGGTTTTCACTAGGATGCTCTTTTTTTTTTTTTTTTTTTTTAGGACTTTTTATGCTTTTTAGAATTTTTTCAGCATCATATATCAATTTTTTTGGTATTTTTTTAGGATCATAAAATATGTACAAAGGATGCTCCCAGACAGAAATGGGCATCAAGGATAGAACTTCTTTAGGTGCAAAATGTTGATGGGATCAGGGAGCTGTTCTCCATCTGGATCTGATAGTAAATAGGCACCTATACCAAAAGCTGTTGTAATAACATAGGGTCCAAGCCAATTGGGTTCGAACTTGCCCTTTTGTTCTCTATTCTGCTGATTCTTAGGATTCTCTCGCAAAATGAGGTCACCTATCTGAAATTCCCTAGGGTGAATCTTCTTGTTGAATGCTTTGGACATACGCTTCTGATATACCCTCATATGATCAAATGAAGCCTTACGCTTCTCATCGAGAAGTTCTAATTCCTATAACCTCATGGCACGATAATCTTCATCTGTAATCAAGCCTTTGAGTGAGACTCTAAGTGAAGGAATCTCTATTTCTAAAGGTAATACTGCTTCAGCGCCATAGGTAAGAGCAAAAGGGGTAGCTCCTGTAGGTGTACGAATGCTAGTTCTATAAGCCCATAGTGCTGGATTGATCTATAAATGCCAGTCTCGACCATTCTTGTGCACTGTCCTATGAAGGATCTTAAGAATGGCTTTATTGGAGGCTTCTACCTGTCCATTTCCCTGTGGAAAATAGATGGAGGACCAATGTTGTGTGATTCTAAATTTCTTGCATAAATGTTTTAGGTCCTTGTTCTTGAACTGTCCTCCATTATCAGTGATAATCTCAGAAGGTACTCCAAACCGGCAAATAATATGATTCAAGATGAACAAGGAGATAGTCTTCCCTGAGGCAACAGAAAGTGGCACAACTTCTACCCATTTTGTGAAGTAGTCAGTAGCAGTAATAATGAACTTATGTCCACCTGATGAGTTGGGATGAATCTGTCCCACTAGATCAAAGGCCCGGCGCTGAAATGGCCAATGGGAAACAGAAGGAATTAGTTCCCTACCCAGAGCATGAATCAGGTTTCCATGTTTCTAACATTTTTCACAAGACTTAGCAAAGGCAACTGCATCTATCTGCATCGTGGGCCAATAATACCCTGCCCTAAGCAACCTTCAGGCCATGGCGAGACCATTGGAATGTCCACCACAAATGCCCTTATGGATGTCAGCTAACGCTTGGTTGGATTCCTCCTTTTCCAAGCACCTAAGAAGCATCCCATCTAAACCCCTCCTATATAAATCACCAGAGATAAGGGTGTGGCAAGAGGCATTGCAAATGAGGTTTCGATGTTCAGAATGGTTGAATGTGTTAGGTATGATACCATCATAAAGATATGAATAGATGGCACCATAGCGGGAAGACTCATGTGTGACAAGGGTACAAATGATATGGCTTTCAGATGAGTCAAATATGGGATGGTGCAGCTCTTCCACCAAAAATTTGAACCTTGATTCATGTTGTTCCAACTGAAGAAGTGAAGCTAATGTGGCCATAGCATCTGCAACTTTGTTCTCTGTCCTGGGGATCTGTTGAAATGTCACAAATGTAAAGTAACGTCTCAATGATTCAACCATCCTTTTGTAAGGGATCAATTTATCATCCTTGGTTTGGTACTCCTTATTGACTTGGTTGATGATTAACTGGGAGTCCCCAAAGACATGTAATTCTGTTATGTTCCATTCTATAGCCATCTTCAAACCATTGGTCAGAGCTTCATATTCTGTAATATTATTTGTGCATGGGAATAGCAGTTTGTAAGACTTTGGAATATTGTACCCATGTGGAGAAACAAATAATACTCCAGCACCTGATCCATTTTGTATGTGAGAACCATCAAAGAACATTTTCCAAGTGCGAGTGGTCATATATAGTATGTGTTCATCTGGGAACTCCACCTGAATAGGCATACTATCCTGAACTGGAAAATCAGCTAATTGGTCAGCAATAGCCTATCCCTTTATGGCCTTCCTTTCAATGTACTCTATGTCAAATTCACTTAAAACCATCATCCACTTAGCAAGTCGACCCGTGAGAGCAGCCTTACTAAGCAAGTACTTAAGAGGATCGATCTTTGCAACCAAATGTATAGTATGAGCAAGCATATAGTGCCACAACTTTTGGGAAGCAAACACTACTGCAAGATAAGACTTTTCAATGTTATTATAATTGACCTCATATGACACTAGAGTATGACTAATGTAGTAGATGGCCCTTTCCTTCCCATTTTCATCTAATTGAGCCAACAATGCCCCCAAAGAAGTATCTATAGCTGAAATGTATAGGATCAAAGGCTTCCCTAAAATAGGCGGCATCAAAACTGGAGGATTAGCCAAGTACTGTTTAAGTTGATCAAGGCTTTTTTGGTAGTCTTCATTCCAAACACACGTGGCTCCCTTATGCAATGTCTTATTGAATGGTTGTGCTCTATCTACAAGTTGTGAAATAAACCTCCTTATGGATTGGAGTCATCCCTAAAGACTTCTCATCTGACTAATGTTTCTTGGAGGTGGCATATCTAAAATTGCTTGGACTTTCTCAGGATCAACCTCTATGCCTTTAGCTGATATTATGAATCCTAAAAGTTTTCCTGAGGTGACACCAAATGCACACTTCTTTGGATTCAATCTAAGTTGAAACTGTTCCATGTGATCTAGAATTACTTCCAAATCGGTAAGGTGTGTATCCCTTTTTTTTGATTTTGCCAAGGTATCATCCACATAATCTTCCATGTTTTTATGCATCATATCATGAAAAGTAGTGGTCATAGCTCTTTGGTATGTAGCCCCTACATTCTTTAACCCAAATGGCATGATGTTCCAGCAATAAGTTCCCCATGCACATGTGAATGCTATTTTCTCTTGATCTTCGGGAGCTATTTTAATTTGATTATACCCTGAGAAGCCATCCATTAGAGAGTATATTTCATAACCCACGGTCATGTCCACTATCATGTCAATATTCGGAAGTGGAAAATCATCCTTTGGGCATGCTTTATTTAAATCTCTAAAATCTGTGCATATATGAATGGACCCATCATGTTTGGAAATGGGTACTATGTTCGAGATCCATTCTGCATAATCGATGGCTCTAATAAATCTAGCTCTCAAAAGTTTTTCTAATTCCACCTTGACAAGGAGAGCTACATGTGGATGCATTTTTCTGAGTCTCTGTTTCACTAGTTTGACTCCTGGAGCTATGGATAAGTGATGCATTATAAGATTTGTGTCAAGCCCCAGCATGTCTGAATATGTCCATGCAAAATTGATTTTCTTTTTTTGTAAGAATTGTACATATGCCTTAGTTTCTTCTTCTGATAAAGACTGAGCAAGATGAACTATTTGAGGAGCTTCTTCTGTGTTCAAATTAACTGATTTTGTTGGCTCAATCAATACTGATGATCTGTCTTGAAAATAACTTGGCAAGTTATTAAGTACCCCATCCTTGGGTGCCTCAAAGAGGTTTTCACCCTCGGATACGTCATTTCTTTTTACTATTTTTGGTTCTGATACCGTCACAAAGTGGTTTTCGCCATCAGACCTATTTTTATTTTTCTCTTTTCCTTTTATTTTTAGACTGAGGTACTTAATATCAGGCTCTGTCATACTCATTGTTGGTTCACTGGTGGAAGAAGCCACAGGTTCAAGAGCAGTCAGATTGCAGGAAATTTCATAATCATTTTGAAAAGTGAGGAATCTAGGCTCTTGATGGCGCTGAGACCAATCAATTAGGTCATAGTGAACAAGGGGTAGGTCAATGGCTAGTTCAATGTGATTTATGTAAAAGGTGTTATCTCTGGTGACTATACAATTGGGATTCATCAATTATTCCCCTAAGGTACCCAAAGTAGGATTTATCCTAGCAAGCAAAGCGTCGTCTACGAAGGCAATTCGAGGAGTCCAATCCTCTAGTCCTACCCTAGGCTCATCGGTCACGTTGGGTTGGGTACTATAAGTATGGACAACATCCATGTCCAAATCAATTGTTGCTTCTAAAAGTGAATCCCATTCAAACTCATGCGAGTCTATTTCTGAATCATCATTTGGGCCTCATGATGTAGAAACCTCAAGGTTGGGAAAGGTTTCCCCTTCTCTAACACTAGCATTGTTACTACCTGTCGCAGCTAGGGTAGCAACATTTTCCATTCTCAGTCTAACATCCATATAGTCACTATCCGTTGCAGCTAGGATAAGAGGACTATCATTTGCCAAATCTATGGAATCTCCCCAAAGGAGATTTGTTGAAGGGACCCAATCATCTGTCATGTCTTGCTGATTAGAGAGGTTTGGTGTGTATTCAGAATCTAACTCATTGTTTGTCGTGACTAGGATAGTGGTATCTTTTGGTTTATTACCTTCAAAGCCTAAACCCTTTGTTGATTTATCCTGTCGTGCAAAAAGTGCATGATTCAAAGGTTCGGCCCTTGCATCCAATCTGTGATTAAGGGGACCATGTCCCAGATACCCCATGTTTTTGACTAATGTGTAACCCCTCCCATAGGCTTTAGGGGAAGGTGCAAAATTTTCATTATGTTGATACCTTTCCTCATGATAGATCCAATCTCTTACGGCAATTTCCTCTTTCTCTTCCTGAATAGGAACCGAAGACTCAACAAATTTCCCAAATAATGTCATTGCTGATGATGAAATTTTCATATCTGGTGATGGTTTTCCATAAGACCTAGGAGAGATTGGCATTTTTATAAAATAATCAATCTTATAATCTCCATCCCAAGATCTATGATTTTAAACTTCTCCTTGCATTGCTCAAGTGGAATACTAGAACTATCAGCTTCCCTATTCAAAGGTACATGGGTTCCAATAGAAATTTTATTAACTGACAAAGCACTATCTCCAGGTATGCAAATCTCTACACCATTATGAGGAAATTTGACACACTGATGATATGTTGATGGGACCGCTTGCATTTCATGAATCCAAGGCCTGCCTAGCAGAATGTTGTAGGCTAAGGGTCCAACATCGACAATCTGGAATAATATATCTTTTTCTACTAGACCAATGCGAATAGGCAAAACAGCCAATCCCTTAGAACTTCTTTCAGCTTCATCATATGCCTTGATTGTGATTTTTTTCCTTGTATCAATGACATTCTCTGAATAACCCAAGGCCAACAACAAACTCATAGTACAAATATTTAACCCTGCACCCCCATCTATCAATACACGCCTGAAACGGGTTTTGTGGATCATGACTTCTATGTGTAGGGCCAAGTTATGTGGGTGACTGATGGATTTGTCGTCTTCTTCTAAGAAAGTGAGGTAATGAGGGCTAGCCAAATGGTTGACCATATTCTGGAATTGATCAATATCTAAGTCACTAGGGACATTAGCTTCTCGCAAAGCATCCTCAAGGACACGCATATGCTTAGGGGACAATTCCAATAGCTCAAAAATTGAAATCTACGCTGGTGTACATTGTAACTGGTCAATAAGGTTGTAGTTTGAATTAGGACCAATAGCAAGTTTAGGAAGAACTCCCTTTGACACTGGCTGCTTAGACTTACTAGAGCTAGGACCTCTAATAACAATGGGAGCTTGAGGCTGACTCCTAGTGATAGCATTGAGGGTTTGGGGCATCCTTTGCGAGTGAGGGCCTCTTAGTACCACAACAGGTCCTTCATCAGGCATGGGAGTTAACTCCACATCATATCCATAATGGTCCTTCCCTTTCACCATGTTGATATTATCGTCAGCCATTTCAAGCATGTTAATAACATTTTCAGCATTTGTGTAAGTGTAGTTAATAGCATTCTTTCCATTCTTGTTATTGGAATTCTCTCCTTTCTCATACTTGGGCAAGGGTTCCTTAAAAGCTTTGTGATCCGCATTAGTAGTCAACCCATCAACTTGTAACTGTCCACTTTCAATGAGGTCTTGGACAAGATGTTTAAGTCTAAAACAATTCTCGATATCATGCCCAACTCCATTGTGAAAGACACAAAAGGCCTTCTCATCCCACCAATGAGGTTTAGGATTTGGTATGTGGTGTTTGGCAGGATCCTGAGGTTGTGCCAAATTGTGGGCAATCAATGTCTTGAAAATGTCTGCGTATGAATCCCCAAGTTTGGTAAATTGCCTTTTTTCCTTCTTGGGTCTCCCTTGGTACTTGGGTTTATTTTCTTGTGGTCTTGAAGATGTTTTAAGTTTCATGGCTTGAACCACATTGGAGAGATTGAGAACCCATTCATTCTTAGGTTGGGATGAGTCAACAACTCCGTCATTGACTACCTGCTTATTCTTGTTCCAATAAGGGTTCTTTTTGTCCTTATGACCGTTATTGTTGTTGTTTTGGCCATTGTTGTTATTCATTGATTTAGCCAAAGTTCCTTGTTTTTTTAGGACATCCTCTATGTGACATGCCACTTCTACCATGGTATCAAAAGAATTACATGGGATTTTCCTTACTTCATACCATAATTCTGGTACCAAGTTGCTCACAATAATGTCTATTCTCTCCTCTTCAGGAATTGTCCTTGAATATTTTGAGCATAAACGTCTCCATCTTTGTAGGAAGGTAACGAAGGATTCCCCTTGGTTTTGCTTGAGTTTGCACAAATCAAGCATGGTGACCGACCTTGATAGGTTGTAAGAAAAATGTTGAACAAATCTTTCCACAAGCTTTCTGAATGTCTTAACTGGAGGAGTAAGGTTAGTAAACCACTCTATGGCTTGTCCCTTGAGACTCCTTGGGAATAACCTCATTAAGTAGGAGTCTTCATGGTGAAAAGAAAAGCTCATTATGTAGAACTGTCTAACATGGTCGTGAGGGTCACCAACACCATCATATTTGTCATAGGTTGGAAACTCAACTTTCTTAGGGAACTCAACCAACACAACACTCTTATCAATTGGATTGGGACATATGGAGTCTAAATTAAATGTGCTCTTAGGAGCCCTCATCCTTTCTATGTCCTTTTGAAGTTGTTTGATCACCTCATTAGTTGATGGATCTTGTTTCTTTACTTTTCGATCTACATCAAAATTATATGGGACCTTAGCACCCTTGTTGATGAGACTTTCTAGGAATTGATCTTTATTTTGTTCCACATATCTTTCCACATATGCTTGAAAGGATGGTTCTTGTTGCATAGTCATAAAATCTATATGATCCAATTTGGCATATCTTCCTCCATGTTGTGAGCCATGATGTGCTCATTGGAAGGGTTGCTTTGAATGTCCATGAGGTGATTGTCTCCTATGATGATCATACCTTGAAATCCTTCTTCCCCTAGGACTTGGGGATTGTGAGGGTGTCCTTGATCTTCTCCTAGGACTGGGTGAGGGAGTAGATGGGGGTGAGTTGGTCTCACTATTGGTACCCCTCCCATTGAATTGATTGTGGATTCATTGCTCATAGAGCCTATCTTCTTCTTCTTGGGTGGCTCTTTTTCTTATATCCAATAATGCACGTTCCTCTTCTTCCAATTGTCTGAATTTTTCCCTTTTGACAGCTTGTTCATCTAAATAGGCTTGCTTCTCCCTTTCAATGCTTTTCAACCTTGTACTTGCATATCGAGAGGTATTGTTAAGGGGAGAAGGTTGTCTTGAATGCCTTGTGGTGTTGGCTGCATTAATGTGGTGATCACTAAACTCGTTGTTCTGATCCTCATGTTGTGATTCTGAGTCTGAGTGAGCTTGTTGGTAATGTTTTGTAGCTTGTTGGTGAGCATCAAAGTATCTTGTGTTGTTGGGGGGTGATCCATGTGGACTAACATGAGAAGAACTGCCATATTCCTTGGTATTCCTATGTCGTTGGAACATATCTTCAAGAGTTTGATTCATGGCTTCTCTTTATTGTCAAGTGAAAATGTAACTCATATCCATGTTTGATGAGAGTGGTATAAAAGAGGTGCTAGCTTCACTAGGATTACTCTTTGGTTTAAAACAAACCTCAGATTCACTCTTAGGAGATTGATCAAAGAGGGGTCCCTTTCCCTTATGTTGTTGATGAGTCTTAACTGGTGGTAACTAGTTAAACACAACAGGGGGTCGCTTTCCTTGATTGACTTAGTACCTTGTTGTAACTGACATGAAAGAAAGAGATTCTTAATGACAAGATGACCTTTTGAAATGTCAACACCAAACTTAAGATAATCAAAGTTCTCTATTGCCCAAAATGAAATGAAAAGAGAAAAAGGGGCTTTACCAACACTGTCAAAGAGGTGCTTTAAATCAAAGGGTGACTACCCTTGCACTTTTGAATCAAGAGGTTGGACTAGGCCAAAAATATAATTGAAAATAGAGAAAATAATTTGCATAATAAGAGAACTAAAAATTTTCCAAGAATGTAGCTAACAATCCTAGAGGCAAATTTTTCACCAAGAATATCTTGCCAATCTTGACAATTATTTCCAAAATAACCTTGTAAATCAATTAATGCTGTCCCTAGAAAGGAAAAACTAGAGATTTAGAGCCAAGATAGGTCCCTAATGACAAAGCAAGAAGCCTACTCAAAGACCTAGTCTGACTAACAGTAGCTGAGATTGACCAAACTGAAAGCACGACTGAAATTAACCAGGCGATATACTCCAGGCTACCAGAGCGATATACCTATAACTGGGTGATACTTCACCCTATACCAGGTGATAGACCTTACAATAACCAGGTGATATAATCCAGGTGGGTCAGGCGATAGTCCAATATGGGTGAACTGTCACACAATATTTATTCTCAAAGAAGGTGATATTTCTAGCAGGAGCGAAGTATCGTATGACATTTCTCTTGACAGGGTGCGATACTGTTGTAGAATTGCTAAACTCTTGACCAGATTTGTGTAAAGTTTGCATTTTTGGGTCTGTTTGATCGAGATTTTTGGTCTGAAGGTTGATTTCTCAAATGTAATCACAGTGACAGTAGTAAAATGATAGGTTTGCAAACAGTACGGAATCAAACGTGTCTTCAAGCACTCTAAACAAGGGCAAAAGCAACCTTGCCAAGACAATCAATTATGATATCAAAATGAAAAAGCACCTTATGAATGCTACCGACTATTTGTATGTTGAGAAAATTAACACTGGTATTACACAATTGAGAACACTTCAAGCAACCTATCCTAAAAATGTCAAGGCTCAATACTTACCAACTTAGCCCACAACTTGATGCCCCCTTGCCTCACACCAAGTGGTTGCCCACAAGAGATATTGGCTTTGTCGTGGAAGTGTCAAACAACACAACCAAAGGGACACATATGGTGAGTATCTTAAGGTGATTCGGGTTGCTCCACTTGGATCAATCCTTGCACTAAGAAGATAAGCGGCTAAAATAGGGTAGCTTCTAACTATAGTTCTTAATAAGGATTTCCATTCACAACACCCCTCTTGCTCCTCATAGAGGACTCGGACCTCACAGCCTCAAGGGTACCTTAAGCATTCTTTCTCAATATTTTCCCCATGGTCGCAATCCCATGAGCTACTCACACCAAGCAAAGACAAGTGTTATGTCTACCAAGGTTTTTGGTGTCCTTGATAGCCTTGAGATTATAGTGAGTTGGAATCACTTGCCACCAAGGAAAATGATGACAAGGTTGTCCCCACTTGTGTCGTTCCTCTTGATTGCTCAAGAGCAGGCCCGCTAATGGATTCCTAAACTAAACAAAAAGTGGATGATTTTTGAGGTTCAAGGTTTTTGATTCACCACAAGAGTGAAGAGCATACTCCCCTATCTCAAAAACTTCTCCCAAACACACCAAGCAAATATTCAATTACCCCTTTGCTTCCAAAACCTCAAGATGGGTCAAGATTTTTTGATTCACCTAAAGGTGAAGAGCATACTTCTCCTACCACCTCAAAATCCCTTTCACAAAGTATTACGTGCCTATGAAATGAAACAACTAGTATATGCCACACTTAATATAAAAATAAATTAAACAAGCACTTGATTTAGTTTTTATGCTTAGGGCAGCCCTGCAAAAACCATTAGTAGCCCTCTTTGACATGCGTTATTTTGGAAAATTTCAAGCAATGAGAGAACCTACAAGCACAACTTGTTAGACCAACAAGGTTAGCTAAACCAAAAGCTAAATAAAATAACACAAGAAACTAATTTATCTAGGCTAATAGATGCAGACTAGATCTACCTAAATGCAGTAAAGTAAACTAGCAAGCTAAATATGATCAAATTAAAATGATAAAACTTGAAATGCAAGTCTCTGTCAGATCAAGCGATATACCTCAGACTTCACCAGTATCGCGTGATACAATTTCCTGTAGTCAGACGATATACCTCAGTCCGGGTGATATACTGCACTATGGGTGGGTGATACTTCGCACGATGCCAGGCGATATACCTTAATATTGCCGTGTGATTCTTCTTTGAAGAGAAGTGTCACGCACGTATAGTAAGGTATATCGTGCGATATACCTTAGAAGTATCGCACGATACTCTGAGACAAAAAATTGCAACCTATAAAGTTTCTAAAAAATAACTCAAAAAATGATGAAAATGCAAGAAATTGAAAGACAAAGTTATCTACTCTGCCCCACAGTGGGCGCCAAAAATGTACACACAAAAGTAGTGCACTTCTATGAATCCTTACATGCAAGGAAACTCAAGAATGAGGCCTCACAAATTGATCCATAGCTCTCTATGTATGGAATTGCAAGATTGAAAATTGCTCTCAGCTAGAGCTATGAACTCATGACCTTGCTAGTCAACTACACAATGAGAGATTCAAGTGAAGACAAGGGCAAGAATGCCAATATCTCCAAGAATCAAAATGGATGCAATGCAATGCAAGTAAACTAAGAATGAGTATGCAATCTAAGCTATGAAAGGAAAGTACAATGCAACTAATCTATGAAAGGAAATAACAAGTATTACCAAGCCTTCTTATTTAGACTATGTGAGCTTATTCTATTGCATAAAAAG
Source organism: Chamaecyparis obtusa (assembly GCA_027943335.1). NCBI lineage: Eukaryota > Viridiplantae > Streptophyta > Pinopsida > Cupressales > Cupressaceae > Chamaecyparis > Chamaecyparis obtusa. The sequence continues at coordinate 159,654 of BSBK01009669.1, forward strand.
AAATCTATACTATGAATGCCATGATTATGAAACTATGAAATCAAATATGCAACTAAATGATGAAAGCAACAAGTCTTCAATGTCTTCAAAAGCTCCAAATGCACCTAGAAAACCTGCAGCATAACATTAGCATGAAACAATTGTATATACAAATGAGAGAGAGAGCTCTCCTTTTATAAGAAATGAGGAGGAATGGACCATGGAGATTAAGAGGCAAAATATCTTATCAATGGTGGAGGTTGAAAGAAGAGCAATCCATGTGCACAAGTATCCTCCAATGAGAAAATAAGAGTTGACTTTATGTCCATATGAGACAAAAAGTGTTTTTTTTTCCTTTTTATAAAATAAGAATAATGCTTTATTTGTGAAACATAGGATAAGAGTAAAAGGTGGGGGCTTTTTATTTATTAAAAGGGGAGGAAATATTCCTTTTGAATAAATAAAGACTTAGTATAAATGGTTAGCCCATAGGATAAAAATCCAATATATGATCGAAATTAAGACTTGATCAAGAATTTGATGATGTTGAAAATATTGATTATTGATAAAAATGATTCAGGATTGATAAATCAAATAAATGGGGCCCAAAGTCTAGGTGACCATTTTAGGGTGCATACAAATACAACCTAAATGATACATTTGTAGTAGGGGGCCTCCCACTTGATCCACTTACACATGGGCACCTGAGTCACCAAAGCAAGCCCATTGAAGCTAATCATGAAATCAAGTGAATGAGACCTATGAATTTTGAATCCCATGGCAACATAAATAGTCAAGAGATGGATCTTGACATCAATAGGTGGTTGTAAAGAGATCCCCCACTACATGACACTCAACTTCTTGGCTACTTCAAAGACAAGTATCCCCAACCGCACAAGTATGCCACTGAACAATGGAAATATCAAGGTGGTGGTCTAGGACCATAAGAAGGTAGAAACAAAGACCCGATCATAGCATCCAAGATTCCAAAGCATTAGGGTCTTGGCTTTAATACCCCTTGCCTACATATATAAGAGCCCAATACTACAACTGGGGGCACCAACATGACTAGTGTTCCCTTCTTGAATAGTTAGGACGACCTTGTAGAAATTGAAGACATCCCTGAAGAGGAAGAAAAGAAATATTATGATGACATCTTTGATGATGATACCCTCCTGGGAACTTCTGTCCTCCAAAAACTCATCATTAACCTCATATAACTTCCCCTCATCTGCCCCAAACTCATAGACTAGGACCAACCAAGTGTCACACATATCAATGAGTTCCAAAGCATGGAAGTGCTCCTAGAGTTCATGGGGGCATCGGGCCCACAATTAGTTCAAGATTCAGAGTCAACTCACATCTGTAAGCTTGACCCAAAAGGATATTTTGGGGAGGAGGCAAGATTTAGCTGCAAAAGTGAAATAGAAAGAGAAAAACATGAGTCCTTATGTGAAAACCCCTTTGGGGCACATTTTGATTCCAATATAGTAAAAATAAAGGGTGTATCTTTTAGTGAAAACTTGGCAATTCAAGTGCTAGAAGATGAAGACTTGCCTCTTCATCCTATACAGGATTACAGACCTGAGTAGTCATCAATTATCATAGAAGAAACCAAGCCACTCAACTTGGCTACAAAAGAATGTCCCAGAATCACCTACATTGCAACATCTTTAATAGAGGGTGAAGAACTAGCTTTCACTTCACTTCTCCATGAAGATACTGGGAACTTTGCATAGTCATACGCACACATGCCTAGGCTTGATCCTAATCTTGTTGTCCATCATCTAGCTATGGACCCTAATGTTAAGCTAGTAAAGAAGAAGCTATGCAAAATGCATCCCAAAGTAGCTCTATTGGTAAAGTCAGAACTAGAAAAGCTCCTGGATGAAAAGATTATCAGAGCTATAGATTACTTAGATTTGATCTCCAACATGGTACTAGTCATAAAGCCTTTAGGTGACATCAGAATCTACACATATTTTAGAGACTTAAACAAGGCATGTCCTAAAGATGATTTCCCACTGCCCAACATAGACATGATCATAGATATTACAGAGGGCCATGAGATGTTGTTGTTTATGGATGGCATCTCAGGATATAATCAAATTCATATAGCAAAAGAAGATCAACACAAAACATCATTCACCACTCCATGGGGTAATTTCTACTATAACATGATGCCATTTGGGATAAAGAATGTAGGAGCCACATATTAGAGAGCAATGACATCAATCTTCCATGACATGATCCACAAAATCCTAGAAGACTATGTGGATGATATTATTGCAAAATCAAAAACATGCTGTGAACACTTTGACATTCTTGAGAGTGTGCTTGATCACCTGCATCATTATGGCTTGAACCTCAATCCAAATAAATGTGTCTTTGGTGTTACATCTGGAAAGCTTCTAGGCTTCATAGTATCACAATGAGGCATAGAGATTGACCCCAAGAAGGTCAAAGAAATAATAGAAATGCCTCCACCAAGAACACTCAGATAGCTTAGAAGTTTACAAGGAAAGCTCCAATCAGTGCATCGATTCATCTCTCAGCTGGCAGACAAGTGCCAACCTTTCATGCATCTCATGCGCAAAGACACAAGCTTCAAATGGGACCCCATTTGTTAGAAAATCATTGACAAGCTCAAGGAGTATCTAGCCAACTCTACCATCCTTGTACCGCCAGTTTCAGGATGCCCTCTTATACTCTACATCTCAGTGACCACTATTGTACTGGGGGAAGTCTTAGCTTAGCATGATCATGACAACAAAGAGAGAGCCATCTACTATATCAGTCGAACTCTTGTCGGCTATGAGCTTAACTATTCACCCATGGAAAAATCATGCCTTGTAGTAGTCTTCACAACTCAAAAGCTTAGACATTACATGCTTAGCCACATAATCACACTCATTTCAAAGGTGGATCCACTCAAGTATCTATTATCAAGGACAACTCTCACAAGCCATATGAAAAAATGGGCCATGCTACTCAGCGAGTTTGACATCCAGTACATAGATTGGAAAGCAATCAAAGGGTAAGTAATTATTGATCAGCTAGCATAGGCACCATTGGTGGATGCCTATCCACTAATCATGGAATTCCATGATGAACACTTATGTATGATTGAAGAATAGCCCATGTGGAAGCTATACTTTGATGGCTCCTATACATCACATGGATCAGGGGTAGGAATCCTATTCATCACATCTCAAGGTCAGTATATTCCCAAATCATACAAATTGGGATTCCCATGTACTAATAACATTGTAGAATATGAGGCACTCATCTTAGGCCTCAAGATATCTATTCAATGGAATATCATGGAACTGCAAGTGTTTGGAGATTCACAGCTGATTATCAAGAAAGTCCTAGATGAATATTAGACAAAGGACAACAAGTTGCTTCCCTACAAAGAACTGGTGGATAGACTGAAAGAGCATTTCCTGAATCTACATTTCACACATATACCAAGGCTTCAAAACAAAGTGGCTGACACAATGGAAACCATTGGATCCTTATTGGAGATCCCTCACAATTCAACTCAGTATGAATTCTTAGTCGAGCAGTTACACACGCCTTCTTATGAGAACACTAATGCAAAAAAGGTGTGTCTTGGTTGGTCCTTAGTCCCCATGGTACCATGACATCCATGCATATCTAAAGAATGGTATCATATCTCCCTATCTCACCAATAATCAATGCCAAAACCTAATTCTAAGAGCTTCCTACTACACTCTTGTAGCCAAAACCCTTTATCATCGAGGATATCACAATATCCTTTCTAGGTGTTTAGATTAAAACAAGGTCATCTTGTCTTTATAAGAGGTCCACGCTAGAATTTGTGGTGCCCACACAAGTGGCATGGTTCTAGCAAAGAAGTTCCTTTGAGTTGGGTATTATTGGCCAACCATGGAACATGATGCTTGTGAGTTCATCAAGAAATGTCTATCATGTCAACAGCATGCAAATCTAATTCAGCACAAGACTTGTAGCCCATTGTGCCACCTTGGCCATTTTCATGTTGGGGCTTTGACCTTGTTGGATTAATCACTCCCCTCTTCTTGGATGGACACAAGTACATAATAACTACCACAGAGTACTTCACAAAATGGGTTGAAGCGATTCCACTCACCCTAACTACTGGCATCCAAATATCCAAGTTCATCCTTTACCATATCATTTTCCACTTTGGCATACCATCTACAATCTTCATAGACCACACCAAACCTTTTGAAAACTAGCATGTGGATGATCTATGTGCCACAATCCACATCCATCATCATTTCTCTAGTCCATATTTCCCTCAAGGAAATGGCCAAGCTGAGGCAACCAACAAAACAATCCTCAAAATCCTCAAGAAGGTTGTTAATGATTCTAGTCGTGACTGGCACCTCAAATTAAATCCTACCCTCTTGGCCTACCGCACTTCTTATCACACTCCCATAGGAACCACTACATAGTCCCTTGTATATGGTGTCGAAGCCATTCTACCAATCGAGGTTGAGCTCCCTCCATTGCGAGTCTCCATGAAGAATAATACCACTGATGAGAACTATCATGTGGCATGTCTCACATAGCTAGACCTGTTAGATGAAAAGAGACAACAAGCATATGATTCACTGGTTGCATACCAGAATTGACTCAAAAGGAGTTATAACAAGAAGGTCCATCCTAGATAGTTTTAGGTTAGTGACATGGTCCTCAAGGAAAATCAGAAGGTCCAAGAACATAGAGAAAAGAAATGAAAATTTGAGCCTACTTGGTTGGGCCCCTATGTTGTCACAACATGCTTCAGCTCCGGAGCCTATCAACTATCTACACCAGAAGGTGAGCCTTTAAATGATCTAATCAACATCATACATTTGAAGAGGTTCTATGCCTGAACCAGATCCTACATATTCAAAAAATCCATTAAAATTGGGAAAAGTAGAAAAATAAAAAAATAAAAGAAAAAATAAAAATCATCGTCCAATGGTGAAAACTTGGAAATTCAAGCGCCTTGGACAAGTGTGTTGGTGAAAACTTGGCAAACAAGTGCCATACATAGTTGAGCAAGTCATTATCTATAAAAATCCCATCCCCCCCATCCCAACATCTTAGTCCTTTTTCTACCATCCCCATCCCCATCCCCATCCACCATCCCCCATCATTCCTCTTTTTTATAATCCTCAAGAAAATTCATAATCCTACCTACACATAACTTGTACCATATCTTGCACATATCTTGTACCATATCATGTATAACACAATCCTTCTTGTATATATCTTGTATAGAGAGATCTTCCTATCCCCAAATCCTGAGCTTTTGTACATAGCCATTGTAAATATCTCCCCATCCATTGTACATATCATTGCATCTTGTTGTACATATCCTTGTTAGTCTTTCAACAACATTTCATCAGAAATCTTGTCCCATCTAGCCTTGTACTTCAACAACATCAATTTTTGACTATTCTTGATCATAACGCTTATTCTTGAACTTCATCATTTGGTAGGGAAAACCAACACTCATTCTCTCATCAATCAGTGGGTCCTTGAGGATGTATCCTTCCCCTTGTCAGACCTAATCTTCCACCAATCACACTAGGTCCATGTTGATTTATCCTTCCACACATTCAGACCAATCTTCCCACCATCAATCAAATTAGTCACATCAAATCTCTCTCCTTGGAAAAGGATGTCTTTTTGGAGTTCTCATTTTGGTCTTGTATTTTGTCCGTTGGATCTTGTTAATATTTTACGGCTTCTCATTGTTCTCTACTCAAAGTCACCATGATCCTTTATATCATGGTGCACTACGAATGAGGACAATTTGGGGCAAGGTCTTTTGATCTTTTTCTTCTACTTATGAGTCATTTGGACATGACCCTTTCACATTTCACATGTGATCTTTTCAGTTACATGGTGCACTTGGGAAATGTCTTTTTCTTGTGGTTTCTCTAGCATTTTTTCTACCATGCCTCCTCTTGGATTCATGCGTGATGCTAAGGAAACCCTACGTGTCTTTTTAGCATCATTCCTATGCAATGCTGGTGATGAAGCCTTGTGATCCCAATATCCTTGGTAGGTCTCTAGCATTTCTATATCTAACTAGGTTGTGCTCTCCACATTTTCACTTGGAGCTCCTAGAATCCCTTGTATCCTGCATCATCTAGATTACTCTTTCATCTTGCATCTTCATGTAGTTGCATTGCTGCATTTTTTCATTCCATCTCACCTTCCACTCATCCATGTTTTCTCGTGAAAGCTTGGTTCTTTATCTCTCCTTCTTGCTTGGTCCTTCCCTTTCTGTTTCCTTTCAAGAAAATTCCACAATGTTTGCTCCTTGTGTTATTTTCATAAGGGGTCACAACCTCTTATTCCTCTAAGTTCTAGCCCGGGGCATCTTATTTTCTTATCTTTGATGCCACGCCACTTGTGGCATCACATCAAAGAGAGGCTAAATGTAGACACCTAAAAATCCTTTAGAAAATAAAATATTTTTATTTTTTGAAAAATCCCTGATGACATCATCATTTGTTAATTAATTAATTATTTAATTAATTAATATATTTTATGCCATTAATTTCTTTTATTTTAATTAAGCATCTTTAATTAAATAATCTCTCCCCAAAGCATTTAAATCAAATTTGAATGATTTTCCTATCTTTATTGAATCAATATTCAATAGTTGATGTCACAATCCCTAAATAAATTTCATATTTATTTAAAAGCCTCAAAAACCTAGAACCTTCTAGCCTTTCCTAAACCCTTCCAATCTTCCCTAAATCTTCCCTAAACCTACTTAGGATAAATTACCTACTTTTCCTAAGCTAATCCAAGTCTCCATTGACTTTTGGTCAAACCCTTTTCCTAATGAGCCTTACACACTCATTCAAAGCCTTCCACACTCTTTAAGGCCTCTTACAACCTCATAAAGAGACCCATGTCTCTTCTTCCACACATGTTACCCTTGCACACTTCCCTAGTGTTTCTCACACATGTGTGAGCAACCCCTAACCCAAGCTAAACCTTACCATACCCCAAACCATACCCGTTACCCTACCTCAAACCTTACCCTAACCCTAACTCATCCTCCTAACCCAAGGCCTTCCAAAATCCTATAAATACCCTCACTTCCTAAGAGAAAAACACCAATTCACTTTCAATTCATAGTAGTGTTACAATGCTAGAATAGTTCTAAATCTTAAAAGCTTTTATACTAATTGTTAGATTTCATCCATTTTCATGCTTTCATAGCTCATCATAGCTTAGAATAATGGATAAATCTTAGTTTCTTTCATTTTTTTCATAGATTTTTGCATCATATCACACTACTTTGGATTAAAATCAATCTAGAATAATCATTCATAGCTTAGATTTGCATCATTGAGCTTGTAGGCTCCTTAAGGCCTTAGGGGAAAAATGGGTGTCCTATACCTAGTTTTGTGCCACTATAGGGTTCTTATGGTCCCTAAACAATCCTAATATCTCCTATTAATCATTAGGGATATGCTCCAAGTTATTTGAGAGCACACCCACATCCCTAAAGCTACAACAAATCAAACAGTGATAGGGTGCTCTCGTTTAAGCTCTATCCGAATGACTTTGTGAATAACTTTCTATAATATGTTAGGTATATGTTGTTTAACTAATGTTTGACATGTTTGAGCCTTTCAAGATAGATTAGGTTTGCACTGATCAAACTTATATATTCTTCTTCCCACTTACTCTAGTCAATTTTTGAAATGGGCACACACTCAACAAGCTCAACATATTGTGGATCTAAAACATCTTCATCTTCTCCTTCCACTCCTTTAGTGTCCATAGGAATTTTTAGTTTGATTATTTGGTTAAGCATGAACCTTGACCATAAGCTCTTTCTGACCTTAAATTCATCAATGCAATCTGCCTAGTAGTCTTCTAATTGAGGCCGGTGAAGAAAAGTAACATCTACTCTAAAATGATGAGAGACAAAACTTTTATCATCAAAGTAGTTTTTGGTCTTGTAGGGCTCGAGATTCGTTAGGTTCAATTCCATTTCTAGAGAAAAATTTTCACACATCATCTTACATCTATAGTGGCTGAGTTCAATGGGAAATAGGCAACAAACACCTTGTTTGAGCCTATACTTTCTCTCAGCCTGAACTAGCTGCCTACATACTTTGACCATAATATATTTATCCAGATAGTATCTTGGAAACTTCAATGGTTCTCCACTAAAACCACCAACTCTCAAGTAGGTGAATCTAGGAAATTGGATGTAGAAACTCTCATAAGATTTTATCAATTCCATGGCCTCCTCTCACATTCTAGAATTTTCTTTACCCCTTAATTCAAAGACTAGTTTGGCTAGAAAAACCTCCTGGACTCTTTTGAAATTTTATGAACCCCTCTTCTAATGTAGTATAGGGTAATAATAGAATATTTTCATATCTTCATTCCACGGTTCATGAGGTAACCCCTCCCAATCCCTGCAACATGCCAAAATGTAGAACAATTATGAGGACATGTGAAAACTGGTTATCTCCACTGATTGAGATAACTCCTCATGCAACCTCTCAACAATAACTTCTACCCAGTCAACATACTTGGCATCATTCAAGATAGCTTGGATAAAAGTGTACATCCATTCTTCCCATAAAATATCCTAGGGGTTCTCTTTTACCCTATTTAGAAGACTTACTAAGTCTGCCACATTTTGAATTAAATGATCTTTCTTAAGAGCTCTTGGTAGATGATAACCAACTTTCTCAGGTTTTCTCAACCAATAATGAGGAATGATAATATTATAATCCCTCTTATTTTCATTAAACTCAGCCATTACTTTATTGATTTCCTAATCTCCACATGTTTTTGCTTCAAGAATCCTAAAAGCAGCTTAACCCACTTGTATGTTGACGTAAACTAGAGCTTCTCCAAAAGGATTGCTAATACATATATTTACCTTATTATACCTATTCTGACACTTAATCACTAGCTCTGGGCAAGGAACAACTTTAGGAAAACCCGCGGCTTCTCGCAACTCACTCTTAACAATTTTAGTAGCCATGGAACCAGCTTCTACGACTTTAAATCTACCTGTTATCTATTCAATACTTTCCCCTATCATAACTGTGTCTCCAATTATGGGAAGACTACTGACTATGGGAGAAGGCTTAATCTCCCTAGAGATTTTTATCTTGGCAAAAGACATAATTTGAAAATGAGAGAACTTCTATAGAGAAGGAAAAATTGTGAAAACTCTGAACAATTAACTTCTTTTAATAGGTAAGTTTCCTTTGATTTACAAAAATGCTGATAGGGGCTAACTCGAGACTTACCTTTTTCATGCACATAGCTTCTGGAAAGACTAGATTTTACCTCACTACTATTTGGCTCTTCTGTTGTAGAGAAGGGGCTCTTCTAGCTATAATAAAAGAAAGAAAAGAATAATGCGTATTTCCTTTAACTTCCTGGAGGCTCATTTATAGAAACTTGTCTTCGTAATAATAGGGCCCGCTAATTTTAATACAAAAAACTACTCACACATATTTATTTTATTACATGTCACCTTGAGAAATTTGCATTTATTATCTATCCCTCCAATAATTTCCTTTTGAGTGAGCAAAATATTTGGTGTGTGTCAACCCGATCTTTTCATATCACACGCTCAAACTTTGAACTCTGAACCATACAAAATGGTTCGAAGTTTGAAAACAAAAATACTTAAAACCCCCAAAAAAGGCTAGACATGATAGGGACCCACTAGATGATGAAGACAATCAACAAATTGAATTTTGAACTGAAAAAACCAAAGTTTAAGGTTCAAGGTTCAAGGAACATGACGCACATGATGAAAAAGACAAGACTGGGGAAGCTTGAGATGATTGAAAATAACACATCCACTTTTGAACCTTGGACTCGAAAAACAAAGTTCAAGATTCATAGTTCAAGAAATGGGATGGGCATTGCACTAGAGGACCAAAACAACTGAGGCTTGTCTTTAAATTGGAAGGTCTTGAACTTTGAACTCTGAAAGCTAAAGTTCAAGTTCAAGGTTCAAGATTGCAACAACACTTTGCAAAAATGTCCTAGTCTCAAAATTTAGGAAAGGATTTGTTTTATAATGCATGCAATAGGTGGCTTTGACTTGGGACTAGGACCATGAGGGACTAATGATGGACTTAGAATCTTTGGTTTTACACATGCAAAACAAAAATTTCTAAACTAAGCACAACAAAAAGTTTATGTACATAAGGATGACATATTTACAATTGAAAAATCTTAAGATCTTGTCCATTAAAAGACATGGAAAGTTCTGTTCCATCTTCATACCTTAACCTGAAATAATTTGGCTCGAGCTCCTTGCTAATTTTGAAAGGACCTTTCCATAGGGACTCAAATTTTCCATGAGCTCCTCTTGGTTCTCTCCTCTTATCCCAAAGAAGGACTTTGTCTCCCTCCATGAATTTTCTGGGTCTGGCTCTCCTGTCAATAATATTTTTTTACCCTGGCTTGATGGCTTGTGATATGATCTACTACATTCTCTCTTTCTTCTTCAATTTTAGTCAAGTAAAGAATTATCTTTTCTAAAGAATTCTGAAAGGTTTCATCCTCAATCACCTTCTACAGTTTAGCTACCGCCAACTCAAGAGAAATAAACAATTGAGCTTTTTTCCATAAACAAGCTCAAATGGGGTCATACCAATGGCTCTTTTACATGTGGTCCTATCAGTCCATAGTTCTTCATAAAGCCATTTGTGCCAATATTTCATATTTTCATTAACAAGCTTCCTCATTATTAAAATGATATTTTTTTTGGCTGACTCTGCGTGTTCGTTTCCCAGAGGAAAATAATCAAAGGAATGAGCAAGGTGTATGCCATTATCATAATAGAAAATCTATAGCTCATTTGAGGAGATGTTTTGGACATTATCAACTACTATCTTTTTTGGCACACCAAACTTGACTAAAATATTTTCTTTGAAAAAATTGCACACCACTTTAGTGGTTGTCTTCCTAACAGGAATCACCTCTACCCGCTTTGTGAAGTAGTAAGTGGCTGTTAAGATGTGTGTATGACCTGCACTGGATGGTGGATTTAAAGGACCTATAAAATATAGACCCCATTTTTGAATAGGTTCCTCAATGACAATAGGTCTTAGAGGGAGAGAAACCAAATCAGGTCTCCCAGAAAATAGCTTGCATTTCTCACATAGCCCTACCCACCCGTAAGCATCCTTAAACATTCCTGGCTAATAGTAACCATTCCTTAGAATCTGGAAAGCTATGGCAGTGGATGAATAATTTCCTCCACAAGACTCAGCATGAAAGGTTTGTAACAATCATTTATGTTGGTCTTCATCTACACACTGGAGGAGCATTCCATCTAATCCCTTTTTATACATTATATCATCAACTATCACATATTTGGCAGATTGAAGACATAGATTTCTTTTCTCCTTACCTATCAAATTCTCCGGACATTCTCCATAAGTTAGGTAGTAAGTGATGTTAGAGAACCAGGGATCTTTTAATCCAACCAGCAATGTGAAGGTGTTCCTTTCTTCTACCAATTCTTCATTTTGGGCAATCAGCTTGCACAAACCTTGGCCTCTCACCAATTTAGTGGGTTTGATGTCTAGATAAAATTCTTGCACTTTTGCTACCCATGTTGCTGAGTTATTTATGGCTACCTCCTATTGTGTAAGTATACTTTTTACTACTACATTGGGCACATAAACCATGGAATACGAATGGAGTATGTAGAACTAGAATTGTTTTACCACTTTGACTACCACAAAGGCTTTTTTCTCTATCAAAGAGTACTTTAACTTGTGTTTCTTCAAAGGAATACTCATGAAAGAGATCAGGCTTTCTTCATTTTTATCATTTTTTTTGTAATAAGACCCTTGACATGTGTTAGGAATGAATGTTGAATATATCCTATGGGGGATTATTTGCAGCCATTTTTTAGCAATTGTATGTCGCATTCATGACTGTGGTTGTCATTGATGTCAACATAGTGATCTACTGGAGATTAGTAGAGAAGTAGACAATGTTTGATTTAGCGCATGTGGAGTATTGAATATCAAATTATGCAGAGCTAAGGAATTACTTTATAGTGTGTCATGAGATCATGGTCAAGAGCACATATAGAAATTCAATTATTCATAACAGTTATGTGTAATTCAGTGGAAGTAGTATTCAGGCAGTGTTTCTGAGAAGCGGTTTGTGGTAACTTGATGATATCTCCTAATAGGGATAGAATCTAGGCATGTGAAGTTGAGAAGTTGATGAATCCATTATGATAGTGTCATGGATGTGATAGCATGGTCAAAGGTCACATGAGTGAAGAATTATTTTGTTTGGCAGCCAACAATTTTTATGTAATTAAGAAATATTGTGTAACGTGTGAAGGTTTAGATTTTGTAATTGGTTAAGGTTGGTTGGCCGACTCATTTGAAATTATTTGAGTGTGGTATAAAGGAAGGATTTTTTGTCTTTATTTTTATAATAATATGTGTAAGAAATTGTGGAATTGAGCAAAATATGTTGTAAGAGGATATGTGAATTGCAGAGATCTAATATTGAGATCTGGTGATGCAGTTGGTGCAGTTTGGCATAGACAAAGGAGCAAAGATAAGTTGATGAGACTAGTAATTATTTGGTATTTTTTTTTTGAGTAATATAGAGATCAGTTGGATAGTTTGTTCAATGATCTTTCCCTTGAATTTGTTTGGATAGTGGGTCCTTCTATCTTCCATAATTCTTAACATGGTTAGAATCTTTTAATAGGGATTCAAAGTCTCCTAATAGGGACTCATATGTATTGAATGTATTTCATAAGGTTCTTAACAAAGTCTATCCTCTCACAAGGAATTTTTATATTGGTACATCTTTTGTGCACATCATTCCCACCAGGGTTTACTCTCTGATCAAGATGTTCCCTAGTCAACATATCTTGTGTTATTGTGTTGTTGTGTATGTTTATCTTTATATGGTTATTGCTTACATTGATTAAATGGTTGAATTATGTTAATGGTATAAAATTTATATTTATTTGATAACTAATTCACCCCCCCCCCCTCTCAGTTATCTTGGTGGACTTTACTTTCTAACAATTGGTATCAGAGCAGCAGGTCCTTGAAGGAAAAGTTTAACAACTTAACGAGATCCATGGAAAATCATTTCAAGAAAGAAAGCCCTAAGTTTGATGGAGTAAACTATGACAGCTGGAAGGAAAAGATGAAGACACATTTCCTATGTTTAGGACTAGGGTACTGGTTAATCACAAAGAATATGAAGATTATCATTGAAGAAGACAAAATTAAAGAATGTACTAATGAGCAAAGAGATATGTTCATTTGTAACATACTTGCTAGAGAAGCACTCTTGTCAGCTCTTCCAAAGAATGAATACAGTTAGGTAAAATATCTAAGAACATCTCATGAAGTTTGGTTAGCTTTACAATCTACTTTTGAAGGTGATGTACATGCAAAGAGAGTCAGATTACATAAATGGATATGTGCATTTGAAGATATAAGAATGATGGAAGATGAATCTGTCAGAAGCTATATTGGTAGAATGTTAGAGATTGTTGTAGGTATCAAATCTTGTGAAGGAAATAAGATAGAGAATGAAGTGATATGGAAGATTCTAAAGATGTTAACTCTTGTATTTAAGCATACAATGCAGATGATTGAACAAGTTATACCTTGTACTAAGAACTTTACCAGAGAAACTCTTCTTGGAAGATTAGAAGCAACAGAGATAAGCTTGAGACAGATGAGCGATCTACCTAGAATTGAGACAACATTCAACACACTTAGTGTTCACCCTACATTGTCAAGAACCATTAGTATAAGTGGAGATTATGCTAGTGGCAGCAGATCCAAGACTGAAGAAGATAGAAAGATTGAGGAAAGAATTTCCTTGCTTGTGAAAAGAGAACCAGAAGGTAAGAAAATCTTTAAATGTTGGACTTTTCAAGAGTATGGTCATTTTTCATCTAAATGTTCTAAGAGAGTAAAGAAATATAAGAAGAACTTTAAACCTACAAGATCTAAAGAATGTTACTATGCTAATGATAAAGAATTTGAGGCTACTATTGAGAAATCCCTAAGTGAAAGTGATAATGAGAATGATGATATAGGATTTGTAGCAATAAAAGAAGAAAAGCTTGAAATTGAAGTTAGAGAAGAAAAATATTTAGTTTCCCAATTAGAAAAGAGAACTAATTGGATTATAGATAGTGGTTGTTCACATCATATGACTAGTGACATGAAGAAGTTTATAAATTTTAACAATTATGATGGAGGAATTGTTAGAGTTGGAAAAAATGCACCTTTCTTGATAAAAGGAATAGGATCTATTACTCTTGATGGAAAGACTAACACTGATGATGTTTATTTTTTGGATGGATTGAAACATAATCTTTTAAGTGTTGGACAGTTAATTGATAAGGGATATCAAGTTTGGTTTACTAAGAAAACTTGTGTGATCAAGCATAAGGATGGGAATTTGATTGGAACTGGATCAAGAACTAGAGGTAATGTATTTCAGTTGAACCCTACAAAGATGATATATTTGATTACTAAATTGATGGAAATTGGTTATGGAACAGAAGGTTTTGTCATATAAACTTTGATAACATTGTGAAAGTAAGTACTACACTTGTAGTAAGAGATTTACCTAAGATTATGAAACCTACTAACATGATTTGCAAAGAATGTGTTATGGCTAAGCAGAAGAGAAGTTCATTTCCTAGTAAGAAGTTCACATCAGCATAGTAGTTAGAAATTTTTCATAAAAATTTGAGAGATACCATAGGGACTAGAGGGTTCTATGGTGAAAGGTATTTTATGATTCTTGTTGATGATTTACAAGAATGATGTGGATTGTATTTCTCAAAGAAAAGTCAGAGGCATTTGATAACTTTAAAGTAATTAAGAATAAAGTTGAGAATGAATTTGGAATGAAGATTAAATGTCTAAGATCAGATAGAGGTGGAGAATTTACTTCAAAGGAATTTAACACTTTTTTGTGAAATGAATGGTATTAAGAGACAATTTTTAGCCCCTAGAACACCTAAACAAAATGGTATTGCACAAAGAAGGAACAAATCAGTAACTAAAGTAGGAAGAGCTATGTTATTTGAGAATGATTTGGCAAAGATATTTTGGAGAGAAGTAGTGAATACATCAGTATATACAATGAATAGAGTTCAAATCAGAGCAGACATAGACAGTACACCTTATGAATTGTGGTTTGGACATGCACCATCAGTTAAGTATTTCAGAATTTTTGGAAGTAAATGTTACATTAAGAGAGATGATGACATTGGAAAGTTTGACCCTAGAAGTGATGAAGGTATATTTCTTAGTTATTCATTGAAAAGAAAAGCTTACAAATGTTTTAATAAAAGAACTAAAACTATTGTTGAGAGTGCAGATGTTAAAGTTGATGAAAAGTTCAAAATTCAGGAAAGAATGCTTGATTATGAATCAGATGAAGGAACTCATCCTAGAATTGATGTAGAAAATATTGAATTATTTTATGAAACTGATAGTGATTTTCAGAATGAAAGTCACATTAAGGAAATATGAGAAGAACTTAGAGCAGAACATAGAGTTGAAGCAAGAATCGAGACAATGACACCTAACAGGAATCTAGCAAGAAATCATCTTGTTGATCAAATTATTCAGAGCATAGAAAAAGGACTTGTGACATGGAATAAAGTACACAAAGAATTATGTTTGATTTCTCAAATTGAAGCTAAATCTATTGATGAAGCTTGTAAAGATGAATATTGGATTAAAGCAATGAAGGATGAACTAGATTAAATTGAAAAGATCAAGACTTGGGAGTTGGTCCCTAGACCTAAGCTTAAAAATGTTATAGGAACTAAATGGGTATTCAGGAACAAGATGAATGAACAAGGAGAATTTGTAAGGAACAAAGAAAGATTGGTATGTAAAGGATACTCATAGCAAGAAGGAATTTATTATGAAGAGACTTTTGCACCTGATGCAAGAATTGAAGCAATAAGAATGTTTTTGGATTATGCAGCTTATAAGAAATTCAAAGTATATCAAATGGATGTGAAGTCAACATTTTTGAATAGAGAATTAGAAGTCTACATTGAGCATCCTGAAGGTTTTCCCTTAACTCATGAAGGAGACTGTTGGAAATATTCAAGACTAGCCAAGTTACTGAGAGGGGAGGGGTGAATCAGTAACTTCAAAAAATTTCCATTAATTACAGATCTTAATAACATTTAGTTCATTGATCTAATTGCATGCATGAGAAACTAAAAATATAAAATGTTCATAACACTTTAACACAAAGATTTGGTGATCCAGAAGCCTCCCAAATAGAAAGTAAAACTGGGGTGGGGATGATACCCACAAAACTTCAATATTGTAGTATAAAGTTGGTCGGTTAAGGCTTACAATGATCAATTCTAATGATCTACCCTATTAGGAGCAGTTAGGACTGCTAGGTCCACCTTGTTAGAGGATTTACAAACATACAATAAAGTATGCACTCGGTTAAGAGATTTTACGAAAGACTGTTAAGTCTACCCTGTTAAAGGATTTCAAGATGATTCACCTGTTAGGATGAAAGAGTAGATCTCTTACTTGCAACTATACTTACTGATTGAGATTCTTTGATGTACTGATCACCTTCTGTGATAGATATGTCTCTACTACTCCTTATACTACTGTAGCCCTTTTTAATTCACTTATCTCTATCTTTGCATACACACTTCTCATTCCATGCATTCACACATTCATATTCCACATTACTACACTTTGGATATGATACAAAACATTGCTTATATATCAATCCAAAATAATTACAAAGTCGGCTGCTAAAATACAAGTCAACACAAGTATTACTGAGTCGGCCCTGATGTAGTTACAAAGTTCCTGCAAACTAACTCAGTGACTTTTTGATACTTGGAATCCACTACAATACTTGACATTATCATGCTCTTAGTAGGAGTGGAGGCTCAGTCCATACTAACCACTCAGTCGTAGTTTCAAACTCGGTATACATTGGAGACTCGGTAAATACGGTGTCACTCGGTAGAAACTGAATTCCTATTTACTATGCTGGCACTCGATAAACACTGCTCATCTCATCATTTAGTAATGATAACTCGATAAGCACTACGAGGCTCAATCTACTCGGTAAGCACTATTCTGCTCGGATTGCTCGGTAAACACTACGAAGCTCAATAAGTACACAAAATTTGAATAAGTGTTGTCTCTAATGACAAACATACTTAATGCCAACAGGGGACATGGTATGTAAACTAAACAAAGCTTTATATGGACTTAAAAAAGCACCTAGAACTTGGTATGCAAGACTAGATAAGTATTTGATAAAATTGGGATTTGCTAAAGGCACAACAAATAGTAATTTATATCTGAAAGAAATTGATAATGGTTTATTGATTGTAGTTATCTTTGTTGATGATATTATCTTTGGTGGAGAAGATGAAGCTGGTGATAAATTTGTAGATGAAATGAATATTTAATTTGAAATGAGCATGATTGGTGAGATGAAATATTTTTTAGGATTGCAGATAACACAGAACAATGATGGTATTTTCTTATGTCAAACAAAGTATCTGAATGACTTATTGAAAAGATTTGGAATGGAAAATTGTAAGCCGGTTGGCACACCTATGGTAGCTGGTCATAAGTTATCTAGCACAGATGAAACTCATGTAGTTAAACAAAATAAGTATAGATCTATGATTGGAGGCTTCCAGTACTTAACTCATACAAGACCAGATATATCACATGAGGTTGGAATTGTTGGAAGATTTCAAGATGATCCTAAAGAGTCACATTATGTGATAGTAAAAATAATACTGAGGTACATGAAAGGAATAATTGAATATGGATTATGGTATGAAAAATATGATGATTTTACCCTATGTGCATATACATATGTAGATTGGGGAGGTAGTGTTGATGACAAAAAGAGTACAAGTGGTGGAGCATTTTTCCTTAGAGGAAGATTTGTTTCTTGGCTAAGCAAGAAACATAATTGTATTTCACAAAGCACAACAAAAGTAGAATATGTAGCAGTAGAAAAAAATTGTAATCAGATAATATGGATGAAACAAATGTTGAAGGATATTGGAATTAAATTTGATGAGCCTGTTGTTATATACTATGGCAACACTAGTATAGTAAGTGTGTCTAAGAATCCAGTATTACATTCTAACACAAAGCATATAGAAATAAAGTATCATATTGTAAGAGAGAAAGTTGCAGAGAAAGAAGTAAGACTTGAGTACATAAGTACAAAAGAGAAGATTGAAGATATATTTACAAAGCCCTTACCTAACGATACATTTTATTATTTAAGAGGTATGCTTGGGGTTATCCCCCAACCTAATTTTGAGAAGTGATGCAGGTTGTTGCATTAGTCCAGTGGTATATGAGCTCTATCTTTTCTAGACTAGATGTTGGTACTTCCTCTATGGGGGAGTATGTGTGTTTTGAGCTAAGTCATGAAGGACTCTAGTGAATGCATTTTCTGAAAAAGTATCTTTTGACATTGAGGATTGACATATTGATTCTTACTTTTGTCATTGATGTTAATGGGGGAGAAGTATACATTAAAAAAATATATGAAAAATTATATACAAAAGAAGAACAATAGGGAGAATAAAAAAAGAGAGAGAAATGAATCTATTGGAGGAGATGAAGAAATATAAAATGAAAAACCTAAAAGATTTGATTAATGAAGAAGATTTGAAAATATTTCAGAGTAGTAGTGTTGCAATTTGGTATTTATGGAGCTTGGATGTTTTTTCATCTATGTTTCCATCAATGCCAATGGGGGAGATTGTTAGGAAATGAATGCTAAATATATCCTATGGGGGAGTATTTGCAGCCATTCTGTAGCAATTGTATGTTGCATTCATGATTTTGGTTGTCATTGATGTCAACACAATGATCTATTGGAGATTAGAAGAGAAGCAGAAAGTGTTTGATTTAGCGCACATGGAGTATGGAAGATCAAGCTATGCAAAGCTGAGGACTTACTTTATATTGTGTCTTGAGATCGTGGTCAAGAGTGTATATGGAAATTCAATTAGTCATAACAGTTATGTGTAATTCAGTGGAAGTAGTATTCAAGCAGTGTTCCTAAGAAGTGACTTGTGGTAATTGGATGATATCTCCTAATCAAGATAGAATCTAGGCATGAAAAGGTTGAAGAGTTGATGAAGACATTATGATAGTGATGTGGACATGATAGCATGGTCAGATGTCACACGAGTGAAGAATTATTTTGTTTGGAAGCTGAGTATTTTTATGTAATTAAGAAATATTGTGTAAGGTGTGAAGGTTTATATTTTGTAATTGGTTAAGCCTTGTTGGCCAAATCATTTGTAATTATTTGAGTGTGGTATAAAGGAAAGATTTTTTTTCCTTTATTGTTGTAAGAATATGTGTAAGAAATTACAAAATAGAGCAATATATGTTGTAAGAGGATATACGAATTACAGAGATCTGATATTGAGATCTGGTGAAGCACTTGGTGTTGTTTGGCACAGACAGAGGAGAAAAGATAACTTGGTGAGATCATTAATTATTTGGTATTATTCTATTTGAGTAATAAAAAGATCAGTTGGACAATGTGTTCAGTGATCTTTCCCTTGAAGCTGTTTGGACAGTGGGTCTTTCTATCTTCCATAACTCTTAACAAGGTTAGAATCTTTTAACGGGGATTCAAAGTCTCCTAATAGGGACTCATATGTACTAAATGTATTTCATAAGGCTCTTAATAGAGTCTATCCTCTCACAAGAAATTTTTATATTGGTACATCTTTTGTGGGCATCATTCCCACCGGGGTTTACTCTCTGATCAAGAGGTTCCCTAGTCAACATTTCTTGTGCTATTGTGTTATTGTGTTGTTGTGTATGTTTATCTTTCTATGGTTATTGCTTACATTGATTACATCATTAAATTTTATTAATGGTGATAAATTTTTTATTTATCTGATAACTAATTCACCCCCCCCCCTCTCAATTATCTTGGTGGACTTTACTTTTTAACAACATGGTGTGCTCACTAGCATAGCAGTAGATCATAAAATCCTTCTTAAAATCAGGGCAAACCAATATTGGAGCTTGATAAATAGAAATTTTAACCTCTTTAAAAGACTTTACAACTTTCTCATTCTATTTGAAGGTCTCTTTCTAGCTTAACAAACTTACCATGGCCCTGGTAGTTTTTGAGAAATTGGGCACAAACTTTCTTTGAAAATTGATTTGCCTAAAGAAAGAATGAATTCCTTTTCTACTTGATGGAAAAAATAGTTTTTGAATTTCCTGAACCCTCTCTAGATCAATTCTTATTCCATCTTTTGACACTAGATGCACAAGAAGCTTCCTCTTTGTGACGTAGAAAACAAACTTGTTTGGATTGAGTGATATGTCATGATTTCTACATTTTTGTAGGACCATTCTCAAGTCAGGAAAATACTTTTTTCTTCTTTTTGAAAAGACCATCATATCAATTAAATATATCACTATCACTTTGTTGATTAGGTGTCTGAAAGAGGAGTTCATAGAATGCTAAAAGTATCACCTACATTTATTAATCTGAAAGGTATTCTACTGTATGCAAAGGTACCCCAAGGAGTGGTGAATTCTACCTATTAGAATAATTGAGAGGGGGGTGAATCAGTTATCCAGTGTCCCAAAACAAAATGTATAATTCAAAACAAATTCTTCTATTTCTGCTCCTTAGTAAACAATAAAACTTTCACTGTCTGTGCTTTTACCGATTACCAGTCAAATACTATAACAGTTACTGATCAAATCTAACATGTAACATGTAAAGAATGATAAAAAAAAATTATCACAATCAACACATAACATGAGATTTAATGTGGAAACCCTGTAAAGGGAAAAACCACCTGGGACTGACAACCCAAAAATGTTCACTCTTCTAAAGTGAGGTTAGTTAAGACCCAACCCTGTTAAAGGTTTACAAACACACCGTCAGGTGTGACCTTGTTAGAGGATTTTAGACTAGAAGTTATCATCCAACCAGCATTCACTATGGGGTTGATAGGATAACAATGTTCATTCTATGAATGATACATCATAAGACTTTCAGAGTCCACTTGGTTAAGAGATTTTGATTGTATACAATGGTTAAATATGTAATAGTAAATGATCTACCTTAATACAACTTCAATTGTAAATTACAGATCAATATTTAGTCCAAACAAATCCTTTTGATCAATATTTCACTTCAGATTCAATACTGTATCAACTTATTGTTTGTCGGTAATTGCTCTCTGTAGCTCGGTAATTGTTTTACAGCTTGGTTCTTACTAACTAGTATGATCAAAATGCATGAAAACCTTATTCACGTGATATTCCTATAGCTTCTTCTTCTTTCGGCATCCTTCTATTAAGAAATTCTATTTTCTTATATAGACAAGTAAATCATTTTCTTCTCCACCATCAAATTTTACCGCTTAACCACATTCATAGATTTTTCTTCTTCAAACTTTCTTGACACTTGTGTCAATAACACATTTGATTCTCATCCTTTAGATCTTTCCTGAATTTCATCAACCATCGATCTGTGTAACAAACATTATCTGTTACCTCGATGTTATACTCTTGCCAGCTCATCAATCTTATCAGCTAAAATAATCATTTAGTTCATTCTATTCCGCTTGGTTAACAAAGAAATACATCAGTGAACACTACTCAATTAATACTACGATCGGTATACACTACACTCTGTCGGTGTATACTAGAATTGCTTCATTTATCGACAACACTGCTTTGTGTCTATCAGCTCTATACTTCATCATAGATGAATGCAACATAATAAAGTCAATATCATCAAGTCATTGACTCATCAAAAAGTTACTCAATGTATTCCTTATCCTCATCTATCATGTACATCTTTCCTCATGTAAATTTCTCTATTCTTCATCTCTTTCACCTTTCTTCAGATGTCTCAGTATAGCAACTTACAAGATAAGTGCTGTCAAACTAGTTGACATGAATGGAAACATAATATTGATTTAATCATACTACATATCTAATTAGAAACTCCTTAGTGATCTTTAATCATAGATTCTTCGGTCTGATTCCAAATCAGTTATAGTCCAACAATCTCTCCCTTTGGCATTGATGGCAACTCAAGTAATATGAAATGTACCATACACATACCAAACATATATTCTACAACTTTGTGAACAAAATGTTGTAAGTCAAATAGACTTAATATGTTTAATCACTACGTTACTAAACCAGCATTAAATAATATAGCTTTACCATTCTGTAGTTGTGATCTTTTTAGTTCTCCTATTCCTGCTTCTGTTCTCTGTAACTAATCTTAAATACTATGTCTCATAATACTCTGTCTCATTTAGATTGTCTCTCCCTTAGATAATTCTTGTCAGTGCTTGTTCTTTTTCATAGCTTGTTCTTTTTCATATTATTTATCTCTCCCTTTGACAGCAAGGCCAAAGAAACAAATAAACAAATAATTTTGTCTTCCTCTGTATCTCTGTATACTGATATTCCAATCGGTTCAAGTTCTTCAAACTTAATCAAAACCTTGAACATGATTCAAAGTGTGAACTATGTTGCATCAACATGAATGATCTTTTGATAAAAATAGTGTTAGCTTGTGGTGACTAATCAGGAAAGTACTATCCAGGAAAGTACTGTACACTTTTCCTCCCGACCTCACCGGGGTTCGGGGCCGGGCCGGGCCCCGAGCAGCCCCCAAGAGCAGGGGTTCGGGGGCGCAGCCCCCGAGGAAAATTTTTTTGAGGCCGACTACTTTTTTCGGTTATTTGGGCCGACTACTTATAACTCATTCTAACCCTAAAGTGGGAAAAATATTGTATAATATGGCTTAGGGTTAGGGATTTTTTATGAAGTATGATTTTAGTACTTGCGACAGAATTGGGTTGTAAGGGATTACGGATTGTAATCAGGTTGTAATCACTGGATAATAATAATATTAGACTCACTGTTGGTGGACGTAGCCCAGGGATTGGGTGAACCACATTAAATCTGTGTGCCATTGTGTTCTATTCTGTGTGGTTTATTATTTTCTGATATTAGTTATATTTGCACATAATTGTTATTTCTGCCTTGTTAATCCTAACAAGTGGTATCAGAGCGAGGTTATTTCATTCGTTCTTTCATCTATTCTCTGAAGCAGGTCTCACGAGTTAGTGGGAGAGTCTCTCGGTTAAGTGGGAGAAATGGCAGAAGAGGGTAGGCTGAAGGTTGATAAGTTTAATGGGCAGAACTTCTAGTTATGGAAGATGCAAATGGAGGATTATCTCTATCAGAAGGATCTATGGCGGCCATTAGAGGGAGTAGCCAAGAAAGAGCAATCAATGTCTCAGGAGGATTGGGATATTTTGGATAGGAAGGCACTGGGGAGTATTCGTCTATGCCTGGCACAATCGGTGGCATTCAATATTACTGAAGCAAAGACAGCTAAAGATCTGATGGAAACCCTAGCGAAGTTGTATGAAAAGCCTTCAACTTCAAACAAGGTATTTCTTATGAAGCGTTTATTTAATATGAAAATGGTAGAAGGCGGATCAGTTACTGATCATTTGAATGAGTTTAATACAATTACAAGTCAATTAACCTCAGTTAAAATTACTTTTGATGAAGAGGTTAGGGCTCTCTTGATTTTGTGTTCTTTGCCAAAAAGCTGGAATTGCTTGGTAATGGCTGTTAGTAATTCTATTTCTGGTTCTAATACCCTAAAGTATGATGATGTTATTGGTGTTATATTGAGTGAGGAAATTCGTAGGAAAAGCTCAGGGGCATCCACATCGGGTAGTGTATTGAACACAGAAAGCAGAGGCAGAACAAGAGATAGAGGAAACAACTCTAGAAATCGTGGGAAATCAAGAGGAAAATCAAAGGGAAAGAGGTCCGAATCTAAAGGGCCAAATGATTGCTGGTACTGTGGAAAACCAGGTCATAAGAAGAAAGATTGTTGGTCTCGGAAGAAAGATCAAGGAGACAAAAATGATGGAAACAAGGAGGCAAATGTGGTAAGTAACAAATCTGAGGAGGATGCTTTGCTCTTGTCCTTAGAAAGTATTGATGATTCATGGGTTTTAGATTCTGGGGCTTCATTTCATGCTACACCCCATAGAAGTTATTTTGTTGATTATGTCCAAGGGGATTTTGGGCTAGTTTATTTGGGAGATAATGAACCCTGTCAGATTGTTGGAAAGGGAAAAATTAAGATTAAGTTGCAGAATGGGAATCATTGGCTACTACAAGAGGTAAGACATGTTCCAAGGCTGAGTAGGAATTTAATTTCAGCAGGGCAACTGGGTGATGAGGGTTGCACAGTTACTTTTAATGATAAAAATTGGAAGGTTTCAAAAGGTTCCTTAGTAGTAGCAAAAGGTGTGAAAGTACGCACCTTATATCTTTGTACAGGTCATACTGTTCCTTCTACTTTAATTGTTTCAGAAGATAATGAATGTTCAGGAATAGTGGCTGCAGTTGAGCAGGAAGAACATCAAACTGTTGCTATAGATTCTGACACAGCACTGTGGCACAACAGACTTGGGCACATGAGTGAAAAAGGTATGAAATTACTTCATTCAAAGAAAGTTTTACCTGGTCTGAAATGTGTCAATATGGATTTCTGTGAAAGTTGTGTTTATGGAAAACAAAAGAGAGTTAGTTTTGTGAAGAGTGGGAAGGAAAATAAAAATGAGAGATTAGAGCTTGTGCATACAGATGTATGGGGACCAGCTCAGGTATCTTCCCTTGGTGGCTCTCTGTATTATGTTACATTTATAGATGATGCAACAAGAAAAGTATGGATTTATTTCCTTAGACAGAAATCTGATGTATTTCAAACTTTTAAGAAATGGAAATGCTTGGTTGAGACTGAGACTGGTAAAAAGTTAAAATGTCTCAGATCTGATAATGGTGGTGAGTATTGCAGCATAGAATTTGAAGAATATTGTTCCTCTAATGGTATTCGTAGGCAGAAAACTGTACCAAGGACTCCACAAGAAAATGGAGTGGCTGAATGCATGAATAGGACAATAATGGAGCGTGCAAGGAGTATGAGGTTGCATGCTAGGCTGCCCAAAAATATGTGGGCAGAGGCAGTGAACACTACTGTTTATTTAATCAATAGAGGCCCCTCTACTCCTTTGGATAGTGGTATTCCAGAGGAAGCATGGAGTGGTAAGAAGGTGAGTTATTCTTTTCTCAAAACCTTTGGTTGTGAAGCTTTTGCACTTATAGATTCTGAAAATAGAACCAAGCTGGAAGCTAAGTCAAAGAAATGTGTATTTGTTGGGTATGGCATTGATGAATTTGGTTATAGGCTTTGGGATTTTGAAAATCATAAAATTGTAAGAAGCAAGGATGTCATATTCAATGAGAAAGTATTGTACAAAGATCTGTTGCTGCAGCATGAGAAGAAAGAAAATGACTATGTAGTACTGGATGATACTCCACAAGTTCATGTTCCAGTAGTTCCTTATGCTCCGCAACAACAGCAACAACAAATACCACACACCCCAATGAGTGTTAGACGGTCTACAAGGCTAAGTAGACCTCCAGAAAGATTTTCTCCATCTTTATATTCTATTCTGTTAACAGATGCTGGTGAACCTGAATGTTATAATGAAGCTGTGCAGGTGGATACAAAGCTTCAGTGGGAGTCTGCAATGACAGATGAAATGGACTCTTTGCTGAAAAATCAGACATGGGATTTATGTAAGTTACCTGCAGGTAAAAGGGCTTTACAGAATAAATGGGTTTATAGGATCAAAGAAGAGGATGGAGGTACGAAAAGATTTAAAGCCAGATTAGTTGTAAAAGGATTTGCACAGAAACATGGTATTGATTTTGATGAGATATTTTCTCCAGTTGTTAAAATGACTTCTATTCGTACTGTTTTAAGTATTGTGGCTACTGAAGATTTGCATTTAGAGCAGCTTGATGTTAAAACAGCCTTTCTTCATGGTGATTTGGATGAAGAAATATATATGGTTCAGCCACAAGGATTTGAGGTCAAGGGTAAGGAGAATTTGGTGTGCAGATTGCAGAAAAGTTTATATGGCTTGAAGCAAGCACCTCGGCAATGGTATATTAAATTTGACACTTTTATGAATGGGCATGGATATAGTCGGTGTCATTCTGACCATTGTGTTTATTTTAAGAGGTTGGATGATGACAGCTACATTATTTTATGTTTATATGTTGATTATATGCTTGTAGCTGGGTCTAACATGGATCACATTAAGGGGTTGAAACAACAGTTAGCAAAATCTTTTGCTATGAAGGATTTGGGGGCAGAAAAACAAATCCTTGGTATGAAAATTTGTAGAGATAGGAAAAATAGGAAATTGTCTCTATCTCAGGCTGATTATATTGAGAAGGTGTTGCAACGTTTCTCTATGGAAAATGCCAAAGCTATCAGCACACCTTTGCCTGGTCATTTGAAATTGACTAAGGATATGTGTCCCAAGACACCAGAAGAAGAGACTAAAATGTCTAAGGTACCTTATGCTTCAGCCGTAGGGAGCTTAATGTATGCTATGGTATGTACTAGGCCAGATATTGCACACGCAGTGGGAGTCATTAGCCGTTATATGAGTAACCCTGGTATTGAGCATTGTAATGCAGTCAAATGGATTCTCAGATATTTGAGAGGCACATCCAGTAAGTGTTTACACTTTGGGGGTTCTACTACTACTGTACAAGGCTATGTTGACTCAGATTTGGCAGGAGATATAGATAGCAGGCGGAGTACTACAGGTTATATATTTACTGTTGGTGGGACAGCAGTGAGTTGGATTTCTCGACTACAAAAGGTGGTTGCTTTATCCACTACAGAGGCAGAGTATGTTGCTGCTACAGAGGCAGCCAAGGAGATGATATGGCTTCAATTCTTCATGGAAGAATTGGGACATCCACAAAAGGATAATTTTCTACATACAGATAGCCAAAGTGCCATTCATCTTGCAAAGAATTCTGCTTTGCACTCAAAGACAAAACACATACAGTTGCGGTACCATTTCATTCGATCAGTTTTGGATGATGGACAATTAAGGCTGGAAAAGATTCATACTGATGATAATCCAGCAGATATGTTTACAAAGGTAGTAACAAGGGAGAAGTTGAACTCATGTTCAGCTTCAGTTGGTCTTCTAGACTGAACACAATAAAGGACCAGCTGAGTCCAAGGTGGTTCAATCCAGTGGGAGCCTCATGTGGGTAGCGGTATTGCTACAGGATCAGTCTCCAAGTGGGAGGTTTTTTAGTATAGTGTGGATACTGATCAGTCACCAAGTGGGAGATTGTTAGCTTGTGGTGACTAATCAGGAAAGTACTATCCAGGAAAGTACTGTACACTTTTCCTTCCGACCTCGCTGACTACTTTTTTCGGTTATTTGGGCCGACTACTTATAACTCATTCTAACCCTAAAGCGGGAAAAATATTGTATAATATGGCTTAGGGTTAGGGATTTTTTATGAAGTATGATTTTAGTACTTGCGGCAGAATTGGGTTGTAAGGGATTACAGATTGTAATCAGGTTGTAATCACTAGATAATAATAATATTGGACTCACTGTTGGTGGACGTAGCCCAGGGATTGGGTGAACCACGTTAAATCTGTGTGCTATTGTGTTCTATTTTGTGTGGTTTATTATTTTCTGATATTAGTTATATTTGCACATAATTGTTATTTCTGCCTTGTTAATCCTAACAAATAGGATGATGCAACATCCAAATCACCTTAGTGACCGATAGATAGGGGACGGACCCCAAGTCTAGTCCTCAAGTATTCAAATGTGTCCTTTGGTAGAGGCTTTGTAAAAATATTGGTAAGTTGTTCTTTAGATGTGACAAATTCTAACTTCACTTGCTTCTCTTGTACTTGTTCTCTTAAGTAATGATACTTAATAGATATATGATTTTCTTAGAGTGCATCATATGATTCTTTGAAATATTAATAGCACTAGTGTTGTCACAATATATAACCACCAGGTCAGTGATTACCTCATTCATTCCTTCCAACACTTGTTTGATATATGCAATGTTTGAGCAATTAGTAGCAGTAGCAACATACTCTGCTTCAGCTGTAGACTGAGAAATACAAGCCTGATTTTTACTTATCCATGTTACAAGTCTTTCAGCAAAGAAAAATGCTCCTCCGGTGGTGCTTTTTCTATCATCCACATTTTCAGCCCAATCAACATCAGTGTAAACTTTCAGTTCAAACTTCCCTTCCTTAGGATACCATAATCTATAATTCTCTATTTTCTTCAGGTATCTTAAGATCCTTTTTGTAGCTATCATGTGTGATTCTCTAGGATTACCAAAAAATCTTGCAATAATACCTACAACATGTGCTATATCTGATCTACTGTGAATGACGTACATTAACTTACCAATCATGGATCAGTAAAGTGTCTAGTTTACCTCTGTAGTTTCATCCTCCTTTGTCAATTTGCATCTAGTAGCCATCGGTGTTCCCACAGGTTTAGCATCTTCCATGCCAAATGTCTTCAGTACTTCCTTTATGTATTTAGATTGTGTGATGAATATTCCATCACTCTGCTGAATCACTTGTAGTCCAAGAAAGAACTTAATCTCTCTGAACATAGACATTTTAAATTCCTTTTGTATTTCATTAGAAAATGCCTTATAGACAAGATCTTAGCCTCCAAAAATAATTTCATCAACAAATATTTTAGCAATGATAATAGTATCATCAGTATCACCTTTCACATATAGATTGCTATTTTCACTTGTTCTAACAAATGCAATACTTAACAAGTAAGTGTGCAGTCTTTCATACCATGCTCTCAGTGCTTGCTTCAATCCATATAAAACTTTATGTAATCTACATACCATGTCTTTATTGTCGGGATCAACAAATCCTTTAGGTTGTTCAATGTAGACCTCTTCTTCAATTATACCATTTAAAAATGCTGACTTCACATCCATTTGATAGAATTTGAATTTCCATTGTGCAGCATATGCAAGTAGCATTCTAACTCCTTCCAATCTAGCAACAAATGAAAATGTTTCACCATAGTCAATGCCTTCTTCCTATGCATATCCCTTGCAAACCAATCTAGCTTTATTTCTTGTGACTTCACCATTTTCATTCAATTTATTCCTGTATATCCACTTAGTACTGATAACATTCTTATCTTTTGGTTGGGGTACTATGGACCAAGTTTTTTCCTTCTCTATTTTCTCTATTTCCTTCATTGCATTAACCCATTCTTCATTCTCTAATACAACTTTCACAGTTTTAGGTTCAAATTCACAAACTAAACATATACCTTGTCTTGTTTTGCTTCTAGTCTTCATTCCAGCATGTTTGTCTCCAATGATTTGTGTCTCAGGATGATGTCTTCTGACAAAACTAGCCAAAACTTGATTTCTCCTTTCTTGCTCATCTTTCTCAGGATCATTTTCTTGCTCAGTAGCTCCATCTCATTCATCAGTTTATGTTGCATGTTGTCCTGTATTGTTTCCCTACTGACCGGTTGTTACAGCTTGCGGTGTTGGTAGATACTCTGGATGTTCAATGTAATGAAACCTACTATAGTCTTCTAATTCCTTTGCACTTTCCTCTATGTTCTTATCATCAAACTCATCAACACGAACATTAATACTTTCAACTATCTTATTTGTAACCTTATTCAAACATTTATATGCTTTACTTGTAGTGGAATATCCCAAAAATATCCCTTCATCTCCTTTAGAATCAAATTTTCCATTTCTCTTGTGTGATGAAGTTATTCACCTACATGAAATTAAGATCTACTAACATCAATTTAAACTAATACAATGAAAATTTAACTAAAATTGAAATTATGATCTATATTATCCCATGGATCTCTAGAAAGAAGTGGTAAGTGAAGCTCTCAGCTACAATCCTCACTAGTGACACCTCTAAAATAAGAAATGATGCTGCTACTATGCTTATGCTATGCTTCTATGATGATTCTAGCTCAAGAATGATGAAATTATGATACTAAATGCTCAAATTGCTCTTGGAAATTATCTCAATTACCTATAGTAACAATGCTATGCAAATGAAATTTCAAGATGGAAATGCTCTCCAAAATGCCTCATACTTATAGTAAATGTCCAAGGGTAGGGGGTGGAGTGAAGTAATCATGGTTATCCCTTGGTTGAGTCAAAAACTTTGCATTGTCCATAAATGGGGGGACAAATGAGGGGACAAGCCTTTAAATGGTTTCAAATCTTTGGACAATTTAAATGTTTGAGTGATTTATGTCTCTTTTTGTTCTCAATTCTCATTGGTTAATCACTTTGTTGAAAGAAAATAAGGAATATTAATTCAATTAATTAATTAAATTTAGCCATGGAAGGGTAATAGGCTCATTTTGATTTTTGATTAAGCAACTATACAATTAATTGATTAAAATCAATTATATATTGTTTTTGGCCCTTTTAAGCTTCAATTTAATCATTTAACATCATTATTTAATTTTTCCTTTGTTTTAATTGATTTTGCTCGACTTTATTTAATTATGTCCATTTTATTGATTTTTGATCCATTTTGATGATTTTAATGCATTTTATTGATTTTTGAGCCATTTATTGATTTATTGCATTTTGAAAATCACTTGTCCAATTTTATGTGTCTACAAATGCCCCTCTTTGAATTAATGTATGAAGAACATTGATTCAAAGATCCTTTAAGTCCTGATTGCTGATTCATTGACATGATTGATTGTTGCCTCTTGATAAAAAAAATTTATGATGCCCCACTGATTTCATGATGTTTGATATCAATTTCAATTTGATACCCTTATGCCCCCTCAGAAATTAAAACATATTAATTTCTTGATTTTGAAAAATTTGATGTGATGTTTGATGTATCAAATATGTTTTCATTTCTAACTATTTGATGAGATGTCATGATTAATGATTATGCTCCGGTTTGGTTTGAGTAGTTAAGATAGGTCAATAGCTAGTTTCACCTCCAAAATTATGTCAAAATACCTTAAATAGGTTGAGAAACCTTGTTTTACCATTCATTTTTACTTTTCATCTTGGTGATTTTTGCTCTGATCCTCTAGTGATTTTTGAGATGGTTGTGCTGATTCAAGAGCATAGATTCGAGAGGTGTCGGAGATATGCAAGGCCGCCTGAGTATGGACCTTTGGTAAGTCATTATAAACCTCAATTGTGCATTTATGGTGAATTTATGATCATTTATTGCAATTTCATGTTTCATCGTTGCCTTGAATTTAAGAACTCTCACCTAGGAATGATTTTAACATCACTTAGGGTATTTTACTGTCACGTCCATGGTTTTTTACTCCCACCTCCATGTATTTTATCCTCACTTTGGAATATTTTTCTCTCACCTAGAACTAGAACAACTCTCACCTAGAACTAAGTTAAACTACCCCTTTTCCAATAGGTTGTCACTTATGATAACCCTAACAGATTTACTATCACCTAGGCTGGCATTCACTGTCGCTTAGCAGGCAAACTATCACCTGACACCAGAATAATATCACTTGACATGTGTTCACTATCTCTTGAGGTTAAATTTCACCTAGCATGATAAAAATCATGCCTACTGACTATTTGGAAAAATTTTGTACTTTTCACACGTGTACTTGATTGCATCTGATGAAAATTTTGATAACTCTTGATGATAGATTTAGATGATAAGTGTAGGTTTGTTATTGTCAACAAAATAATTGGTTTAGGATATCTGAATAGTGGTACCTCAAAATATGATTTGTCAATCCCATTTAGGATAGTGATTAATAAGATAAATTAATCAGTGTGAAAACTGATATGATTTTGATACTACCGCTTCATTCTCAGGATATAGAGAAATGAATGATGGTACTTGGTGTGATGACTTGAGAATTTTGAGAAGATTGACTTGAGATAATTCCTTGATACAATGTACTAATATGATTCCTTTTGCTTTACCAACAGGATCAAAGCCCTACCTTATACGTCCGATCAGTTGCATCTTGGGTTATTGACTTGAGTTAGGGACTCACAGCAGTTGAGTTCCATGTTATCGAGTGATGTGGATTGAGATTTTTTCTTGACCTCCCATAGTTTCATCTAAACCATGGGTTACTGACTATGGTGGCAGAGTGATGGAACTCTGACCATAACACATTCCACTTTCCATATGGAGAGATGACTATCATGCTCGAGGACGTGTATAGATTGCTTCAGATCCTGTGTAGAGGAGAGGTGGTATATTATGATTCTATCTATGATTCTTCTATCTATCGATGAGTATTCGGGGAAAACACTATAGGAGATTGGGATACTATTACATGGCCTCAGTTTGCATCTTTTTTGACATTACCAGTAGTTTTGGGTGCAGTGATTGGTGGTTTACTACTTCCCAATCGGCGAGGTCGTGGTTTTTCAGTAAGTTGGGGTAGGATCATGGAGGATTTACTTGCTCATCCTCGACAGTTTGATTGGAGTTCTTGCATTCTGGCGCAGTTGTATCATGATTTACATGAGGTGGTGTATCGGGGGAGTGCATCATTATCAACAGGTGCCATTGTTCTTCAATTGTGGATATGGGAGCATCTTCCCATTACTAGGCCCATTTCTAATAGGGTTCACCATCAGGGATTTCATTATGCTTTCCTTTACACTAGGATGTTGATTCAGCACCACTTGGGTCACTCGAATTACTAGAGACGTTAGATTGATGATCTTGATCAGGTTACATGGTATCCTTACCTCAGTTGTGATAGATGGAAAGAGGATGAGGATGAATTACCATACATGTTTGCCCCTCATTAGATGATTGGGCATATTACCACTACTATTGAGTGCTTCTACTTCAGCCAAGTTTTGAGATAGTATGGTCAGACATAGGATATGCCTAAGGGAAATGCACTGTATGCTCGAGTATAGACATAGATCTCTCTATGGGGTCCTTATATTGATTATTAGTTTGCATTAGATCAGATTATGGGTATGACTATTTGTAGATGGGAGATACTAACAGGTATTGTAGATGCAGGGATGTCACATGAGTATGCAGATTGGTGGGCTCACAATAGGTTTCTTCATTTCACTGATCTAGTTGAGCCTATTCCTGGATGTCGTGATGGTGATAGGGATGATAGACATCAGAGAGGATGAGGACATAGACATCCTCAAGTTGCACCAAGTAGTGGACATATGAGACAGGGTCATGATCATAGGGATGCTAGAGATAGATCGGCTATAGTGCAAGATGATGCAGTTGATAGATAGCCTAGAGTAGATAGACATGATAGAGCTCATAGACATTAGAGAGCTTAGAGACAGGCACAGGTTGATGTAGCTAGGTAGATTCCTAGGAGATTGGATCCCTTGGTATAGTTATAGAGAGTAGCCTTGGCTTAGCATGATGATGATGTAGCTTAGTAGGATCAGGCATAGCAGGATGATGGTGCTCCACAGATGCCTCCCCCAGCTCCATAGCCACAGGGTGCACAGGGTGATCATATTGATGGATTATCTTGAGATACATGCAGGTATTGAGGATAGATATGTCTGCTATTGTAGGTCAGTTGGATTAGGTTGCCTCTTTATTATAGCAGTTTGTATTAGCCATGGTTGTTCCAAGATAGGATGGAGCGAGTACTTCATAGGATCCTCCCCCACAAGATGGTAGAGGTCTAGATGGATCTAGTGCTGCAAGCTATTGATTGATATCGTTACTCATTGATGATGTCCTCTTTGTTTCAAATGTCATGTTATCCATTGCTTGGAACATTTGATGTAGCACTTTGATGACATTGTATCTTTATATACTGATTTGATGATCATATGATGAACACTCTTTTGATGATATATGATGATATACTCCTTTGATTGTCTTGATGAGTTGATTTATGAGATTATCTTTTATGCAGCTATATGATGTGTTATGCATGTTATCTTATTTTATGATATAGATAAATGAGTGCAATGATGTATGGATTTTGATGATATGCTTTTCTATTTTGTCAATGTATGGATGCAAAATGTTTTATGGAAATGCATATGTATGTTCCTATGTTTTTTATTTTTCAAGTATTTTAGATGAATGCAATGCTAACTCTTATTTATATGAATGCATGATGTATGGAACATGATTTCTTTTCTTTCCTTTTGATATATGAGTAATGAATAATGATTAATGCTATGCATGAATGCAAAGATAATCTCACTTGTGTTGTTTTTAAAATCAAGGATTATAATGAATGTTTGAATTTAATCTCACCCCCATTTCTTTGATGTTTGAACCAACTTAAGTTTTAGTGGTGTGCCCACCCTTTGTCCTTGGAAATTTACCGTACATAAATGCAATTAACTTTCCATGCTAATGCAATGTAATTAATGTAAATATGATAGTGCCATGCAATTAATCTAACATGATAATACAACCGAAGTGTCACCAGCTTTTAGAAAATAAATGCCATGAGGATAAATTTCATCATTGAGCATTTTTGGGACCGAAAAGCTAGTACAATCATCACTGATCACATCATGATGATATGAATACCACTTTTTATTGCATTTTGGTAACCTCATTTTGAAACTGGTACAACCCTCACTAGTTGGATGACCAAACTATGGGAGTCTGAATACTGGTGTCAACGAATTCAATGTTGCAAGTGGATTTTTGGTATTAAGATATAGAAAATCTAAATAGCCAAGGGATCCATTTGCATAAACAAGCAAAGGTTAATCCTTCCTCTTATGAGATAGTCCTTGATGGTTCTTTGATGACCATTTCGTTAGATGAATTCTCATAAGTGGATGAATCTTCCTCAAAATAGTCACTCAAAGGCAAGAAAAATATCACATCTTTATCATGGCTAATCTAGTTGAAACATCATTGAATAGCTCAAAAGATATGATGAAAAGTCAATTTCATCAAGATTTATCAATAAGAAAATTTCAAGTGTTTTACCATGTTTCATTATTTTGCCAAGAAAGAAAGCTTTGAATGTTTTGCCATGTTTTAGGATTTTCCAACAAGTATTTCCAAGTATTCTGATCTTTAAGGTGTTTTTGTCCATTTTTAATCCTGAATAATAAAGTCAATGAAGGCTCAAGGATCATGTTGTAGGGTCAAATAATTAGGCTCAATAAAATTTCCTCTCTTTCGAAACTCTGATAAATCTCTCTGACATGACTGATTGTAGCACTTATTGAATCCATTTGGTACCAAATTTGCAATCTTCTTCTGCCCCCAGAGGATAAATGTGATCGGTTGACAAACTTAGGGCTAATAGACAATGCAACAATGTGACTGACCAGCTTTATTATGACTATGTACAAATGACAGATGCAATGGTGGTTGTACAAATGAGATGGTGGAAATGCAATATGGACATATGTGACAAGGAAAGACAAACTTAAGGGAACAAAAGGTGTTTGTTTACCAAGTTTTCACTCTTTGGATGGATCAGGCTCTTTTTTCTATTTTTAAATCTTTTTACTTTTTTTGCTACCAAGGTGCTTATTGCTAGCTTTTCACCAAGGCACTTTTTCTCTTTTTCCCATTTTTTTTTTCATATCATCAAGGTGCCTATTTTCTAGGTTTTCACCAAGACAACATCTTTTTTGAATGTTTTTCCTTTCTTCATGCTCAAATTTTCAATGTTTTTGATCTTTTGTGTTTTTCAATGTTTTTGGTATTTTTAGAATCTCTTGTGAACTATGTACAATAAATATGATGCTTTCTCATCTGATACTCTTTATACTCTTTCGTCTGACTCATGTGTAGAACCTTTTGAGATGAATACTGTTAATGGGTTCTTGAAGGTCCTCTCCTTCACAATCTGATAATTTATAGGTTCTTGTGCCAAATGAAGATACTATGATGAATGGGCCAAGCCAATTAGCTTCCCATTTTCCTTTCTTCTCTCTTTCAACCTGATTCTTTGGGTTTTCCCTCAACACTAAGTCTCCTACCTGAAAGACTCTCGATTTAATATGTTTATTATAGTTTCTTGAGATCCTATTGTGATACACTTTTAGGTGCTCATAAGCTTGTGTTTGATGTTCTTCAAGTAACTCCAACTATTGAAGCCTAGCTACTCTATAGTCTTCCTATGTGATCAATCCTTGTAATGATACTCGTAGAGATGAGATTTCAACCTCTAATGGTAGAACTTCTTCAGCCCCATAGCCTAATGAAAATGGTGTGGCTCTTATGGGTGTTCTTATGCTAGTTCTATAGTCCCATAATGCTAGATTAATTTGCATATGCCAATCCCTTCCTGATTTTTTGACCGACCTTTTCAAAATCTTCAAGATATTCTTATTCATGGCTTCAGCTTGCCCATTTCCCTAAGGGTAATAAATTGATGATGAATGGTGAGTGATATGAAATGTAGCACAAAGTTCATCAACATCCTTATTCTTGAACTATTTTCCATTATCTGTTATTATGGCATGAGGAATACCATATCAGCAAATGATGTGATTTAAGATAAACATGGAAATTTGTTTACTCATTGTCGTTATCAAAGGAACTGCTTCAACCCACTTAGTGAAATATTCTATTGTGGTTATGATGTGTTTGTGCCCATTTGAAGAAGGTGGATGTATCACGCTAATTAGATCAAACCCCCATTGATAGAAAGGCCATGGTGTGACAAATGGGTGTAATTCCTATGCTAGTGCATGTATCATGTTGCCATGATATTGACATTTACTACATGTCTTCACAAAATGGCAAGCATCCTTTTCTAATGTCTTCCAGAAATACCCTAAGCGAAGGATTTTCTTAGCTAGGTTTAGACCGCTTGAGTGTGACCCACAAATGCCTTCGTGAACCTTGTGTAAAGCTAACTTAGACTCTTCTTCCTCTAGACACCTAAGTAACATCCCATCACAACCCTTACAATACAATGTTTAAGAGAGGATTAGGTAACAGGCTGATTGGCGTATGAAGTTGCATTTTTGAGCTCAAGTTTGGTCTAATGGTAGCACTTGGTCTTTGAGGTATGTGTATATAGGTCCATACCAAGGGGAGTCATGTCCATGTAATAGGGAAACAATTTGGGTTTTAGGAAGGTTGAATGCTGGTTTCACCAACTCTTCCACCAAGAACTCATACGTCTCATTTTGATCTAGTTTTTGTAACAAGGAAGCCAAGGTAGCCATGGTGTGTCTGCTGCTCTATTTTTCTCTCTAGGAATCTACTCAAAAGTGATCAAAGCAAAGTATTTCTTCCATCCATCGATCATAGTCTTATATGGCATCAACTTTTCATCATTGGTGTTATATTCATTGTTGACTTGATTGATGATAAGTTGAGAATCTCCATAAATTTGTAGCTCTTTGATGTTCCACTCTAAGGCCGTTTTGATGCCTATAAGTAGTGCCTCATATTCCACTATACTATTTGTACATGGAAACATAAGCTTGTAGGACTTTGGAATGGTGTAACCTTGAGGATTGACCAATAGTATGCTGGCACTGGAACCTCCTTGAGTATAAGAGCCATCAAAGAATAACTTACATGTTTTTGCTTCTATGTTGACAATGGCAGAATCCAGAAATTCCACTTGAATAGTTTGTGTAGAAGTCATGGGATTCTTAGCTAAATGATCCACTATTACTTTCCCTTTTATTGCCTTTCTATCAACATAATGTCAAATTCAGTCAAAATCATAACCCACTTGGCTATACTACCCGTTAGGGCAGTTTTACTTAACAAGTACTTGAGAGGATGAATTTTGGCAATTAGTTTGACCTTATGTAGCAACATATAATGTCTCAAATTTTGAGATGCAAACACCACTGCTAAGCAAGCTCTTTCCATGAATGTGTAGTTGAGTTCATATTTGATCAAAGTCCTACTCAAATAGTAGATAGCTCTTTCCTTTACTTGTTCATCTTCTTGCGCTAAAAGCACTCCTAGTGATCTTTCAGCAGTGGATATGTATAGAAGCAATGCTTTTCCCTTAATTAGTGGCATGAGAATAGGTGGATTTATCAAATAGGTCTTCAATATTTTGAAAGCTTGATCACATTACTCATCCCACATGAATATAGTATCTTTATGTAGCAACTTGGTGAAAGAATGACATTTTTCGGCCAATTGAGAAATAAATCTTCTTATGGATTGGATTTTTCCTTGTAATGATCTCATTTGGCTAATGTTCCTTGGTATGTCCATGTCCATGATGGCTTGTACTTTCTCCAGGCCCACTTCAATTCCTTTGGCAGAAACTATATAGCCTAGTAACTTGCCGAATTGGACTTAATTTGGGTTTAATTTGACCTTGAATTGCTCCAACCTAACAAATATATTTTTCAAAATTTGGAGATGTTCTTCTCTTTTGTGGGATTTTTCCAATATATCATCCACATAGTCTTCTAAGAATGTGTGCATCATGTCGTGGAAGATAGTTGTCATGGCCCTTTGATAGGTAGCTCCGACATTCTTAAGGCCAAAGGGCATGACATTCCAACAAAAAGTGCCCCAAGGGCAAGTAAAGGCAGTCTTCTCTTGGTCTTCAGGTGCAATTTTAATCTAATTATACCCACTAAAACCATCCATTAGGGAATATATGGAATGACCCACTGTCAAGTCAACTATTGCATCAATACTCAGAAAAGGGAAATCATCCTTAGGACAAGCAAGATTTAGATCTTGAAAATCCATGCATACTCGAATAGATTTGTCATGTTTTGTGACTGGTACTATGTTTGAGATCCATTCAGCATAAGCTATTGCTCTTATGAAGCCTACTTTCAACAATTTTTCTAGTTCTACCTTGACCAAAAGAGCTATGTGTGGGTGCATCTTTCTCAATTTTTTCTTTAAGGGATTAACCCCTGGTCTAACATTTAGATGATGCATTATAAACTCAAGATCTAAGTCGTTCATGTTAGCATATGACCATGCAAAGTTTATTTGTTTCTCTTTGAAAATTTTTATGAAGTCCTCTCTTTCTAGAGGTGTGAGTGATGCAACCAAGTGTATAAACTTTGGATCCACTTCCGTACCAATGTTAACTTTTTTCATTGGCTCTATGAGTATAGGTGACCTTTCTTATTCATGCTCAGGCAAGGCATCCAATCTCTCTTCTTTTGGTGCCATAGTTGGGTTTTCACCAAAGGAAACATCTTTTATTTTCATTTTTTTTGGTTCTAGTAGTGCCACATAGTGGTTTTCAACACTAGAACTTTTCATTTTCTTATTTTTTTTCATTTTTTTCTTTTGACTAAGAGAATGGACCCCCATTGTTCTCATCATGTCTATATCAAATTCGTTGGTGAAAGAGGGTTCAACCACATTAAGGTATTGGCTCATTGCTTGGTCATTTGGAAACTAAAGTAAGTCATTTGGCTTAGTTTGGTCCCAATCAATGAGATCTAGATGTATCAAAAGTAAGGATTCATTGGGTAAAATGTCATCAATAGGGTTTATGGACATGACTTCATTTGAGGGTTCATAAATTTTATCATTTAGATCTATGATGTGAGCTTCCTCGAGATGGTCCATGGAAGAAGGGTCAAAATCCCCTTCACTTGAGTCCTCTTCAACTTCTACGGGAAACAATGTGGGAAAAGCCACAAGTGGATTAAACCTAATGTTTGAATCTCCCTCCTTTGAAGGCATCCAAAATGTCTCTATCCATGCTTGATTGGTAGGTGCATGCCCTATGTTAATACCTTGGATATTAGGTTCTTCATTGATTTGAATTTCTTGCCTTGGGATTTTTGCATAAGTATGTATTGCAATCACCTCCTTATCTTGACATGATTCATCAGATAGGGTATCCCACTCATAATCTTGGGAGTCATCACTATCTCCCTCAGATTCTAAGGCATTTATTTGAGGATAAAAATCTTGCATTGGGTTGGAGCTTTCGCCTTTGCATTGGTAGCCTACTCCAGATTTTTCTTTTTTTGACCTCCAAGTAGGTTCAATGGGTTCTAGTAACCCTCTATTCCTTTGGCCTAAGGGTCCTCTTCCCTTGTATCCTATCTTCTACATAATCTCAAAATGTTTCCCATATTGCTTGGTTCATATATTAACATGCTGAATTCATTCCATGGGAGTGTTTGAGGTATCCTCTTCACCGTGATAGAGCCATTGAAGTAATTCATTTTCTTCCTTGTCAAATGCTACTTTATCACTTTCTCTTACAAAGTAAGAGTTGTACTTGTGAGGCAAGTGTTCTTTAGATGGTTTTCCATGTGTCCTTGGAGATGTGGGCATGTCAAATAGGGAAACAGAGTATTCTCCTACTCCTTTTGAACTAATTTTGCACTATTTGTCAAATGCCTCCATCATCTTATCCATTTTCTTGTAGTTTTCCTTTTTAGCTTCATCTTTTTCTTCTCTAGTAGGTTTATAGGGAACTATCTTTGAGTTAGGAGTTTGATATGAACCTTCATTAATAATTGGACCCTCGTAGCTCATCTTTTCCTTTCCCTTAGTTGATGTCATTGAGCTAGCTTGAGGAGGATGTTGAGTAGCATCTAATGTTAGTTCTTTCATTTTAACATCTTCAATTGTGGCTCTTTGAATAATTCCTTCACGGTTATGTGGAATAAATAGCTGATGAAGGGGTTTGAGTACATTACAATATTGGAACAGGTTTGAGTCCCCTCCAACCATGATTTCTTCACCCATGTACAAAAATTTGATGCATTGGTGGTACGTGGATGGGACTGCTTTCATCTTGTGAATCCATGGTCTCCCCAACAAAATATTATAAGTTAACTTCATGTCCAATACTTGGAAATTGGTGTCTTTCTTGATTGGTCCCACTTGGATGGGCAATACGATCATGCCTTTAGAGGCCCTTTCAGCTTCATCATAAGCTTTAATGGTGATTTTTTTTGTAGGGTCAATGCAAGATTCAGACAACCCTAAGGATTTAACAAGACTTAATGTACAAATTTTAAGACCAGCTCCTCCATCAATGAGGGCTCTTTTGACTCTATGCCTTTCTGTTAGAACCTCTATATGAAATGGTAGATTTTGAGGATGGGTTATAGACATGTCATCTTGATCAGAAAATGAGAGACAATGAGGTGCCACAAGATGACCTACCATATTTTGGAACTTTTCTTCTTCTAAGTTAGTAGGAACATTTGTCTCTATTAGAGATTTTTCCAAAATATCCTTATGGTTCGGGGATAACTTCAACAATTCTAAGATAGAGATTTGTGCTGGAGTTCTTTAGAACTGATCAACCAAGGTATAAGGTTTTGCTGCTATAGAAGGTTGCTTGACCACGATGTTGGACTGTGGAGTGCTAATAACTTTAGGAGAAGCTCTTTGTAGAGTCATTCTAGAATTTTTCCCTCTTGTAATGACATTTGATGCCTCTTTTTATGGATGCTTATTGATTATTATAGCATTCACAATGTTATCATAAGGTGGCACAAAGTTAAGATTATTGGCACTTTGTTTCTTGCCATTAGATGACTCCCCTTTATCATGTTTGTAGAAAGGTTGTTTGAATGCTGTATGATCTTCATTATTTTGAGGTCCATCAATGGTGATCATGCCATTATCGATCAAATCTTGCACTACATTCTTTAGTTGCAGAAATTCATTTGTTGCATGCCCTCGAATTTTGTGGTACTCACAATGACTATTGGCACTCCACCAACTAGGCTTATTATTTGGCTCATAAGGCTGAATGCTAGGTAAAGTAATGACATTATTAGCCATGAGAGTCTTTAATGCCTTTTCAAGGGGTTCACCCAAGGGTGTGAAGTTCCTTTGAGGGGTTGGTCTCAAATATTTATCAAATTTAGTACTCCTTGATTTCCATTATTAGTATGGTTGTTGTTGGATGGCGCATTGGGAAGCTGATTGGTATTATTCACTTGATTGGGTGTCCTTATAAGAGCAAAGGGGATCACCTTCAAGTTGCTAGATTCAACTACTCCATCATTCACAATTCCCTTATTGTTGTTTTTATAACGGCTATTACTATTGAACCAATTATTCTTTTGATTATTGCCATTGTTGCCATTGTTGCCATTGTTGCCATTGTTGGAATTGTTCTTGTTATCTTTGTACAGTTTGAGTTCTCCACTTTTGACCAGCACTTCCTCTGTTGCTACTCCATTTTCAATTAGATCTTGAAAGGTCTTTGGAAATTTCATTTGTAATTGGTAGTTCAAATCATTGCTTAAACTATTTATGAAGATATCCATTTCTCTTTTTCAGGCACACTTCTAGGATATCTTGCAAAAACTATCCTCCACCTTTGTAGAAAAGTGAGGAATGCCTCTCCATGCTTTTTTTTAGTGTTCCATAATGTTATCATCAAGACCTCATGTTTAATATTATATGAGTAATGGGCCACGAATTTCAAAGCTAGCTCTTCAAAGGTCTTAATGCCGGAGGGTAACTTAGAAAACCACTCCATAGCCATGCCTCCTAAGTTTCGTGGAAATAATCTCATTAAATATTTTGTATCATGCATGAACTCTAAACTCAATGCACAAAACTCCCATAAGTGATCTTGGGGATCTATCATTCCTTCATACTTGTCATACTTGAGGAACACAACATTGATTGGGAATTGCACCATAACCAAGCTTTTATCAAATGGGAATGGACACAATGCTTCTATGGAGAAAGGCTTAGGAGTCCCACTTTGCTTAATGTTGTCCAATTTCATTTGAAACATTTTGAATTGATTGTTCATGATGTGTAAGGAACTTCCCTCAACTTCTGGTGCTTTGAGTTGGTTGACATCATAGTCACGGGGTAGCTTGAGACCTTTTTGTGCTAAGTCCATGAAGTGTTTTTCTCTATCTCTATCCATTTCCTTTTCCATGAGCTTTCAAAAATAAGGACATTGGATAACCTCACTAACTTTTTCATCCGTGGCATCTTTTGTCTTTGCTTCAATGTGAGTTCTAGTGTGAGTTTAGTCAATACCTTGATCATTTTGATTTGCTCCTCCATTATTGGTCTTGCCTTGGTTAGTAGTGTTACCCTTGTTATTTATATCATTGCCCCTGTTATTGGCATCACCCTAGTTAGTGAGATCAATACCACTATTATCGTTGCCACCCAAACCACCATAATACATCATGTTGTCTTCTATTTCTTGTTCGGGCAATTTTTGGGGTATTCTAGGAGTGGTAGATTCTTCTCTTGGGTAAGGGAGTTCTTGTCTTAAATACATTCTGTTAGCTTGTAAGGTTTTCTTAATGTAGTAAGATCTACTGAAAGTAGGCATGAACCTTGGAGAATAATAGTAAAAACTACCTAGGGTCTAATCCTTTGCAAAATTTTGAAAAATGTGTAGAACATGATTTTTGACCAAACTACAAGCCTGAGTAGTAAGAACATGGAAAAGGGTACTCGAATATGCTCGTAAATTTTTTTGACCCACCCTGCAAATACTCTCTATTTCCCCTTTTAAATTTTTGGGTGTCACTGAACCAAGTGTAGGCGTGACTGAAAGTTTTAAATGTGTGTACTAGTTTCTTGTTAAGCGATACACTATAGGTTACCAGGCGAGACTTTGTTAATTCTAGGTGGGTTTCCAATTTTTGTAGGTGTGTTTGAATTTTTTCTAAGCATGACTTTAGTATGTCTACACATGTTTAAACAAGTCACAAGCATGACTGAACCTCTGATAGGCGAGTGCATTTTGTGCACAGGTGGTACTTCTCTGACCAGGGTATAAGATTTTGAATTTTTAAAATGTGTAAGATCAGTCTTTGGAAATTTATGTGTTTGAAAATAGAAAAACAAGCGCAACACACACATCACTTTGTCATCATGTCCTGAAAAACATTCTAACGTGTATGTTCTCTAATGTTTTTCACAAGTATATCATAATAAAGAATTCTAAACAGCCTACCTAAAGTCAATTTTGGCTTGTAAACATGGCTCTACAAGGTGGCTTTGCTATTTTACCAGGTTTTAATAAATATTCTATTCAAATAGACTTCAATCTCTCAATCCTCCAAGGAGGCTTCCCACACACACTGAAGTACAATTTTGCGTAATCCATTAAGACTACTAGAGGAAGGTTGAAAAATCAAAATCCATTTGTCATGCACCCCATTAAGGATACATGCATTTCATTTTATAGTGGGTTGGATTCCCACAACAAAAGTGAGTGTATCCCACTTTGGGCTATCCCTCTCACCGACCTTGTTAAGGAAAACTCAGGAGGTGAGCCCACTAAATCTCTATTTTAAATAACATGTTCATGGAAAGCAATGAAATGGAATTAAGGTTAAGTGTTTGGGAATTTGGTTCACCTAAAAAGTGAAGAGCATATCCCTAAGTTTCCCTTTTTTTCCCAAACACTTCAAGCAATTTATTGTTCTTTCTCAACCTCTTGACAAGGAGGTTCTTAGAATTGAAATATTTGGTTAAATTCCCTCCTTATTAAAGCTAGATTCAAATGAAATGCCACAATTTAAGGGAATGCAAGCTTGATCATGTAAAATACGTTTCCTTGTAGCTAGCAAAAGGCTAGGGGCATTTTTGAATCATTGGTTTTTATCTTATTTCCACTCACCTAGTGGCGA
Source organism: Chamaecyparis obtusa (assembly GCA_027943335.1). Taxonomy (NCBI): domain Eukaryota; kingdom Viridiplantae; phylum Streptophyta; class Pinopsida; order Cupressales; family Cupressaceae; genus Chamaecyparis; species Chamaecyparis obtusa. The sequence continues at coordinate 204,191 of BSBK01009669.1, forward strand.
TCGTTCCAGCTCCCTCCTCCAACAAATTAGTCCAACACAAACAATTCACAATGAGGGGAAACCAAAATTGAATTTGACAACACAAAGATTTAAGTAAATGAAACTTTGGAGCACTTTGTATGCATTTTTAACAATTGAGCTTAAGGATAAAAAATCCAACTTAATGAAACAAATTTATGCTTCTAAGCTTCAATCACAACAATGTATTTTTGATGTACCTTAACGTCTTCATCCAATGTTGATTCAAGAACAACTTTGGTATGTGCTTGATTTTCCTTCTTGATTCTTTTAGCCAACGCTTTTCCCTCTTGGTTGAACCTAGTTTCTGGCTTTTTCACTTTCAGATGCCTATTCATTTACTATTAAAAAGTATAAATAGAGAGTTAGATACTAAAATTTATCAATTAAAAAACCAAAATAGACAGCAGACATCAGGTGACATCATCTAGCTAATAGGTGTGACTAAACTACTTACGAGTGTAACTTTGATAATAGTGAGCGTCACTTTGCAACGGCTCAAGCATTACTTAAAGTTACATAGGTGTGAATAGTTTATCCAGAGGCATGAACAAAGCTTAAAATTGCAAAAAATATTTAATGCTAAGTGATATGTTAACAGTACTAAGTGATAAATTTCCTTAGTAAAAACATGACTAAAACTATAACATGTGAAGCAAAGGGTAAACTTAAGCGATAGAAAATTAAAGCTAGGCGATACTCCCTGAGTCACAGGTGTGACTGTGAGCCATAAAGGTTGAAGGCTTTGTCATCAAAAGTGCAGATCTCCAGCTAGTAGGTGTTAATACAGAGCTCTTAGGTGACAAAGAACCGACTATAGGTGTGATTCAACCTCCTGTAAGCGTGACTTTTCCAGTTTCTTGCAAGCAATTCACAGAAAACAGAACATCCAAGCATGCAAATGGAGATGAAAACAATGAAGTGAGGCTTAGAGCCCCACGGTGGGTGCCATTTATGTGATGAATTTATTCACCTGCATGAAATTAAGATCTACTAACATCAATTTAAACTAATACAATGTAAATTTAACTAAAATTGAAATTATGATCTATATTATCCCATGGATCTCTAGAAAGAAGTGGTAAGTGAAGCTCTCAGCTACAATCCTCACTAGTGACACCTCTAAAATAAGAAATGCTGCTAGTACTATGCTTATGCTATGCTTCTATGAAGATGAAATTATGATACTAAATGATCAAATTGCTCTTGGAAATGATCTCAATTGCCTATAGTAACAATTCTATGCAAATGAAATTCCAAGATGGAAATGCTCTCCAAAATGCCTCATACTTATACTAAATGTCCAAGGGTAGGGAGTGGAGTGAAGTAATCATGGTTATCCCTTGGTTGAGTCAAAAACTTTGCATTGTCCATAAATGGGGGGACAAATGAGGGGACAAGCCTTTAAATGGTTTCAAATCTTTGGACAATTTAAATGTTTGAGTGATTTATGTCTCTTTTTATTCTCAATTCTCATTGGTTAATCACTTTGTTGAAAGAAAATAAGGAATATTAATTCAATTAATTAATTAAATTTAGCCATGGAAGGGTAATAGGTTCATTTTGATTTTTGATTAAACAACTATACAATTAATTGATTAAAATCAATTATATATTGTTTTTGGCCCTTTTAAGCTTCGATTTAATCATTTAACATCATTATTTAATTTTTCCTTTGTTTTAATTGATTTTGCTCAACTTTATTTAATTATGTCCATTTTATTGATTTTTGATCCATTTTGATGATTTTAATGCATTTTATTGATTTTTGAGTCATTTATTGATTTATTGCATTTTGAAAATCACTTGTCCAATTTTATGTGTCTACATCTCTCATCTTTCAAAATAAAGCATTTACTTCCAAAATTTTTGAAATAACTACAATAGGTTTGTGTCCAAACCATAGTTCATAAGGTGTTCGATTGGTGTCCTTCTTCAGTTGTACTCAGTTAAGAACATACACAGCTGTATTGACAGCTTCCCTCCAATATGTCTAAGCAACATTCTTCTATATCATCAATGTTCTAGCATAGTCAATTATAGACATGTTCCTCCTTTCAGCAATGCCATTTTGCTGAGGTGTCCTTGGTGCAGATACCTATCTTTTGATTCCATGCTCATTACAAAAATTAGTAAATTCATCAGAGATAAATTCACCTCCTCTATCAGATCTTAAGCATTTTATTTTCTTTCTGGTTTCTTTCTCTACCTTAGCTTTATACCACTTAAACATTTTGAAAGCTTCAGATTTCTTTTTTGGGAACATAACAGTCATTAGTCTAGTATAGTCATCAACAAATGAATAAAATATCTATCACCAGAAAAGCTCTAAGTTCTCATTGGACCACATAGATCGGTATGAACCAACTCAAGTATCTTCTTTGTTGAGTAGTCTTTTCTTTTAAAACTAGACTTAGTCATCTTACCTTTCTAACATTCATGGCACATGGCATGATCAAGTTTTGTTAAGTTAGGCAATCCTCTAACTCTTTTCTTTTTACTAATCTTGATCATGTTGTCAAAGTTCACATGGAATAACCTTCTGTGCCACAACCAAGCATCTTCATATCTTATCAAAAAACAAGAAGATTGATCCATATCAAGATAGAATAGATTACCTCTGGATTGTGTACCAGTTATAACAAGTCTTCATCATCATAGATCTTCACCTTTTTACTCTCAAAAGCCAGTCGGTGGCCTGAATTGTTCAACTGAGCCACACTTAATAGATTATAGTTCAGTCCATCTACCCAGTATGCATTTTCACATTGTAATCTATCATTGATCATCAGTGAGCCTTTACCTCTTACCATACAAGGTGCATCATTTCCCATTCTCACAGATCCTCCATTATATTCAAGAAGATGATCAAACTTCTCTACATCACCGGTCATATGATGTGTATAGCCACTGTCTATGATCCATGTATCATTTCTACTTACTTTAGAGATCAGTACTATCTCTTCATGTTTCTCTTCCTCCTCTAAGTCATCTTTCATAGAAAAAAATATGACTTCTATGTCATCATCAGAATTAGATTTAGTTTCAATATCTTTGGCTATGTAACATACCTTTTTTCCTTTTTCATCTTGGTTGTCTCTGTTGTTGTGTCAGTAGCCTCTGTTGACTCTTCTCCCATAGCTTCCTTCGGATCAGTCTTTGGATCTATCATCATCTTTCTTTTGAGGACATCTAGCAATGATGTGACCAACTTCTTTACAATTAAAGCATGCCAAAGGTAGCTTACCTCTATACCTTCCTTTTCCTTTGGGCAATCTTCTAGCCATAAGAGCTTCAAGCTCATCAAGTTCATCATCGGTATTGTCATCACTATCACAATTCTTACTATTCCTGCTAGACTTTCCAATCTTCAAAGAAGTCATGAAAGTGGATTCAATAGAAGGAATGATACTGTTATCAAAGTTGTTTAATTCAAAAGTTGTATGTTTACTAATCAGAGTGTTAAGAGTAAGGTTGGATGTAGCTCTTGTTTCATGAATTGCAGAAATCCTGATTGCATAAACTGGTAGAAAAGTTATGAGAATCTTTCTTATCACTGTTTCATCATCAATTACTCCATCAGATGCTCTAATAGCATGTACCACCTCTTTGAGTCTATTTTAATAGTGGACAATGTTCTCATGACCTTCTTTCATTCTCATGTCATCAAATCTACCTCTCAGACTTTCAGCTCAGGCTCTTTTGACATTCAGATCTCCATTGTATATTTGTGTTAATTTATCCCACATTGCTTTGGCAGTCATGCATGTCTTAATATCTTCAAATTCAGCATTGGTACAGGTAGCAGCAATTTCAATCCTAGTAACATTGTGTTCATGCTTGTCCTTCAATTGATCAAGAGATAAGGGACCAATGGGTGGCTGTATGTAGCCATTCTCCATCAGATCTAGTACAGAGTTCCCAATTCTAGATATGTGCAACTTCATCCAACTTTTCCATACTGTGAAGTTCTCTTTGTTTAGTTTTGGTACTTCCCTCTTATACATATTGAGACCTTTATGCTTAAATTGTTAAAACTTTGTTCCAAGCAACCAACTCTCTGATACCAATTGTTAGAATAATTGAGAGGGGGGTGAATTAGTTATCCAGTGTCCCAAAACAAAATGTATAATTCAAAACAAATTCTTCAATTTCCTCTCCTCGGTAAACAATAGAACTTTCACTGTCTGTGCTTTTACTGATTACTAGTCAAATGCTATAATAGTTAGTGATCAAATCTAACATGTAACATGTAAAGAATGATAAAAAACAAATATCACAATCAACACATAACACAAGAGCTTTAACATGGAAACCTTGTAAAGGGAAAAACCACCTGGGATTGGCAACCCAAAAATGTTCACTCTTCTAAAGTGAGGTCGGTTAAGACCCAACCTTGTTAAAGGTTTACAAACACACTGTCAGGTGTGACCTTGTTAGAGGATTTTAGACTAGAAGTTATTGTCCAACCAACATTCACTATGGGGTTGATAGGATAACAATGTTCATTCTATGACTGATACATGATAAGACTCTCAATGTCCACTCGGTTAAGAGATTTTGACTATATACAATGGTTAAATATGTAACAGTAAATGATTTGCCTTAATACAACTTCAATTGTAGATTATAGATCAATATTTAGTCCAAAAAAATCCTTCTGATCAATATTTCACTTCAGATTCAATACTATATCAACTTACTATCTGTCAGTAATTGCTCTTTGTATCTCGGTAATTGTTCTGCAGCTTAGTTCTTACTAACTAGTATGATCAGAATGCATGAAAACCTTGTTCACGTGATATTCCTGTAGCTTCTTCTTCTTCTGACATCCTTCTATTAAGAAATTCTATTCTCTTATATAGACAAGTAAATCATTTTCTTCTCCACCATCAAATTTTTCCACTTCAAACTTTCTTGACACTTGTGTCAATAACACATTTGATTCTCATCCTTTAGATCTTTCCTAAATTTCATCAGCTGTCGATTTGTGTAACAAACGTTATCCGTTACCTTGATGTTATACTCTTGCCAACTCATTAATCTTATCAGCTAAAATAATCATTTAGTTCATTCTGTTCTACTTGGTTAACAAAGAAATGCATCAGTGAACACTGCTGGGTTAATACTGTGATTGGTATACACTACACTCCATCAGTGTATACTAGAATTGCTTCATTTACCGACAACACTGCTTTGTGTCTATTAGCTCTATACTTCATCATAGATGAATGCAACATAATAAAGTCAATATCATCAAGTCATAGACTCATCAACAAGTTAATCAATGTATTCCTTATCCTCATCTATCATGTACATCTTTCCTCATGTATATTTCTCTATTCTTCATCTCTTTCACCTTTCTTCAGATGTCTCAGTATAGGAAGTTACAAGATAAGTGTTTTCAAACTAGTTGACATCAATGACATCATAATATTGATTTAATCATACTACATATCTAATGAGAAACTCCTCAGTGATCTTTTATCATAGATTCTTCAATCTGATTCCAAATTAGTTGTAGTCCAACACTACCTTGTGTTGATCTTTAGGAACTACACTAATCTGATTATAACCTAAAAAACCATCAAGCAGGGAGATCATTTCAAAGCCGACCATTGTTTGAAGAATGTGATCCATGTTAGGCAGGGTGAAATTGTCTTTGAGACTCGCATGGTTAAGATTCTTGAAATCTACACATATCCTTATTTCTCCACTCTTTTTGTGTACTGGAACAATATTAGCAACCCATGTTAAGTGGTGAATGGGATAGATTATCCTTTCTTTTAGCATCTTATCCACCTCTCAAAATATTACATTTGCAACCTTTGGATTATAATTCCTCAGTTTTTTCTTGAAAGGACTGTTTCCTAGCTTCATTGGGATATGGTGCTTGAATTTTCCTTGCCTGAAATATTTTAGATCTTCATATGAATAGGCAAAAACATCTTTGAATTCTTTTAGTAGCTTTGAAAACCTCACTTTCTCTTCTATACTACATCAAGTGCCCAAATTAACTAGCTTTGGGTCATCATCATTGTGAATCTTGATCTTCTCACACTCATCAGAAGACTTTTTATTAGGTGCAGTGGTTTTATTAATAAAATAATCTCTTTTGTCAAAGAGCCTTTCTAGGTTCACCAGTCCTTTTGGAATGTGGTTTCCTTTTATCTCGATGGTCTCTGATCCAACTTCATCTCCAGGGTCAAAATAGAACTCATGGAATTCTGTATCTAAACCTTCAAATTACATAGAAGATAAATTCTCTACTCCTTCAAAGAATTGAATAATATGGGAATCATCATTGAACACTTACCATAAACTAGCATTATCTGGCACACTAGGCCTATGAATTAGTTCTATTGAATATTTATCTATTCCAAAATTAGGGTGTGGAATCAACAATACCATTGAACTAGCTAAGGCATCATCTCTAGAATTAGACTATCTAGACATTTCTTCAATTGAAAATGTGTCAAACCATTCCATCTCATCCTAGACCCTATTTCGGTAGTTCTTCAACCTTTCATTCTTAATGGAAAATAGGGTCGTAACTTGTTTTACAATTAATTCAGCATCACCTTTTTCTTTCAACATCTTGATTCCCTTATTTTTTGCCTCTTCCATGCCAAGAAGCAAGGCTTCATATTCAACTATGTTATTAGTGTTTTCAAACTCAAGCTTAAAAGTAGAGGGAGAGATTTCTCCAGAGGGAGATATCAACACTATCCCAGCTCTTGACCCAGTTGAAGAACAACCACCATCAAACTCTAGAGTCCACAAGTCTTCACCTTTCAATGCCTCTGAATCAAATTCATCAAATTCAGACATAATCAAATAATTAGCAATATCTGATTCTTGATATAGGATATGTGATTTGGGGTCTTCAAAAGGGAGCACAGTGTAATTAGACTTACCCTCTAGCTAAAGGACTACCTTATCATTACCTATGGGAATGGTAGCTTGGGACTAGTCCAAATTAATTTCACAACCTAAGTCTTTACAAAAGGTTCTACTCAGAAGCATCCCATAAATGTCTGGGATGTCAAAAACAAGGATTGTTAATTTTAACCTTTTATTAAGATGGGCTGCAAGAGAAACCTGAGCATCTTTGATCTATCCCACCAATGGGACCTGCTTGGAATCCATTGCGTAGAAATTTCCAAAGGTTTTTGTTAAAGGAAGGTCTAAAGCCTTGGCTACAGAGGTGGGCATTATATTATCCAAGGTGCCTGAGTCTATAATACAATTGTTTAGTTTGTACCCGTGTATGACCAAAGAAACATAGAAATGTTCTAATTTTGTAGAGGAAGAAGAGACTTGAGGAGTTTGTACATGAGTAGTAGGTTCTTCATCTATGGATAGGCTGTCTCTTAATTTAACATGGATTTTAGAAGAGGATACAATATTTACTTGCTTAGGTTCATTGAATGGGGAAGATTCGTTAATATAATCAATCATATTATCTAATTCCTTAGGATTGAGCTTTAAATAATTAGCTGGAGAAATTTAAATTTTGGAAAACTTGCAAAAATCAACTATATAAAAAAAGGTTCAGGCTCTGACCTTTTTAGTAACTTTACATCTAGTGTCGAGGGTGCTTGAAACTTATGGACAACACCAGTTGGATTCATGGGCTCATTTTCTTTCCTAATGGTCATCGAAAAAGGAGACTAAGTTGGAGACCTAATGATGTGTTGGTTTTTGGTAAGCACAGAACAAGAAGGATCCTCAAGAGTAAGAAGATTGCTACCACCTCTGTCAGAATCTGATTCATATTCCAATTAGTAACTCATGGAGTTGTTAGGTCCTCCTAAGGTTCCTTCGTCGATAGGTATCTCCACTATGTTTTATTTATTAGTCTCTATTTGATGGTATCTCACCATTTCAAGGAAAGAGGAACCATCGTGATCACCAGTCAGGTGAAAAATACACATATTCCCTCTATTTTCTGACAGACCTTCAATTAGGAGTTTTCTTTGTCTTGGGAGAAAATTAGATTTCTTACCAAAGGTGCCTGCATTTTGATTTGGGTATCTATGAGGGATATCTTAATATGGAGTTGTAGGTTTGGGAAACTATCTCTTCATTTGAATCATGTCATTAACTAGTCTTTGTAAAATAGGGTAAGTGGAACTAGAAGTAGATGCCCGATTATTAGGGATTTGCACTTCCCTTTTCCATTTTCTAGCAGTTATCATATCATCCTTGAGTTTGACTGCTAGAGCCTAAGAAGATGCTAAATCGACCACTCTTCCATATCACAAGTGAAAGATGATATTAGGAGGCATCACATTCACAAAGAAACCTTTTCTATTCTCATCACTAGGACAATGTGCATTGGGTATTTGATGTAAAACTTTGTTGAACTTGGAAACAAATTCTCTCATTGGCTCATGCATCTCTTTTTTTAATTGAGAGAGTTTCAATAACAAAGAGTGCTCATCATCCACCACTTTGAAGCAAGCTTCAAAGGTTGTTTTCATAGCATTCTATGTTTTGATAGAACCATTAGGATGATAGTGGAACCAATCAGAAATAGCCTTAGTCAATGTCTGAACAAACAAATGAATGGCCACACCTTCAGTTTCCACAGTGATAACCCCAAATGTAGTGTTAAATGCATTAAGGTGATCATTTGGAGGGACCTTTTCATCTCCCCTAGATTTAGGAAGGTCCTCTCTAGCTTATTTAGGTAAGGCTTGTAGGTTAAAATTTGATAGGTCAAGGGGTCCACCTTGGGCTCCCCACAGTTGGTTTTGAGCCACATTGGGTAGAATGATATTTAGGGGTTGGGCATTAAAATGAGATGGGACTAATGTGCCAGATAGAGTGAGGTCTTGAAAAGAAGTAGTGGATGGTGATAACTTGGTAGGCGAAGAAGGTTTACTTGTAGTTTGAACTCTCCTTCTTATAGGGATATTGGGAGTAAATTTTAGTCATCTTAAAGCCTCAAAATATTTGTCAATCAAACCTTTAGCTCTATCTCCCCTAGTGTATCTTCTCTTTTCCAGCTTACTAGTTGTGATAAATCGAGGTACCAAGATTATAATTTGGCCTTAAGGTCATTGGACCGCCCTGTCTACCACAACATATTCTTGAGGTATAGGTAGGCCTCTTAACCACTCACCAATCTCCTCCTCCTCTTCAATTACTAGCCAAACTTGTTGTTATTGATGATTGCTCATCCTCAAATTCTAGGCTACTACGTTGAGATATGCGATGATGTCTTCCTGAGTATTTAAGAAATGAAGATAAAGTTGTAAAACTAGGGGAATTTCTTATTGACCAGGTATCACATCAATAGGAAACACGATGACTAATAATTAAATTAAACTCTCAAGCTCTGGTCTACTTGTATCAAACTCCCTAGTAGAGTCACCAAAAATGTGTTAGTGAACAAATTTTTCTTTTTAAAACTTTCATAGGTATGTATCTCCTTCCCAAATGAAAAGAAAGTTTTATCACTATTAGAATGGGGTAGTTATTTACAACTACACTCTCTGCATTGAAGGTGCAACTTCCTTCTAAAACAATTTAACTTTTTTCTCCTTTATTAAAAAGAATGATTTTGTAATATACTTTTTACCAGAAAGTATGAAAGGATAGATAATATTCCATTATAAAACTATAAACGAATACCAAAGATTAAGATCAGAAGAATCAAAAAGCCAACTGACTAAAGATTCATAAAGCTTTCAAGAAGATCAATTTCTAGCTTTGAAACATAAGAATAACAAAATAAATTATTGCAAGAATATAACAGTGCATCTACAGATTTGTTTGCATACAACTAATTCTAATTGAAATCAAAATATATGACTAATCCAACCAAATAATTAGAAAATCACAAAATTTTTCTTATAAAACCAATGGATATTATAATCAACACTATCTGATCTTACAATATTCAAAATAACATACTTTAGGAAAATAAATTAAAGTACCATAATTTTTTTCCAAATGCCACAGAATCGACCCTTCCAAAGTTGAGTGAAGCAAAAATTATAGCCTCGTAGGGATAAAACCATTTTTGAAACTAATTCCCAATGGAGTCAAAGAAAACTACCCATCCCCTTTTCTAGGAACTAATAACTAACCAGGCCCTTAAACTATTCAACCAGAAAACTATCTTAAGAAAAATTAATTCTTTAGGAAATGGTCAAATGATTTGGTGCTATCTTAATTGGTAGTTCAGTGCTCCATACCTTAAAAGCCATTGCAAAAGGGGTTAACAATTTCTGACTGGGAAGCCCAAGTGTTTTAATCCTTTCGGTCTAGATATCTCTTCCCCTCTGTATTTATTCTATCTTCTGTTTGTGCCTTCTCAAATGGTCATTTCCCATTATCAAAAGAGAATCAATTTGTCCAACTATAATGAAATCTTTGATCTGAATATCTTGAGCACTCTTTTGGAGACTAAAATTCTTTTCCAAATAGCTACTAAGTTGTTGTGCTTTGCAGTCAAGATTGTTAAAATTATTTGTCACTTACAAGTCAATTTCCTTGAGATCATTTTCTATTATCTCATGGACATATTTTAATTTCTTCAAGAATTCAGTAGAGACTTCAATACTTTCTTCAAAGATATCATTTATCCAACTTATGTTTACCTTCAAAGAAAATAGAGCATTCTCACTAAAACCTGGTATAGGTCTTTCCTTCAAAAATTAATCAAGGTCATAAGCTATGATTTCATCAATCCCAGAAACCAATTCCTCCTATTCTTGCTTCTCACTCTCCCAAGCAATGATTTTAAGCTCTAATATTTTACTAATCCAAGATTCATCTTCAAAAGCTTTACCAAAATTGGAAAAATATTTGTTAGCTTTGTTAGCAACAGTGTCAATCCCCTCACCAAATTGTTTGGCTACAAAATCTATCCATTTGAATTTGGTCCAAGAATTTTTTATTCTTGAGAGAATTAATATCGATGCTTAGGGGCATATCATCCAGGGGGTGTGGAGTCAGGTTTTGGATAGCCTATATATATTGGGACATTTGCCTCAGGGACTGTTTGAGTTCCCATTTATCTTTTGTATCCTTCCATATCCTATGATTGATTTTACTATTGCTCGATTCGCACACCTTCATGTCTTCTACTCTCATGGCATGTCCCAGATCAATTTTCTCTATTTTGAAGTCTTGCAGAGTCACTTCCTCACCAGTCTTGGAGTGACCCCACAATAGTGGGTTACACTTTTTTAGACATGCTGCTTTTTGCCGAAATAATACATTTTTAACAAAATATGATTATTTAAGCCTTGAAAGGTTCCATTTGAAGGAATTAATTATAGATTGTTATCTCAAAGCCTCTTAGATAAAAAAAGCATTGATATAACATTTATTCTCCTCATTCATACCTGCAATGGAGTCTCCTTCGCACCTATTAAAATGCTGACAAAAAATCACTTTGACTTTATCTTTTGGGAGATCAAATGAATCCATTTGACAAACCTATATATGTAGTATGATACTACTCAGAAAAATATTTCCAATGATTATAATATTAATATATATTAAGTTTATTATGAATTTGTATTTTTAGTTTTACTAAACATAGATATTTCACCATATGTCTACCTCTATGTTTGATGCTTATGGAAAAATAGTAAACGAGAGAAAAAAAATTCTAAAAAATATCCATGTCCTAGGTATTTAAGTTCTCTTTCTATAAAAAAAAAATTAAAAATTAAATTGGACAAATACACGACAAGCTATAAGATATGTAGTCAAGGTATGTCAAAATTACGATTTAGTCAACTTCAAACATTAATAAAATATGAAATAATTGTGATAATGTCATAAAACCAATTGCATGCCCTTCGTATGGATGTTATGAAACTAATTTTGAAAGAATCACATTGATATATATTTTAGAAATAAAGTTATGCTCTATGAAAATAATGTAACCCTTTGAAAATGACATTTTCAACAACATAACAATTTTTGAGGGAGATAGAAAAAACCATTCAAATAAATTCCAAAATAAAAATACAAAATATATTTAGAATCAAGATAGAAAATCCTAAAAGACTCTAATTTACTTCATCTTTTGATTTCAAATGGTTTAACGACAATATACATCTAAATTTGAAAGTTTTTTTCAAAATGTAGAGTTCAGTGTCTGTTCAAGAAAAAAAGTGTAACCCACTATTGTGGGTTCACCCCTTGTCTGTAGTACCTGAGTAAAAATGTTTTCCATTCAGTGCCTCATGTCCTCATCTAGATCTAGAAGTGCTTCTATTTTTTTTCTTTTACTCTTAGGTATCTTGCCTAGGTACTTACTAAATGTCTCTTACTAGGGTGGAAACATGAACAATTCTTCACTTATTATTTACCAACACCTCAAGCCAATTCGGTGCCTTAGTACTACCCTTTGTTGGAGGGGTCTATAAATATGATGGATTCCCTAGCATGAGAGACCCTTGCACTTCTATTTCTATTGCTACCTAGTTTTCTTCGATAGTTGGAATTTTCTGAGAAGTGTCCATGGTTGGTTCGAAGTTCTCTGACTTTTCCTTTTCGATTGATTCTAAATCAATTATAATGCAGGAAGATTTGGGAGGTATGCGCTTCTTCTTACTTTGGGTACGAGTGACTCAAACGGATGGCTGAATAGTCACTTGTTCTTGTTGATTTGGAAGAGGCTCCGGTTTAGGTTCAATTTTACCTACAGGGGGCAAGTTTCAACTATGTTAGTGAAAATAGGTGGAGAATGAACTTCTGGAGGTGATGAAGCTTTTCTTTCCGCTTCAGGTTTATTCACAAACGTCTTCTCCTCTCTCTTCTTAGTAATCCAACATCTTGTCCTCTTAATTAAATTATGTTTCCTGAGTCTTATATCTTCTTCTTCTCACTTCCTCCAGTCAATTTATGGAATGAGCACACACTCAACAAGTTCAACATATTTTGGATCTAAAACATCTTCATCATCTCCTTCCACTCCTTTATTGTCCATAGGAATTTTAAGTTTGATTATTTGGTTAAGCGTGAACTTTGACCATAACCTCTTTCTGACCTCAAATTAATTAGTGTAATCTATCCAGTAGTCTTCTAACTAAGGTTGGTGAAGAAAAGTAGCATCTACTCTAAAATGTTGAGAGAAAAAACCTTTATCATCAAAGTAGTTTCTGGTCTTGTAGGGCTTGAGATTCATCAAGTTCAATTTTGTTTCTAGAGAAGAAGTGTCATGCATCATCTTACATCTATAGTGACCGAGTTAAATGGGAAATAGGAGACCAACGCCTCTTTTGAGCCTATACTTTCTCTCAACCTGAACTAGCTACCTACATACTTTGACCAAAACATATTTATCTAGACAGTATCTAGGAAACTTTAATGGTTCTCTACTAAAACCACCAAATCTCAAGTAGGTGAATCTGGGAAATTGGATGTAGAAACTCCCATAAGATTTTATCAATTCCATGGCCTCCTCTGACATTCTAGAATTTTCTTTACCCCTTAATTCAAAGACTAGTTTGGCTAGAAAAACCTCCTGGACTCTTTTGAAATTTTATGAACCCCTCTTATGATGTAGTACAAGGTAATACTTAAGGATTTTCATATCTTCATTCCACTATTTGTGAGGTAACCCCTCCCACTCCCTGCAACATGCCCAAATGTAGAACATATATGAGGACATGTGAAAACTGGCTGTCTCCACTAATTGAGATAAATCCTCATGCAACCTCTCAGCAATCAATTCTACTCAATCAACATACTTGGCATCATCCAAGATCACATGGATAAAAGTGTACATCCAATCTTCCCATAAAATATCCTGGGGGTTCCCTTTTACCCTATTTAGAAGACTTACTATGTCAGCCATATTTTGAATTAAATCATCTTTCTTAAGAGGTCTCAGTAGACAAGAACCACCTTTCTCAGGTTTTCTCAACCAATAATGAGAAATGATACTATTGGAATCCTTTTTGTTGAACTCAGCCATTGCTTTACTAATTTCCCAATCTCCATATATGTTTCTTCTTTAGGAATCCTAAAAATGCCTAAAACCACTTGTTTGTTAATGTAAACCAGAGCTTCTCCAAAAGGATTGATAATACATCTATTTAACTTATTATACCTATTTCGACACTCGATCACTAGCTCTAGGCAAGGAACAACTTCAGGGAAACCCATGGACTCTAGCAACCCACTCTCAGCAATTTTAGTAGCCATGGAACCAGCGTCCATGACTTTAAATCTACTTGTTATCTCTTCAATACTTTCCCCTATTAGAACTTTGTCTCCAATTATGGGAAGACTACTGACTATGGGAGAGGGCTTAATCTCCTTGGAGATTTTTATCTTAGTAGAAGACATAATTTTAAAATGGGAAAACTTCTATAGAGCAGGAAAAATTGTGAAAAATTTGAACAATTAACTACTTTTAATAAGTAAGTTTTCTTTGATTTAAGAAAATGCTGACAGGGGCTAACTCAAAACTTATGTTTGTTGTGCACATAGCTTCCAAAAAGACCAGATTTTACCTCACTACAATTCAGCTCTTTTGTTGTAGAGAAGGGGCTCTTCCAGCTATAATGAAGGAAAGAAAAGACTAATATGTGTTTCCTTTAACTTCATGGAGGCTCATTTCTAGAAACTTATCTTTGTAATAATAGCACCCGCTGATTTTAATGCAAATAACTACTTGCACCTATTTATTTTATTACGTGTCACCTTGAGTGATCATCATTTATTACCCATCCCTTCATTCATTTCCTTTTGAGTGAGAAAAATATTTGGCATGTGTCAAACCAATCTTGTCATATCACACACTAGATTTTTGAACTCTGAACCATACAAAAAAGGTTTGAAGTTTGAAAAAAAAAATTAAAACCCCCCAAAAAGGCTAGACATGATAGGGACCCACCAACTAATGAACAAAATCAACAGATTAAACTTTGAACTGAAAAAAACTAAATTTCAAGGTTCAAGGTTCAAGAAACATGACACACATGATGCAAAAGACAAGACTGACACAACTTGAGACAGTTGAAAAGAACACATCCACTTTTGAACCTTGAACCTGAAAAAAAAAGTTCAAGGTTCATAGTTCAAGAAACGGGATGCACATTCTACTAGAGAACCAAAACACCAGAGGCTTATGTCTTTAAACCAAAAGACCTTGAACTTTGAACTCCGAAAGCTAAAGTTCAAGTTCAAGGTTCAAGATTGCAATGACACTTTGCTAAAATTCCCTAGACTCAAATATTAGAAAAGGAGTTGTTTTATAATGCATGCAACATTACTCACTCATAAACTTATCAAAATGTTCTCCTAGATCATTGATATACTCATTAATTTGATAAGTTATAGGTCTATTTGTATTCCAATTAACATCACCAATAGTAGGAAAAAGTTCTGGAAGTAGAAAAATATACATACCAATAGTGATCCATACTTTAGAGTATTTGTCTTGGCAACTCAGATGGTGTGTATATTGTCTTCTAGTTTCTTCAAGAGCATCTCAGGTAGGTCAACTCTCAATCCTTTCTTCACAATTTTATAAGCCAAATCTATTGCTCCACACGGTATACTATTTGGCTTTCTTGATTAATAGATTACATATGCTATAACACAAGTAGAAAATTTAGTCTCAAAATCATTGATAGTAGACACTGGAAGACCCCGACCATCCCATGTCTCTCTGGTGTTCTTTTCTATTTCAACCTTCGATGCTGACCTTACAGCCTTAGCCTTCTCAAAAATTGGAAAATAAGTAACCATGTGTGTGACATCCTTAGTGATCTAAACGGGTTCATGAAGACACATTAATTGTCCATGCACTTGGCTAAGAAGAATCCTAATCCTCTCATCTTTGAAAACCTTTAGGAATTGGAGGGCATGGGAAAACCCTTTGTTTTTCTAGTGCTTGTGCTTGTCTTTCAACTGGCCATTCTTACACAATGCATTGTATGCATCTTTAAGTTCATTCTCATAAATTTCACTGATCTTGCAATGGATAAATGACCTGTTGTTGTGAACTAGTAGAACCCTCAAAGGCAAAGATAAAAGTGATCTGGTCTCATCAATCTTTACAAAAATTTCTCGATATAATTTTTAGTTAGGTTCTTCATAATCTAAACTCTTTATAAAACTTAGTTTAACAATCTTAGGTGTCTTGGATTGCACAAAAGTAGATGCCATTTGAATTGATTGATTAAAGGGTTGTGTCAAATAGAAGAAAAACTACTCTGGCACACTTGAATCATTTTATCAGATTACTCAAATTACTCACACTACTAACAAATTTGCTTGATTCATCTCAAAATTTCAATGCAAATTCAAACTACTCAAGTATATCTTATGTGCTCTTTGAATGTAAAGTGACAAAATGATGTTTTTGACCTCATATTTATAGTTAAAAAATATTTTAGGGTTCGGTGAGGTGCAATACATGCTAACTAACTGACCAACTGACCAATAGTCATACCGACCACCAATTATTCCTCAGTAACCCAATACTTCTCTACCAACCATATAACTTACTTGGTTGAGTTTACCAACCATACTGACTTTCTCAATAGTAAGATTTATCCTATTACATCTTTCCATATGTTAATTTGGATATTAATACATGACTATGAGGAACTATTGTATGATAAAAATAATTCAAATATATCTCCATACCTACCTATATGGTTTAGTTTGTAGTTATGGAGTCGCCTAATCCAAAGGATTAGGTGTCACCACTACAAAATTTAGGGTCAAATTTCAACACCAATTTTGATGGCAGTATCATTTGTGTGTTTCTTGT
The DNA here is from genome assembly GCA_027943335.1 of Chamaecyparis obtusa. Classification (NCBI taxonomy): domain Eukaryota; kingdom Viridiplantae; phylum Streptophyta; class Pinopsida; order Cupressales; family Cupressaceae; genus Chamaecyparis; species Chamaecyparis obtusa. Next base: position 220,971 of record BSBK01009669.1, read on the forward strand.
GTTTTTTTGCAAGTGCCCCTAATGGTGTCGTAATAGTGACAGGGACGTCATAATTTCGACACTCACATGATTATAAATTAAAAAAAAAGTAAAAGAAATGCTCATTTGTAATTTTCATGAGCTCCAAAGAGGGAAAACAGGACCATGCGCGAAGAGGGGAAAGGGCACTGGACTTTTTCTTGTGAGATGTGAAGAGGGCTCTGTGCGCAAAGAGGGAAGAGGGCACTGGACTTTTTTTTTAATGCGCAAACTTGGCCCTAACTCTACACGGATTTGAGGTAGGCCCGAACTGGACTTTTGCTTGCATGCCCTAACTTGGACATGTATTTTTTGTTATTTAGTTTTATTGCATTGTATTTCATTGGTTTGAAGCTAGGGCACCCATTTCATAGAGGTTGTGAGTTTTTTATTTGTTTAAATGTATAAAAATATTACAAGAATTGACTGAAATACTTTTTCTTGTGTGCATGAAATTGGCCATGAATTTTTTGTTACTTGGTTTTATTACATTGTATTTCACTAGTTTGAAGCTAGGGCATCTTTTTATTACTTGTTTACTCATTGCTTGGAGCCCATGAGTTTTGATATGGGCATACATGATGTAAATTTGGTCACTATTCTATTCAGTTATATATATTATAAATAATTACAACAATAATCAGTTCTGTTTCTTCCTTTTCCATATAAAGTTGATAATTTTAGAATTTCATATGAATCTAATGATGATCGAAAGGCCTTGCACTCCTAAAATTTTGAGTTATAAGGTTATTGTCCTTATTTGCAATTCATTCAAAGAAGTCACCTAGCGAACTCCTAAATATACTTTCAGATTTGCTATAAAGCATTAACTAATTGGAGATTAAAAATAACATATTCATTTCATGCATATGTGGTAAAAATTCATGATATACTAAATAAGACCTTCTATTTTTCAGACAAATCTTCATTGCCCCCCACAAAAAACTAAGTAATAACTACTCCACCCTTAATTTGTTTAACAATGCACCATATTAGATAAAGTAGGTTCTATCACACATGGCACAAACTCTCTCCAAACTCACAATATGTTGCATGTGTAGTACAAAACTCATGAGATTATAAAGAAGGCCTCACTCTTAATCAGCCAAATCTTCCTTGTACCACACAAAAAAATGTGTGATAACTATGTCTACTCCAACCTTTATTGTTTAAGAATTCATCATATCAAATAAAGTATGTTTAAGAATTTTTGGGACTAGTTTTTTGGCGTGTATTAAATATAATAGAATTTTCAGCATATTATTACCATTCTATTTCTTTTTTGTAAACATGTCATTGGTTCAGTGTTGTAAATTCTTTTTTTTATAAATGGATTTAAAATTATAAAGGTCTAATTCTGTAGACTGCTAGCATGAAGGAAGATTTGACCTAGCAATCTACAAAATTAGACCTCTATCTATAGCTTTGTTTAATCTATTTAAACAATTACTATAGATTAGAATTACATCATAATGGCCCATTAGTTTTGATATGGGCATACATGATGTAAATTTGGTCACTGTTTTATTCAGTTATATATATTATAAACAATTACAACAAGTTTTGTTTCTTCGTTTTCCATATAAAGTTCATAATTTTAGAATTTCATATGAATCTAGTGATGATCAAAAGGCCTTGCACTCCTAAAATTTTGACTTATAAGGTTATTGTCCTTCTCTACAATTCATTCCAAGAAGTCACCTAGGGAACTCCTAAATATACTTTCAGAGTTTCTATAAAGCATTAACTAATTGGAGATGAAAAATAACATATTCATTTCATGCATATGTGGTAAAAATTCATGAGATACTAAAGAAGAACTGCTATTTGTCAGACAAATTTTCATTGTCCCCCACAAAAAACTACGTAATAACTACTCCACTGTTAATTTGTTTAACAATGCACCATATTAGATAAAGTAGGTTCTATCACACATGGCACAGACTCTCTTCAAACTCACAATACGTTGCATGTGTAGTACAAAACTCATGAGATTATAAAGGAGGCCTCACTCTTAATCAACCAAATCTTCCTTGTACCACACAAAAAACTATGTGACAACTATGTCTACTCCAACTTTGATTATTTAAGAATTCACCATATCAGATAAAGTATGTTTAAGAATTGTTGGGACTGGTTGTTTGGCGTGTATTAAAAAGAATATAATTTATAGGATATTATTATCATTCTATTTCTTTGTTGTAAACATGCCATTGGTTCAATTATGTAAATTTTTTTTTTATTAAATGCATTTAAAATTGTCTTCATTGTCTTCTGATTGTTTAAATTCTTTTTTATTTGTTAGCCAATTAATACATGCTAGTATATAAAGAAGACAATCATAAGACAATGAAGATTTTTCTGACCAATGAGCGTTTCTTTTTCTTTTTCTTTTGTTTTGTAAAAAAATTTGCAAAACTGAACCAATGGCATGTATTTTTCAGACAAATCTTCACTGTCCCCCACAAAAAACTAAGTAATAACTACTCCACCCTTAATTTGTTTAACAATGCACCATATTAGATAAAGTAGGTTCTATCAAACATGGTAGAGACTCTCTTCAAACTCACAATATGTTGCATGTGTAGTACAAAACTCATGAGATTCTAAAGAAGGCCTCATTCTTAATCAACCAAATATTCCTTGTACCACACAAAATACTATGTGACAACTATGTCTACTCCAACCTTGATTATTTAAGAATTCACCATATTAGATAAAGTATGTTTAAGAATTGTTGGGACTGGTTGTTTGGTGTGTATTAAATAGAATAGAATTTGAAAAATTGAACCAATGGCATGTATTTGTTAGACAAATCTTCATTGTCCCCCACAAAAAACTAAGTAATAACTACTCCACCCTTAATTTGTTTAACAATGCACCATATTAGATAAAGTAGGTTCTATGCTCTTTGATCTCTTCCTTAGATCAATAAGTTGTCTCCTCACACCCTCTAGTCTCTAGGACTTCCTGTTCTTCTAGAATCCCCTAACCTTTCCCAATCTGACCACCAAGAACAAATACTTCAACTCCTAGACTTTCCTTAGCTTAGCTTTGCTTCATTCCCTTACATATGCTTATAAGGGCACGACTCCTTCCACACCTTCTCAGGTCCTAGAAAGGATGGAGATAAGTCCTAAGGAGTTTTTTAAACCATTCATGTGACTCCAAGGGCTTTGGCAATCCATCTTGTTACCTGATTTCATCATTTACCCTCAAAATAGGGCTACAAGGAATGAGCCCCAATTAGGCCTCCATTCTTGATTTATAGGGCTACCACCTGAAAACATTTCCAAATCTTGGATAACTTCCCAAAGAGACTCCTAATAATTTTCCAAGGTCTCAAGGATTTTCTAGGTTTTAGGACCCCAAGTGTCTGCACAATGCCCTTATCCAATATGAGGGTTTTTAAGGGTTTTTAGGCTTGACAAGGTCACTGAACTTGTCTGGCTTCTTCACCACCTTTTTTGGATTGGTAGAATCTCCCCCTTCTCACCAATGATACTTCATTAACCCTTCTTCAAATGCTCCAAAGGGTTCTTCTTGTAATTCCCATCCTTGTCATCTAGATCCTCTGCAATCTCAACCTTACCTTGCTGGGCACAGTCTAGGCTCGCCTAGGGCTTGGTCTCACATAAATGCTTGCAAAAACTTCCCAAGGCCTTGATTGATAAAATACAATGTATAGGGTCTATACTACCATATCCCATGGTTCCATGGAGTTTCCATGGTGGGGATAGGAGCTATAGGCCCATCTTCACAAACCAGTCAAAACAAGATAGTGAACTAGTAAAACCAAACTAATTACAAAGAACTCACACAACTACAAAGAAAACCTAAAATATGAATTGGAAATCAAAGCTTATACACAATAAAAGGTTGTTAGCATAATAACAATAAAAAACTATTCATTAATTTTCATTCTTCATTCCATTTGTACAGACTGGCACACTAAACACAATCACAGTCTACTTTTCTCTTCACACTACCATACAATCATATCACAAACCCCAAGTTTAGGGTTTTTAGAAACATTTAATGCCTTCCCTCAGGATGTGTGCTTGGGTTAAGAATTTTCACCACTAGGTTAGGGTTATAACCCTTTAGAAGAAAAGTTGCTATGCAACTTTTGAGAAACTTTTCTTGCTTGAGAAATTTTTGCTCTTACTAAGTTTTTAGACCTTCCTTAGGCCATTTCTTGGGCACACACATGCCAAAACACCCTAAACCCTTATTTCTAGACTTACACCCCATTGAAGACCTATTGACATCAAGATGAAATCATCCACTAAGTCCCTGAGCAATTACATAACAAAGCTAAATTGTGACCTCCTAGGATCCAAACTAGGATCTCAAACACACACACTAAGATTTGAGCTCTTATTATAATTACAAGGCTTTTTCAAGAAGAAATTCACAATAAAATGGCAATGTAGGGAGCCCTTAGAATGGTGGTCCTACACCATACTCCCCCTTGACATAGAATTATGGTATTGTGGGAGAGATGAGAGCTAGATCAATGCCTAGCTCCTTGAACCTAATCTCTTCATTCCAAGTGGCTTCTGACTCAGGTTTACCTGCCCATTTCACCAAGTGCTCCATGTAAACTTGGTGCCTTGTAGATTTATTCACTTTGGTCTCTAAAATCTTCTCTTCTATGGGATGCTTCACTTGAGGCATGGCATTCACATCCAAGTCCTACAGTACCTTGGCTTGATTATGAGTTTTCTCTGCTATTTCACCTTTGTACTAGACTAGATCAACTACATTGAAGACTAGTGATATGGCCAAGTCAGATGGAAGATCCACCTTATAGGCATTCTCTCCATATTTGGCTAGAATTTTACAAGGCCCTACCTTCTTCATCTGCAACTTGGTAGGCATGCCTTTTTGCAGCCTAGCTTTTCTCAAATGGACCATCACATAATCTCCCACCTTGAACTAAACCTCTCTACTTCTCTCATCCACTTTACCTTTAAGTTTTTTAGTAGACTCTAGGATGGCTTTCTTGACCTGTTCTTGCACTTCTTTGATGGTTTGAGTGAAATCCTCTGCATGGCCACTCTTCATGTCCATTGAACTAAGTTCTCTTAATTCACACACCCCTCTAGGATGTTTTCCATATATAATTTCAAAAGGACTCCTTCCTGTGGTCCTATTAACACTATCATTTTAGGCATACTCAGCTTGTGGAATAACTAGAGCCCAAGTCTACCCATACTCCTTGGTTAGACACCTTAGCAAATTGCCTAATACCCTATTGATCACTTTAGTTTGATCATCAATTTGTGGATGGTAAGATGAGCTAAATGATAGGTTAGTTCCAAGACTTTTCCATAAGGTTTTCCAAAAATGGCTCATGAACTTGCTATCCCTATCTGAGACAGTGCTTAATGGGAGGCCATGAGTCCTTACAACCTCCTTAAAGAAGAGATGTGCAATGTAACTAGCATCATGGCTAGTTCTACATGGAATAAAATGGCTCATCTTAGAAAACTTTTCTACTACCACATATATACTATCCATACCTATTTTTTTCTTAGGTAGTCCTACCACAAAGTCCATTCTAACACACTCCCAAGGCCTATTTGGTATTGGTAGAGGTTGGTAGAGTATTGCATTTCTTGAACCTCCTTTAGCTCTTTGGCATACTACACACTGCTCCACATACTTCCTCACATCCCATGGCAACCTAGGCCAATAGTAGTACCTCTATACTAGCTCCATATTTTTATTGATGCCAAAATGTCCACTGAGGCTCCCATTGTGCTTCTCCTATATAAAATTTTCTTTCATGGATCCTCTAGGCAAACATAGCTAATTGCCTTTAAAAAAGAGGGCATTATGAAGAGTATAGACTACATACTCACTATGAAAATGATTTTTAAATTCATTACATGCCTTGTAGGCTATGGAGAATTCTTCATTATCCTTCATAGAGATCCTTAAAAATTTCTACCCCTATGCTCTGCAATTGCACTTCTTGGATAGTTAATAACTTCCTACTCAAAGCATCTTGTACTTTGTTGAGCTATCCCTTTTTATGCTTGATGGTAAATGTAAAGGATTGGAGGTACTCCACCCATTTCAAATTTCTATTGCTAAGCTTCTCTTGAGTGTTAATATAAATCAAAGCCTGATTGTTTGTGAACACCAAAAATTCCTTTGGGAGCAGGTAATGTCTCCATTTCTTGAGAGACTGAACTAGTGCATACAACTCTAGATCATATGTTGAATACTTTTTATTTTCCTCATTGTGTTTCTCATTGAAAAATTCCATAGGCCTTCCCTCTTGGCTTCACACACCCCCTACTGCAATGCCACTCACATCACACTCTAATGTAAATAGTTTGTTAAAGGTAGGTAAGAGTAGGATGGGTTTTGTGGCCACTTCTTGCCTCAAATTTTCTTGGGTCCATCTTCAAGGTATCGTTGGACACCACAAACCCCAAGTGGACTAACTCCAGCTTCAAAAATTCACACTTCTCTAAATTGATTGAAAATTTCTCTTCATGTAGTCTCTTTAGGACTAACCTCAAATGTTCAAGGTTCTCTTCTTTGGTTCTTCTATAGATGAGTATATCATCTAGATGTACTACCACAAACCTGCTAGTGAAGTCCTTCAACACCTCATTCATCAATCTCATGAAGGTGCTTGGGGCATTGGTAAGCCCAAATGGCATCACAAGCCATTCATACAACCCATCTGTGGTCTTAAAAGTTGTCTTCCACTCATGACCCTCCTTAATTATTATTTGATGATAACCCCTTTTAAGATCCAACTTCATAAAATACATAGAACCCCCTAAAAAATCCATCAAGTCCTCTATTCTAGGAATTGGGAATCTATACCTTATGGTGATTCTATTTATTACCCTTGAATCAGTGCAAAGTCTCCACTTGCCTCCTTTCTTTGATACTAGCACCATTAGAACTAAAAATGGACTAATGCTCTTCTTGATTAGCCCTTGATCCAACAACTCTTGTACTTGTCTTGCCACCTCCTTTTTTTGATTAGGTGTGAGCTTATATGCTTCTTTATTTGGTAGATATGCACTAGGTACAAAATCTATTTGATGGCTTATAGCCCTTCTTAGAGGAAGTGTTGCAGGTGCTCCATCACTCACTATGTCTTTATACTCTTCCAAAATTTGCTTCACCTCTTTAGGTGTCTCTATCTACAACTTTGGTTCCTCTTCATTTGGCTTCACAACAATTGCAAACCCCACTGTTTCATCTTCAGGCAAAAGATGTAATAACTCCTTACCAGTGCTAAGAAGGAAATTGGGTGTCCTTGAGACCCCTTCATCATTCTCTGTCAGGGATTGAATCTTAAAGGTTCTTTTATCCTTCTTAAAGTAAATTGAGTTCTCCTCTCCATCATAGATCACCTTCATGTCAAACTGCCATGGTCTTCCTAATAGAAGATGAAAGGCATCCATAGGTAGCACATCACAAAGGATCTTGTCCTTATACCCTCCTATAGAAAAATCCACCCAAGTTTGTTCATTGACCAAAACACTTTTCTCTTGATTCAACCAAGTTACCTTGTATGGGTTAGTGTGGGGGATCTTTGTGAGTTTTAGCTTCTTAACTGCCTCATCTAATATGATGTTATCTGTTGATCCTGAATCAACTATCACCTTGTATACTTTGCCTAGGATCTTGCACCTAACTATGAAAAGAGCTCTTCTTTGCTTGGGCTATCCTTGAGTAGGTTGCCTAATAAGGACTCTTCTAAACATTAGATTCTCCCCCATCTCTGATTCTAGTTTTCTAACCTCATTGGTGCATGAGTTGGCTCCATCTTCTTGGGCATAAGATACCCTCTTGTTAGTATTAGAGCTAGAAGGCTTATCGGGACACCTATAAGAAGGATGTCCAAGTTGACCACATTGGTAACATTTCATTGTAGAAAAATAGGAGATGCTTCTTCCTGTACTCCTTCCTCTACTTGACCCTCCATGGGATCCTCTTCCTCTACTAAAAGTACCTCTTGTACTGGTCTTTGTAATTTGTTCAAGGAGTCTATTCTCTCCTTCGCTTCTTTGTTCACCTCCTCTACTACTAGAACCTCCTCTTTGACCCCCTCTAGAGTCTCTACATCTACCTCTGTTCTTGGACTTAGGTTCTTGCTTCCTCCTCTAATTTTATTCAGTCTTTTGTGCCATATGTTGACACCCAAGAATTGTGTTAGGAGTGAACAAATTCATCTCCTCTACTATACTCCACTTCAACCCACTCAAGTATCTTGCCACCTTGATGCTTTCTTCTTCCTTCACCTTGGATCTAAGGCTCAATTTGTGGAACTCCTTTATGTAGATAGGTACATCCATCTCTTTCTATTTGAGATTCAGTCTTCTCCTATGTAGTTGTATCTCAAAATTTCTAGGTAGGTAAGCTTCCCTAACTTTTTTTACCATGGCCTTCCAATTAGCAATTGGATTTTTCCCTTCTTTCTCCTTTTCATCTTGGAGATAATTCCACCAAGTCAGAGCTTTTCCCCTCAACCTTGATTTGGCCACTTTGACCTTTTGTGCTTTAGAGATCTCTTCACACTCGAAGTGGTTCTCCATGCCCTCAATCCACTACATAACTAATTCAGTGTCCATTCTTCCAGTGAGTAAGGGGACACCTTGAATGGATCTACTAGTGATGGCTTTGTTTGCCTTCAATAACTACTGATCTTGTGTTGGAGGATCAGGAGTAGGAAATTCACCATCTATAGTATTTTCTTTTTCCTTGGCCTCCTACTCCTCCATCTTGTCATTGACCTTCTCTACTTTAGCTTGGACATCATCCAAGATTTTTTCTAACTGAGCCAACCTTTCTCTTAGGAGTCTATTGTCTTCCTCCTGATCTTATACCTTATTTTCTAACTCTTCATTAGTCACCATCTTCTTCTTCTAAGATTACCCTACTGATTCTTCTGGAGGTTGAAACATTCACCCTCTTAAACTATTCACTCCCCAAGTCTTGAATAGCTCTGATACCAATCTGATGGGGAGATTGGGATAGACTAGCCTATTCTATGCTCTTTGATCTCTTCCTTATATCAAAAGGTGTTCTCCTCACACCTTGTGGTCTCTAGAAGTTCCTTTTCTTGTGGAATCCTTTGACCTTTCCCAATCTGACCACCAAGAACAAATACTTCAACTCCTAGACTCTCCTTAGCTTAGCTTTGCTCTATTCCCTTACATATGCTTATAAGGGCACAACTCCTTCCACACCTTCTCAGGTCCTAGAAAGGATGGAGATAAGTCCTAAGTTGTTTTTTCAACCATTCATGTGACTCCAAGATCTTGGGCAATCCATCTTATTACCCAATTTCATGATTTACCCTCAAAAAAGGGCTACAAGGAATGAGCCCTTATTAGGCCTCCATTCCAGATTTATAGGGCTACCACCTGCAAACATTGCTAGATCTTGGCTAACTTCCCAAAGAGACTCCTAATCATTTTACAAAAAATTTCTAGGTTTTAGGACCCCAAGCATCTGTACAATTCCCTAATCCAATATGAGGGTTTTTAGGCTTGACAGGGTCACTGAACTTGTTTGGTTTCTTCACCACCTTGTTTGGATTGGTAGAAGCTCCCCCTTCTCACCAATGATACTTAATTAACCCTTCTTCAAATCCTCCAAAGGTTTCTTCCTACCATGTCGATCCTTTCCTTCTAAAACCTCTGCAATCTTGACCTTGCCTAGTTGGGCACAGTCCAGGCTCACTTAGGGCTTGGTCTCATAAATGCTTGCACAAACTTCCCAAGGCCCTTCTTCATATAATACAATTTATAGCATTTGTACTACTAGTAAAGGATAAAATATGGATGGGGTCGTAGAACAATGTTTTGCACATAAAAGAGACCCCAAAACCTATATTTTACACTTACATTTGAATTGTATTGATATGGAAAGTAAATGTAAATGACTAATGTTGAAATGAAGAGATAAAGGTACTTACCTCTGAAAAAGAACCTGCTAAAATCCCTATCAAATAGTCTTAGAAACTGTTGATTTTTATGATCTTGAACCGAAACTGTGAGATCTACAAAACCCATAAATATTTTCCAATTCTAAGGGAGGTCGCCTTTGAACCTCATAAAAGGTCAAAGACTACATTTTTATTCTGAAGGTCAATTTTGACTTTGTTCACAGCTCTCGAAAGTTCACCGAAAAGGGTATCCAAATATCTAAAATCCCACACCTATACCTGCAAGAAAAATGGTTTTGTTGTTTGTTTAGGGGGTTTTCCTTGGTCAAACCCCAGTTTGGAATCAACCTTAATACTGAAATTAAAATGGAGAATGCTAGCAAGTAGTACAAGTGGATCTAATAATGAAGCTATGACATTCAATAGATATGCAATTGTATTTGAAATGTAATCAAGTATATTGATATGAAAGCTTGAACATAACATTAACAAATGTAAATCAAACCTCCATGATTGTATGCTTGGAATCCACCTTGAGGGATGAATGAAATGGATCTTGAAGATGAACAAAGGATCTTGAAGGAAGATCACACCATCATGATGGCTAAATCTAGGGTTTGAATGATGAATCTTGCATGCTTGAACCAAATCCATTTAATGACTTGAATGCTTGAATCCTTGATCTTCAATGGAGAACTTGGATGGAGAAGAGGACTTGAATTCTTTAATGGATGCTTTCTTGATGACCTTGAGAGCTTGAGAGATGTTCTCACAAAACTTGATGATGAGATGTGAATAATGGATGTCAAAATGAGAGAGGAAGGCCTCCTTTTATAGTGAACTAGGGCACAATCCTCTAGGGGGGCCACCTTGCAGAATTAAATCCCAATTAGGTCCTAACCTTTAGAAAATATACCTAGATTAAATGCAATTAGAGGATTTACCATTCTGGAACCCGAAATGGCCGACCCAGCGGCGGGAAAACAAATATCCTGAAAGCGCAATACGTAGAAATCAAGGATTTTGAAGATTTGAAGGAAGCGGGAAAAAATGAGGTTGGGACTAACCTAGTCAGGTTTGAGCTTGATCTTGACCTAGTCAAGTTCAGCCTTTAATCTAACCCTGGGCCCAGATCCATTCAGAATCAGGACAGGAGGTCCCGAGGATGCCCAGAGACCTAGAAATGATACCAGAACAAGACAAAATGCCAACGATAAGCATAAAATCCTATGATGACTATGATGAAGGCTAGGAGGACCTATTTCTAAGTCCTACCTAGAAAATAGAGCCACAAAAGAGGGAAATTCAAGAGAATCCTTAGGATCCTAACCCTAATTTCACCTAAAATGAAGCAGAAAAGAAGTGGAAAGCGGGGAGAAAGCCATATGAAAGAAAAGATCAATTCAAGGCATCTAATATGACCCCAAACCACTTACTCAGAGGGCTAAATGCTCTTAACATGGAAGTGCTTCCATTTTAATAGTATACATTAAGGCCCCACTTTAGCAAGAGTATGGATTCGATGCAAACTCTTGGTAAAGGAGAAGAAAGAAGAGATCCAAGTGGATTTGCAAAGAGATAAAATAACACTTAGCTAAGGACACAAGCCCCTAGGATAATGATTCTAACTCAACATACACGCATGAGGGTGCAAAATACTGAAAGAACAAGGGTTAGTACTAAATAACCCAAATCAATTAGCGTAAGAAACCTCGCTAAGAAATATTTCTCATACTCATATCATATTTGGAAAGCTATCATAAAAGCATAAATGATTACATAAGAAAGACAAGAGAAACACTATAAATAACATAGCTTCATGATCTTGTCCTACTAGCATGAAAGCAGAAAAGAGAGAAAGGGAAAAAAGTGATTACCTTGCCTAGTAAGATGCCCACCTTACCATGAATCACCCTGGAGAGAGAGCCCAACAGGCTCACCCATAAATTGTGCTTGCAATCGTAATGCATCTTCTGATGGCTTTTGGAATATCCATAGATCCACTTTCTTGTATCACTATGAATATGAAATGTGTGTCTCCTTAGGATTTAGCAACTTATGTGTGTTACCTTCAAAAGATTTAGCATATAGAAAAATTTGAAAAAAAAGCATGTCTCCTCAGGATTTAGCAACTTATGTGTGTTACCTTTGGAAGATTTAGCATATAAATATGTGTCTTTTTAGGATTTACCAACTTATGTGTGTTACCTTCCAAGATTTAGCATATAAAAAATAAAAACTATAGTACAAGGGAGACCCTATATATGCCCCCCTCCTTACTATGGAAAAAACATACTATTTTGACATGTTAAGGAAAGAAAAGAACAAGGATAAATCTTTCTTCAGCATCAAGACAATATCCATAGACAACACCCAGTCCAAGCCAAGAAGGTCATAGCTCCTATGAGGCCATGGAAGGGACGAATGTAAAGAGATATCATGCAAGAAGTGAAAAGAAAGTAACCCTTATGAGGGATAGCACACTATTCAGTTTCCAAGGTGAGAGATATATCAACCATGGAAACCCAATGTCAAACAACAAAAGAGCTTGTTATCAAGGACATAGATCTTCAATGCAAACCAAAATTTTTCATGTAGGATTGGATATCACATAACAGATAGATAGTGCTTAACCAAGGAAAGAGGTGAATCCTGAAAAGACAAAAAAGAAGGAGATGGCATCCTTGCCCCCCAAGTGTAGGAACAAAGATGAAAGAGGATACCTACTTAACAATGCAAGGAGATATCCTATTTAGAAACAATGTATACCATATTCTTATTGAGGGATATTGACCCCTACATCCAAGAGTATAGATAATCATGAAAAGGATATGTCACTCATGGAAAAAGGATCCTCAAATGAAAGAGATCTTATCAACAATACCCCCACCAAAGAGGAGTCCTTATAGATAAAATATCATCTTTCAAAGGTGAGAACAAAGATTCAATCATCAAGCCCCCTACAAAGAAGAGGAAGAGGAATCTTTGGAATGAGGGAAACAACTCCAACATGAAGCAAGGGTGAGAGTTTATAAAGAACATAATTTGCAACATAGAGAAGAAGTGATGACTTAGGACAACAAATTCTCAAATAAGAAGATTATCCATAGTTAAAACATCCGTCAATATGATGAAGTAATATTGCAATATAAACAAATACCACTAAGCTAAGGAAATTAGCTCCGTAGACAAAGAGAGAGAAGTAAGAACCTTGCCCCGCAGGGATGAAAGGTAAGGGATATCTTTGCAAAACATATATCCTATAAAATATATCTTGAGTGTAAAATAGAGTCTATGAATGATTATAAACATAATACAAAACCATAGAGAGATAGGATAGAAAGAATACTGATTAAGCTCAAAGAAGGAACATAATTGATTCTAGAAGACAAGAAGAAATATACTTCTTGCCCCTCCAGTCTAGAGGAGAAAAGATCTATGTTATATCAGAGTGAGGGGTAAAATTATGAAGAAATCTCAAAGGAGAAATTTCTTTTCTTTTATATTTATGGATTGGATAATAAGGAGAAGGTAATTTGAAGAATATTTGCACATCTACATCATGAACCATAGTTTGAAGCTCAACACAAGTGTGGGAAGAACTAGGAATAGAAGATGAAGAATTAGGAATATAAATATTAGGAATTGGATTAGGAAGTTTAGGAACTAGATTAGGAAAGATACAATTAGAATTAGGAAGTTTAGGAATACTAGGAAAAGTGTAGGAAGTGATATGAATGGAAGACACAACCAAAGGAACACTTGGAACCATAGTTGGAAAAGGGTTTGAATAGATATAAGTAATATTATGATAAGAATGATGTAAGATAGGATCGTGATTTCCCATAAGATCACCACTAAGAGGAAGAGTGTTAAGGGAATTCATATCTTTCCTCGCTAATGCCTCATTACTAGAAGGAATCCTAAATTGAGGTGAAGAATCTATAATATCATCTTCTTTCACATAAGGGAAGTATGTTTTAGAGAAAATGTCATCTTCTTTCGCATAAGGGGAGTGTGTTCTAGAAAATATGTCATCCTTTTGTATGAAAAATTCTTCACAAGGATCAGATAAATCAATGTATTTATCCCAAATAGGAGGATTATCCACAATGGTTTCATGAGGAAGAGAGTAATAAACATCAAAATCCAAAGGTTCATCTCAAATAGGAGGATTATCCACAATGGATTCATGAGGGAGAGAGTAATCAACATCCAAATCCAAAGGTTCATCCCAAATAGGAGGACTACCATCCCTATCCATAAAACACATTATAGGAATGTCATAAGTCATTAAATCTTGATCCCTCAAGGGGAAAGAAGGTAAATTGTATTGTAAAATAGGCTCGTAGAAAAGATATATATGAGGAGAAGAATGAAAATCAATCCCTAATACATCTTTGTAAAGGTTAATTGAAGAGGTTGTAGAGGAGAGTGAAATAGGAATAGGATCAATGGAGATCTCATTCAAACAATTTTCATCCTCACTTCCATGTACCTCATTAAGGGATCTATCATCTTGAACAAAAAAAGCCTCATCAAAGTACTCAAAACAAGAATCATACATGTTGAATGCTAAAAGCATGAAAATGTAAATGTTTTTTTAATTTTTAAAGAAATTTTGCAAATTTTTTTTCAATTTTTGAAATATAAATGCAAGGGCATAAAATAAATCTAATCTTAAGGAAAGAAAACAAATGATCTAACACCAAAAAGAAAGAGTTGTCTATTGTGGGTTCACCAAAATGTGAAGGATAAAATATGGATGGGGTCCTAGAACAATGGTTTGCACATAAAAGAGACCCCAAAACCTATATTTTACACTAACATTTGAATTGCATTGATATGGAAAGTAAATGTAAATGACTAATGTTGGAATGAAGAGATAAAGGTACTTACCTCTAAAAAAGAACTTGCTGAAAAACCTGTCAAATAGTCTCAGAAACTATTGATTTCTGTGATATTGAACCAGAACTACAAGATCTAAAAAACCCAAAAATATTTTTCCAATTCTAAGGGAGGTCATTTTTTACCCTCATAAAAGGTCAAAGGCTACATTTTTATTCTCAAGGTCAATTTTGACTTTGTTCGTAACTCTCGAAAGTTCACTGAAAAGGGTATCCAAATCTACTCTTAGATATGAAATCCCGCACCTGTACTTACAAGAAAAATGGTTTTGTTGTTTGTTTGGGGGGTTTGCCTTGGTCAAACCCTAGTTTGGAATCAACCTTAATATTGAAATTAAAATGGAGAATGCTAGCAAGTAGTAGAAGTAGATCTAACAATGAAGCCATGACATTCAATAGATATGCAATTGTATTTGAAATGTAATCAAGTATGTTGATATGAAAGCTTGAACATAAAATTAACAAATGTAAATCAAACCTCATGATTGTATACTTGGAATCCACCTTGAGGGATGAATGAAATGGATCTTGAAGATGAACAAAGGATCTTGAAGGAAGATCACACCATCATGATGGCTAAATCTAGTGTTTGAATGATGAATCTTGCATGCTTGAACCAAATCCCTTCAATGGCTTGAATGCTTGAATCCTTGATCTTCAATGGAGAACTTGGATGGAGAAGAGGACTTGAATTCTTGAATGGATGCTTTCTTGATGACCTTGAGAGCTTGAGAGATGTTCTCACAAAACTTGATGATGAGATGTGAATAATGGATGTGAAAATGAGAGAGGAAGGCCTCCTTTTATAGTGAACTAGGGCACAATCCTCTAGAGGGGCCACCTTGGAGAATTAAATCCCAATTAGGTCCTAAAATTTAGAAAATATACCTAGATTAAATGAAATTAGAGGATTTACCATTTCAAAGCCCGAAATGGCCAATCTGGAGGTGAGAAAATAAATATCTGGAAAGCCCGATACCCAGAAATCAAGGATTTTGAAGATTTGAAGGAAGGGGGAAAAATCAAGGTTGAGACTAACCTAGTTAGGTTCAAGGTTGATCTTGACCTAGTCAAGTTTGACCTTGAATCTAACCCTAGGCCCAAATCCATTCAGAATTAGGACAAGAGGTCTCGGGGATGCTCGGAGACCTAGAAATGATACCAGAACATGACAAAATGCCAGGGATAAGCATAAAGTCCTATGATGACTATGATGAAGGCTAGGAGGACCTATTTCTAAGTCCTACCTAGAAAATAGAGCCACAAAAGATGGAAATTTAGGAGAATCCTTGGGATCCTAACCCTAATTTCACCTATAATGAAGCAGAAGAGAAGTGGAAAGCGGGGAGAAAGCCAGATCAAAGCAAAGATCAATTCAAGGCATCACATATGACCCCAAACCACTTACCCAGTGGGCTAAACCCTCTTAACATGGAAGTTCTCCCATTTTAAGATGATACACTATCATATCCCATGGTTCCATGGAGTTTCAATGGTGGGGATAGGAGCTATAGGCCCATCTTCACAAACTAGTCAAAACTGGATAGTGAACTAGTAAAACCAAACCAATTACAAAGAACTCACACACCTGGAAAGAAAACCTAAACTATGAATTGGAAATCAAAGATTATACACAATAAAAAGGTTCTCAGCATAATAAAAAAAAAAAAAATTCATTAACTTTCATTCTTCATACCATTTGTGCAGACTCGCACACTAAACACAGTCACACTCTAGTTTTCTCTTCACACTGCTGTATAATCAGATCACCTATTAGGAATAGTCCCAAGAGATAACTGAGAGGGGGGTTTGAATTAGTTATCTACAAGATTCAATTCTTTATGAAATTAAGTATAATTAAACATAAAGCATAAACACAATGAAAGAACACATGAGCACAACACCAATATTTTGGTTACAGGGAAACCCAAATAGGTAAAAACCCCGGTGGGAATTGACACCCACCAATATTCAGCACTAGTGTATTATGATCCTTGTTAGAAGATCCTTAACCCTGTTAGGAGTTTTTTTACAATATATTTAGTATAGTAGACCTGTTCAAGGGTCAGACCTTGTTAGGAGTCTTTTACAATTGCCATGTTAGGGGAGAGGACACAATGTCTGAGATTTCACTGCTCAAAGGGGCGAAGGCTACAACCTTCTGAATAATAGATACACACTATATCTAGATCTTGGTGAACTATGCTTAGACCTTCTATCTAGATTAGTTCCATTGTATAGCACACACACTTTACTTGGTCACATAGACCTTCTTCTGATGGCTCAACACTTCACACAATCTGCTCTGCTCTTCTTCATCAACTATGAACCACACTCAAGCAATCACAAATGATTTCCTATAAATATCTTTTCTCTAAATGATATAATCAAGTTAGCCTATTAGAACCACCTTGAAATCATATTAGAGAAACCATAACAAACTCCAATAATAATTTAGTCGGCTCTACTAAGCATGCAACACATTCTGGGACCTGTCCAATAAGATAATTGTAGACGCACACTACACACTGTCGGCTCTACCAAAACAACTGTATCTTTTTCCTTAAGCTGAATTACTTCATGCACTCTTAACCAAACATCAATAACTCTCCTCTACGCTTAACTCCAAGGGTGCATACCCACATGATTGGTGCAACTCTAGAACCAATAAAATCTCTGTCAGTTCTTTTGAATAAACACGGGAAACTGCTACTGGCGAATAACAACTGCATAAATTCACTTCTATTGATCATCAAACTCTGTGTCCATGAATATAACATCACTAACATGTTTTCAACATATATCCAAGCATGAAAGGCTCTATGATAACTATATGTACAACCATACACATAACATTGTCTATTACTCTGTCAGGAACACTGCTGACACAAGCTGCTATGTAACTGTCTATACTAACAGTTAACCTCTGCGCCCATGATATCATGTTGATATCATGTTCATGCTACATATAATGAAAGCTTACTGCATAAGACTTCCACACATGCTACTTTCCATATGTTTTCATCAATGACAAACATACAGTCAATACTTTCTTGCTGGCAAATCTCCAACAATCTCCCCCTTTGGCATTGATGACAACATGTGGAATGAAAAAATCCATCAATCCAAATAAACATTCCTTTTATAAAATTCTCCATTTCCTCTTCAAAAATCCCCCAAAGATGAGTCTTCAATCTGCTGCAATATTTTTCAACATTCTCCATTTCCTCAACTGAACTACTGTCATACTTGAATACTACTCCCCCTTAGTATATTACTCCTTTTTTACTTATGTTTTTCATGACTATATATTACTCCCCCTTTGACATCAATGGAAAAGGGAACCAATAATTTTAAGCACCAGTACAACTCTAGAGGTAGAGTAGTCAACCATCCATCAGTCCTTGAGGACTGATGCATTTCCTTCTTTCTTCTAAGCAGAATCAAGGAAGGGAATTACTCCCAACTTCTCCCTGAGATACTCAAAAGTATCCTTTGGCAAGGGCTTTGTGACTATGTCTACCAACTAATCTTTAGTACTCACATAGTCCAGCTTGACTTCTTTCTCTATCACTTTCTCTCTTAGGAAGTGACACTTGATCTCAATGCACTTTTTTTTTGCATGCATCACAAGGTTCTTTGACATATTGATAGTGCTAGTGTTATCACAATGAATAACAATAGGATAATCAATCTGAATTCCAAAATATTTTATCATCTACTTGATCCAAACAATTGTAGAAAAATTCAAGGCTACTACAACATACTCTACTTCTGCTATTGATTGAGAAATACAATTATGTTTCTTGCTTGTCCAAGTGACAAGTCTATCACCAAGAAACACTGCTCCACCTAATGTACTCTTTCATTCATCAATGCATCCTGCCCAATTTGCATCTATGTACACATGAAGCTCAACATTTTCTAAATTAGGATACCATAGACCATAGTCTATAGTGCCTTGCAAGTATCTAAATATCCTTTTTACTGCCATGAGGTGACTTTGTTTAGGCTCTAGTCCAAATCTTCCAACTATGCCAACTGCACTGGAAATATCAGGTCTAGTCTGAGTAAGATAAATAAGTTTTCCAATCATAGATTTTTACAATGTTATATTTACTACTGGTGAGTCATATTCTTTTGTAAGCTTGCATCCAGTTATCATAGGAGTCCCTACTGGCTTCCAATCATCCATCTTGAATTTCTTTAATATTTCTTTCACATACTTGGACTGATTAATGAAAATACCTTTCTCTGCCTACTGCACATTCAATCCCAAAAATTATTTGATAGGTCCAATCATACTCATTTCAAATTCATTTTTCATCTCCTTAGAAAATTTAGCACTAAGTTTGTCATTACCTCCAAAGATAATATCATCAATAAATATAGCTACAAGTAGTAAACCTTTAGATGTCTCTCTTATGAATAGATTACAGTCTACTACTCCTTTCTTGAATCCAATCTTTGTTATATATCCATCTAGTCTCTCATACCATGCTCTAGGGGCTTGCTTAAGTCCATAGAGGGCCTTCTTCAATCTTCATACCATATCAGGTCTTTCTGATAAGGTGAATCCTTCTGGCTACTCAATGTATACTTCTTCTTTCAAATCTCCATTCAAGAATGCTGACTTGATATCCATCTAATAAACATTGAAGTTTTTGACCGTAGCATAAGCTAGAAACAACTTAATAGCTTCTAATCTACTCATAGGTGCAAATGTGTCTGCATAATCAATGCCTTCTCTTTGCGCATATCCCTTACATACTAACCTTGCTTTTTTTCTTACTATTGTACCATCTTCATTCATCTTGTTTCTGAATATCCACTTTGTTCCAATCACATTCTTATCACTAGGTCTTGGGACTAGCTCCCAAGTGTCATTCTTAATAATCTAATCAAGTTCTTCTTTCATAGCATCATGCCAATCTGAATCATTACAAGCATTTTCAACACTTAAAGGTTCAATCTGAGATAGTAAACATTTCACTTCACTGCTAGCTAAGTTTTTTGCTTGTGATCTTGTTAAGACTTTTCCGCTCTAATCTCCAATGATGTCTTTCTTGGAATGGTTTCTAGATGTAAACTTTGGAGCTTTAGGTGATGTTGACTCATTAGCCTTAGGATTTTCTTCTTCACTTGTCTTAGGGTCATTGAATAACACATCAATACTATCAAACATTTCTTCAATAATTGTTTCACTAGTGGAGGGTCTGGGTTCTTCTTCAATCATGGGTGAGTAATCATGATCTCTTTCTTGAACCATGAACTTTTCATCAATCTTAACATGAGCACTTTCAATGATCTTTTTCAATCTCAAATTGAAACATCTATAAGCTTTAATTTTAGTAGAGTAACCAAGGATAATACCTTCATTGCTTCTTGCATCAAACTTGCCTACTGCTTCATCCCTCTTGATGTAGCACTTTCTTCCAAAGATTCTAAAGTATTTTACTGTGGGGACAGTACCAAACCATAGCTCATATGGTGTTTTGTTAGCACCGAGCCTTAATTGAATTTTATTGATTGTGTAGACTGTTGTATTGACCACATCTCTCCAATAGGTGTGTGAAAATTTTCCTTCAATCATGATGGTGCACATTGTATCAAGGATGATCCTATTCCTTCTCTTTGCAATTCCATTTTGCTGAGAGTTTCTAGGTGCACTTAACTATCTCTTTATGCCAAGTTCTTCGTAGTACTCATAGAATCTGTCAGAGGTGAATTATCCTCCTCTATCCGATCTCAAACATTTTATCTTTAGTCCAGATTCATTCTCAACCTTAGCTTTGAATATTTTGAACTTCTCAAATGCTTCTGACTTATCTTTTAAGAACACAACCCACATCATCCTAGTATAATCATCAACAAAAAAAATGAAATACCTTTCACCATAGTATGATCTTGTTTGAGTTGGACCACATAGGTCTATATGAATCAGATCCAACTTGTTCTTTGTTGAATTTTACTTGCTCCTAAATGAATTTCTCACATGCTTTCCCATCACACATTCCCTGCATATAGTATCAACTGGCTTTGCTATGCTAGGTAGATCTCTTACTACCTTTACATTGTTTATCTTTACTATGCTATCAAAATTGATATGACATAGTCTTTTATGCCACAACCAAGTGTCATCAACTTTAGTGACAAAACAACTTGCTTCTGAATTGAGTTGGAAAACATTACCTTTAGTCTTTGAGCCTGATGCAATCATAACACCATCCTTGTTGTTAATGATGCATTTGTCATCTTTAAACTCCAATTGATAGCCTTTTCCAAGTAACTATCCAACACTAAGAAGGTTATCTTTCAAACCATCAACATAAAGAACATCATCAGTACTGTTCTTTCCATCCAAGGTGATGGCTCCTCTACCAACTATGGGTTTAGGAGTGTTGTCTCCAAATCTAACCATGCCACCATTGTATTTGTCTAGATGAACAAATCTTTTTTTATCACCTGTCATGTGATGTGAACAACCACTATCTATAATCTAGTCTATCCTTATGTCAGCTTGTGAAATCAATGCTAGCTCTTGTTCCTCTTTATCATCTTTATGATTTGTCTTATTATTCATTTTTCTATAATAGCAATGAATCCAATTTCTTCATCTAATTCATCATTTGAAACTCTATCTCCAACATAGTAACATTCCTTAGAGTACTTAGGTTTGCAATCCTTTTTGAATTTTCTAGCTCTAGTAGGACACTTAGATGCAAAGTGACCAATCTTATTACATGAAAAGCACTTAAATGTCAATTAGCCTTCATATTTTCCTTTTCCTTTCTTTTCTCTTTTGGAAATCATAGAAATGAAATCATCTAGAGTTTTCTCTTCATCATCATCTTCAAAATTACCAGAAGTGTTTGTAGATTTCTTACCATGAACTGTTGCATTGAAGGCTGTCTCACTTTTAGGTTTTGTCTTCAATCTTGAAATCTCAAAAGCTAAGATTTTTCTGATCAAGGTCTCTCTCTTGAAATTAGATGTAATCTACATGGTCTCATCAAGGATGTTGATCTTGTTTTCAGATTTTGGAGTGAGAGTATTCATCAATTTGTCCATAATATCTTCCTCTGAGATCTCTCCACCATTGTTCTTGATTCCAGCAACTGCTTCATTGATCCTTTGATTATAAGCTCTGATGTTTTCTTTAGGAAGTACTTCTACTACATTGTATCTTTTCTTCCATGTTTTTTTGCATGCATCTTTTGCTTGTTTGTCACCTTCAAACATGTCTACTAGGTGCTTCCATATCTTGTCAGTGGTGTCTACTTTCTTTATATCTGAAAATTCATTATCAAATAGGGGGCTGATAAGGGTTTCTTTAACTATAGCATTTTGATGAAACAATTCCTTTTTCCTTTCAGTAGCATCATCCTTTGCAAGGTCTTCTAGGGTAGGGATCTTGGCTGCTTTGATAGTTACATCAAAAACTTCAAAACCAATGCACTGTAAATGAGTCACCATCTTGTTCTTCCAATTAAAATAATTCTCTCCATCAAACTCAGGACTTTATTTTCTGAAGTATGCCATTTGATCAACCTCAAGCTATTAAACTTTCTCTCTGAGGCACTTGGATCTAATACCAATTGTTAGGAATAGTCCCAAGAGATAACTGAGAGGGGGGGGGGTGTGAATCAGTTATCTACAAGATTTAATTCTTTATCCAATTAAGTATACTTAAACATAAAGCATAAACATAATGAAAGAACACATGAACACACCACCAATATTTTGGTTAGGGGGAAACCAAATAGGTAAAAATCCTGGTGGGAATTGACACCCACTAATATTTTGCACTAGTGTATTATGATCCTTGTTAGAAGATCCTTAACCCTATTAGGAGTTGCTTTACAATATATTTAGTACAGTAGACCTGGTCAAGGGTCAAACCTTGTTAGGAGTCTTTTACAATTTTCCCTGTTAGAGGAGATGATGCATTCTCTAAGAGCTCACTACTCAAAGGGGCGAAGGCTACAACCTTCTAAATAATAGATACACACTATATCTAGATCTTGCTGAATTGTGCTTAGACCCACTATCTGGATCAGTTCAAATGTATAGCACAAACACTTTACTTGGTCACATAGACCTTCTTCTAATGGCTCAACACTTCGGACACTCTTCTCTCCTCTTCTTCATCAACTATGAACCACACTCAAGCTATCACAAATGACTACCTATAAATATCTTTCCTCTAAATGATATAATCAAGTCGGCCTATTAGAACCACCTTGAAATAATATTAGAGAAACCATAAAAAAATCCAATAACAATTTAGTCAGCTCTACTAAGCATGCAACACATTCTGGGACCTGTCCAAAAAGATAATTGTAGACGCACGCTACACATTGTCGGCTCTACCAAAACAAATGTATCTTTTTCATTAAGCTGAATTACTTCATGTGCTCTTAACCAAACATTAATAAATCTCCTCTAAGCTTAACTCCAAGGGCGCATACCCACATGATAGGCGCAACTCTAGAACTAATAAAATCTTTGTCAGCTCTTCTAAATAAACACAGGAAACTGCTACTGGTGAATAGAAACTGCATAACTTCACTTCTATTGATCATCAAAATCTGTGTCCATGAATGTAACATCACTAACATGTCTGCAATATATATCCAACCATGCAAGGCTCCATGATAACTGTATGGACAACCATACACAGAACATTGTCTATTACTCTGTCAAGAACACTGCTGACACAAGCTGCTATATAACTGTTTGTACTAACACTTAACCTTTGGGCCCATGATGTCATGCTGATATCATACCAATGCTACATATACTAAAATATTACTACATAAGATCTCCACACATGCTACTTTCCATATGTTGTCATCAATGACAAACATACAGTCAGTACTGGCCTGCTGGCAAATCTCCAACATCACCAACCCCAAGTTTAAGGTTTTTCAAAACATTTAATTCCTTCCATTGGGATGTGTGCTTGGGTTAGGGATTTTCACTACTAGGTTATCCTTATAACACTTTAGAAGAAAATTTGCTAAGCAACTTTGAAAATTTGTTATGCAACTTTTGAGCAACTTTTCTTTCTTGAGCAATTTTTGCTCTTACTAAGTTTTTAGACCTTCCTTAGGCCATTTCTTGGGCACACACATGCCAAAAGACCCCAAACCCTCATTTCTATACTTACACCCCATTGAACACTAGGTGACATCAGGATGACATCATCCACTAAGTCCCTAAGCAATTACATAACAAAGCTAAACTATGACCTCCTAGGATCCAAACTAGGATCTCAAACACACACACTGAGCTCTAAGTTCTTATTATAATTACGAGGCTTCTTCAAGAAGAAATTCACAACAAAATGGAAATTCTTGGAGCCCTTAGAAGGGTTCTCTTACACCAACTTCTAAATAAGAGCCTTTGCTTTGATACCAATTGTTGGAAAGTTAAGGTGTTGAGAGGAGGGGGTTGACTCAGATCATTACAAAACTTTTAACCTACACTAATTGTTTTATCCCCTTTATCCTTGGATGCATAAAAATTAAAAAAATATTTTCTAAATGTAAATAAAGTAAAGTAAAATCATTCATTCATAACACACATAACACATCAACACATTTGATAAAAGATTTTGGTTATGAAAAAACCCTTGGTTAGAGAGGAAAATTATAGTGGTGATGAAACCCACAATCCTTCACTATTGCAGTATAAAGGTTGTTAGGTTAGAGCATAAAAATATCACTTTTGGTGATTTACCCTATTAGGAGTAATAAAAAATAAGACTTGCTAAAGTATACCTAGTTAAAGGATTTTTCAACACTCATTAAGTGTGCACTTTGTTAAGGGATTTTACAATAAAATCTTGTTAAAGCCTTCCCAATATGTGGGATATGTGAATACATAAACAATAGTGTATTCTAGTAATAAATGATCTATAATATGCATCTACCTGTATGCTAATTTAGATTCATTTTTCTCTTTGTAGTATCATTACCTTCCTCTAACTGATTTCATCATATTTATCAACCTCCCCTGCTCGGTAGCCTTAATTTTTCTTTCTCTTCTCCGATTCTCTACTTTAGTGTAATCTCACACTATGTCTTATTTTTTATTCATCCTTATGTATTATTTATGTAGCTTCCTAATTACTTGATCTAATTAAGGTTTAGATTCTTCTAGTAATTTCAATCAAATAGATCAATGATCCATATTCATTTCCTCTTTCCAAGAAATATCTTCTTTATTTTCATTTGTTCAATTTGTTCCTTGGAATCATGTAAAAAGATGTTTTTATTCCCAAATAAATCTTACCTAACATTTACCTCGATCTAATAAATAAAATTTTATATTCATCATGTATCACTCGATATAATTTTCTGATATGCTCAGTTAACATGTTATTCCTACTCGGTAATACCTTTTCCTTGGTTAACATACTTGCTCAATATTCTTTCTATTTGGTAACCACTATGCTTGGTTAAGTTCATTTGTTTAGTATACACTATTGAGTATATGCATAGCTTTGTGCTCGGTATTATTTTGCCTTGTCTTACTGACTGTGTTTCTCTTTACCAATTGACTTATTCAATCATACCGACATGATCTATTCTTCACTAATGACAAGACTAAATATATTTAGGAGTAACATTGGCATCTAACTTAATAATATTTTGTGGCCCATGATGACTTAGCAGATAACATATGGAATCATCTCATGATCCTGAAATTAGGGATGACATCAAGAGAGAAAGAACATGTTGGAAACTGTAATTGAAGAAATCATTGTATTGTCATTGATGTCAAAACTTAACTAGTAAGACAAGTTGCTATCTAAGAAAGTACTAATCTATCAATTAATGAGAAGGATTAGGGAAAGGTTGAGTTATCTTGATACTTCAATGAGTACTTGATTATATGGCACAATGATAACACAATGTATTGTTTATCTAAGTAAGAAGCAAGACTGAACAAGTAGGCTTAATCGAGAAAAAGTGAAGAAATCTAGTTTAAGCTAAGTGATGTTAGTGTCGACCGAGAGCTAGTATATGTCGAGTAAATTCAATGTTGACGAAACATCAGTTTATTAGCCAAGTGACAATATTTTCCAAGTGAGAAATTTGAAGAGGTGGCCGACTTGCACAGTGATGACCGAGGAGTTAAACATAGTATTGACTGAGTATTAGTAATTTACATTTGAGGAAGAATTTAGATTCCTAGCTGACATAGTTGAATTCATGGATTATGCAAATCAAATTGACTTTATTTATAAAGTGTATGGAGCATTTAATGCATAGTAAACCATTTTATTGAGATTTCAATAAGGAGATTTAAGATGTTTCTAGAAGGATGGATGAAGAACATAAATGATGGAAGGATTCATTGAATCCAACCTAAACCTAAGATCTACAGAGGAGATGAAATGGCAAAAGTTGGATCTACCTATTGTAGAGGTATATAGGAAACCTAAGCATGAGGTTGAACAAGGAGGATCCTGGAGTTTTTGATGTTACTGAATGATAAAGTAGAAAGGCTGAAGGTGAAGGAGTTGATCAGAGTAGTGATTTCTTGAAGGGATTTCAGAGTAGATCAGTGATGGAGATGGAAATGGTACTCAGATAGTAAGCTAGCATATGTGTATGAAATTGGATCTGTTATTTGCAAAGTGAGTTGTATGTTTTTTAGATCAATACTACTGCTACTTTCTAACCATTGTATTAGTCAAATCCTTTAATCAAGGTTGACCTAACAGTCATTGTATAAATCCTTTAATCAACATTGCATTTTAATAGAATGTATTTAAGTCCTCTAACAAGGTGCACTCCTAATAGGGTGGTTTAAATCCTTTAATAGGGTCACACCTAAAAATTTATTTTTTAAACCTTTGATAGGGTTAGCTTCTCATGGAGCTCACTTCAGAAGAGTGAAAATATCAATAACATGTTACAAAGTGATTTTTCCCAAATTGGGTTTCCACTATAAATCCTGGTGTCAATCTCATGTGAATGTTTTGGTGTTAAACATCTCCGTGTTTTGCAAGTTAAATACTATTGGATAGTGGAGTACACTATTATATGTTTTTGGTATACATTTCTTGAATGACCAAGTAGTGTTGGTTATTAGATCTGATTTTGTTGAAGTATTCGAGAGTTTCATTTATACATCCAGACCTGAGAACAATTGATTCACCCACCCTCTTTGTTGTTATAAATCATATTAACAATTGGTATTAGAGTAGTTGGTGCTTTCTCAAGTCAATTTTAAAGGTACTTGAATCAAATGATCAAGATTTATAAGAAGGAGGTACCGAAGTGGAATAAAAAGAACTTCCCTGAATGGCAGAGTTTGATGAAACTGCATCTAGCTGGTATTGGTGACTCAGTGAAATATTATGTTGAAAATGGCTATGTTACACCTATTTCACCTTTGACTACTGAGGAGATGAAAGCTAAATAGGAAAAAAACCAAGTAATGTTGGAGATTGCATCTGCCTTAAGCTATCTTGAATTTGAAGACATTAAAAATTACACCAATACAAAGCAAATGTGGGACACTCTTGCAAATATCTATGGTGGTGATGTAAATGTACTAAGGGAAAAAGTTGAAAGCCTGAGAGGTAAGTTTGATGAAATGAAAATGCAAGAAGGTGAGAATATTGCTCAATATTGTTGTAGAATGAAGGAGGTTGTAAATGCTATTAGAGGAGATAATGGAACTATTGATGATGAGACTATTATTGGAAAGGTATTGAGAACTTTGCGTCTTATATATGCCATCAAAATTTCAGCAATTTAAGAATCTAGATGTAACCCTAGTAATACTCTGACTTTGGAAAGTCTTGTTGGTAAGATGACTGCTTTTGAGCTTTCTAATTATGATAACTTCACTGTTGCCAATGTTGAATCTACATTTAAGTCACAAATGGTTTTGCATAAGTCTAAGAAGGAAAAAGAAAAATGTATAAGTGGGAGTAAAAGTGATAGTGACACTTCTAATGAGGAACTAGAGGATCTTGAAGCTCTTATGGCTAGAAGATTGAAGAGAGGAAAAGGAAAATACAAAGGTAAACTTCCTATCATATGTTTTTCATGTAACAAAGTTGGTCATATAGCTGCAAGATGTCTTGAAAGGGATGACAAGGATAAGGAAAGAGAAATAAAGTATAAGGATAAGAGAGAAAATAGTAGTTACCAAAGGTACGAGGACTACAAGGATAAAGGTAAGAAATCCTATTATATTGCTGAAGAAGAAACTGACATTGATAATGATGATTTTGATATTAAAGTAGTCTATGTTTCTATGAAAGATGATTCTATGAGGATGAGAAAATTGCACTTGTTTCTTATGTGAGAAAAGGTGATAAATGGATTATTGATAGTGGTTTCACATCACATGATTGGTGACAAAAGTAAATTTTATACCCTAGATCATTACAAAGGTAGAAGTGTTAAGTTTGGTAATGATGCACCATGTCCTGTAAAGGGTAAAGGATTAATTAAGCTAATTGATAAGATCATTTGTGAAAATTCTTATTGGGTTGAAGGTCTTAATTACAATTTTTATAAGTGTTGCACAACTTAATAGCACTGGTTACTGAGTGGAGTTCCATCACAAAAAGGCTAAGATATTTGATGCCACTAGTGAAGTGATTGGAAGTGGAGAACAGACTAAAGGTAATTTTTTCTATCTAGATTTATTTGAAGAGACATGGTTGATTGCACAATTTGATGAGGTTTGGTTATGACATAAGAGGTTATGTCATGTTAACTTTGACAATCTAGTGAATATTAGTAGAAAGAAGAAAGTTAGAGGATTGCCGAGATCGAAGAAACCTGATAATGTGATGTGCAAACAATGTCAGTTGGGTAAAATGACAAAGTCTAGTTTCAAGAGAAAAAATTTTACTTTTGAAAATGCTTTAGATCTAGTTCATATTGACCTTTGTGGACCTATAGGTGTACAAAGTTGTTGTGGTGCTAAATATTTTATTCTCTTTATTGATGATTGCACTAGGATGATGATTGCAATGTTTTTAAAAGAAAAATCTAATGCATTTTAGTTGTTTAAGTGGTATTTGGATAAGGTTGAAAAGGAGATAGGTAGGAACCTGAAATGTCTGAGATCTGATCGAGGTGGAGAATTTATATCAAATGAGTTCAATCTATTATGCTATGATAGAGGAATCAAGAGACAAATGTTTGCACTTAGAACACCTCCACAGAATGGTATAGCTGAGAGAAGGAACATATCTATCATGGATTGTGCAAGGACACTAATGATTGAGAAGAATGTTGCACAAAAATACTAGAGAGAAGCTGTAAGTACAATTTTTTATACCTTAAACTAAGTGCAAATAAAAAAGGTACAAATTTTACACCTTATGAACTATAGCACAGTTATGCACCTAATGTAAAATACTTTAGAATCTTTGGGAGAAAATGATATATACTAAAAGATAATAGGAATGGAAAGTTTGATGCTAAAAGTGATGAGGGCATATTCCTAGGTTATTCCACAAAGATTAAAGCTTACAAGTGTTTGAACTCTAACACTAACAAAATTGTGGAAAGTGCAAATGTAAAAGTTGATGAATTTCCAGAGAAAAATGAACATGAGAGAAAAAGAGAACTTGAAGATTATAGATCTTTTGTCTATATGGAATAAGGAGAGGAGAGTAACACACTTGCACTTGATGTAGAGTCTTGGGTAAGGAATGCCAAGAATCAGGAAGATAATGTCGAGCATTAGGAAGATAATGCCGAGCATCAAGAAGACAATGTCAAACATCAAGAGGATGCTATTGATCATTAGGAAGAGATTACCGAGCAATCAAAGGCTAAATTTGATAATCTTGTCAATGAACCTAAAGAGAAAGAAGAAAAGAAATCTAAACCTACTTTGGCATAGTATGTAAGAAGACATCACAAGCCTGAGAAAATCATTGGAGACAAAGAAACTAGAGTTTTGACTAGAAGTAAGTTGAAGAATCCTACATGTTTATTGAGTGAGTTTGAGCCTAAGACAACAAGGGAGGCATTAGAAAATGAAGAATGGATCCAAGCTATGAATGAGGAAATAGACCAAATAGAAAAGAATGATACATGGACTCTAGTGCCAAGACTAGTGTTAGTCCTTTTTCCTGTTAATGCAAAATCCTGAGAAAATGGCCTTTTCCCTACAAATTTTGAAGTTATCGCACCTTGTTGCACAGTTTCATCTTGCATAGAAAATCCATAATGTTTCATGGTGTGCGCCCTTAGCCCTTCTGTTCTTCATGTTGTCACCTTGCTCTAGTCCAAATCACATCTCCTGAATCGCAAACCCAGGGAGTTATTCAAGTTTTAAGGTTTGCAGGAAATAGTTTTACAATTTGCCACAGTGTCGAAAACCCACAGTGTTTTTGAAAATCCATGATGTTTTCAGTCTGTGTGAAAACCTTCATTATTTTTGACCTTATGCCTTCCTGATTTTGTGCACTTGTCTTCTGGCATTGAAAACCCTGTGTGTTTTCAGTCATTCGCTGTGTCGAAAACCCTATGTGTTTTTGACCTCACATTTCTTCCATTTTGTTGGCAATCCGTGTTCGTCAGTCCTAAGTGCACAAGTGCAATCAATGGTGGGACCTAGTTTCCAGATGAGTTAGAGGATCCTGACATGTTAGAGCATCAACGGTTGTCATTAAAGTGCGAAGGATTTGTCAGGGCTATGCAATCATGCGCCAGCCGTTGATCTTGTTTGCTACAAGCATTTTTTTGGCGGTGGTCCTGATGTCAGAAGGGAGATGAAGGTATGTGTTTTCATTGGTTGTTGCATGGCCGCATGTCAGAATTTTCTAACATGCGATCATGTGACTGGTTGACACCTATTCTTGAGCTTGGTGGTAGGTGGTGGTTTGGCATCTCCCAGTTGGTCTGAGGTGGCATAATGGAAAATGGGGCCAGGTACTATTAGGAAGATTCTAGATCGACAGTGGTCACGTGATCATGTGGAATCTTGTCGATCCATGCGATCATGTGATCGGCCATCAATTTTCCTTGGCGGGCCTAGTGTGACTTCTTGGTGCTTTTAGTGGTGTGGATAAAAGTGGCGGCTTGACAAATTTTCTTCTTGTTTTCTCATTCACATAATGTTTTGGCAATGCCCTAGTTCATTTGGCGATTCAGCGAAGGGTGGTCACGAGGTCGCTAAATTTTTAGCCGATGGCGTGAAATGTTTTGTGAATTGACGGAAGCCTTTTGTCGCCAGTTCGCGGAATAATTAAGTGGGGCTGCTGGGTTTCTAAAGTGATTAAAAGGCTGATAGATCTTGTGGCCATTGTATCACCGTTGGGATAAGGTGTGAGGAAGTTAACTTGGCAGTCTAGCGACAGCCATCGATGCTGTCTAAGGTGAAGTGAAGATCTTAAAGCCCATGAGGGTTATAAGATCAATGGTCGTGACTTAATGTTAATTTGATTTTGAATGATGACTGCCGATTCACTTCTGGTGCCATGAATATAGCCATTACCTGCAGATTTGAATTTTGGAATGTTTCTTGCAACCAGAAAGGATTGAAATGGATGACAGAAAGGGCCAGAGTTGGTAAAACTGATTTTCTCCACCGCTCTAGTGTGATCCAGGGTGTGAGATGATTGCTAAAGAGGAGTGTCTTGCCATAGGGGAGTTAATGAAATGTACCAAAAATAGTTGCAGGGTCACTTCTAGTTTGAATTTTGTAGATTTTTGATTGATCTTTAGTGCCTTTTCAGAGTTTATCATGATTGAAGATCAGATGTTGATTAAATGCATTCAGGACTTAGTGTTTTCCCTCCGATTTGTATTAGATTTTGATGAACTTGAAATGCCTAATTGATGGAAAACCCTAACCATGGTTACCCTTAGCTTGTTGCATCCTAACTTGTGTGGGATTTCAAGGTAACCATGGGTATATATGTTGTTTTTGTTGATTTTCAAAGGGTTCTGGTTTCGAAGTTCTGAAGTGTTCCTAGTCCTAGATCCAAGATTGTAACATTTTTGCATTCGGTATTCTGTTGATGATAGAGAAAAATTTGTAGGTCTAAGCTGTAATTTGCAAGCTTGACTCCTTTGGATTGATTGTTTACACTTAAGGATTCTTCATACTTAATACAAGTACATGACTCTTATCTCTCCTTTGTGTCAACTTAGATAGATTCTGAACTTTCTAGTCCTCTGCATATTGTTTTATGTATATGTATCCATTCTTGAGTTCTAATCCATGATTAGATGAAATGATGCTTTAGATGGGACATAGATCTATCTTATTATCTATGTAAGGATATCTCATAAGTAGTAAAGGGGATTGTAGGTGTGTTTATGGCTTGGAATCTCAGCTATTGTCTGGTGTGTAGCATTCACATTCTAGGAGATCTTGCCCAATGGATGAGGCACTGGCCTAAATGATTATCTCTTTATCAATGAATACTGATTGTTGTTGTTATGATCCCAAAAGCATAAGTTAAGAACCATCCTTTTAAGTTTTGAGTACTTGGTTGTATGTGGTTCTACCCATAGTAATGGAGAGTCAATGAGTGTGTAGTTAACACTTAGTACTTTCTTACTATCCTATTATCTATTATTCAAACCTATTTCTTGGTGTATGAAGTATATTTTATACTAGGTTAGGTGCAGCCACCTTGGTTTTGCAGAGCCAGAAGTAGAAGAGGGCATATTAAGTCCCTATAGTTGGTCCAGTTGCCTTGTAGAGCTCCCACACTTGGAACTAACCATTCCTAATATCAGTCTCAAGGTACATTGGGAGCCTATTAGAGCATAAGCATCATTTTGGACACCAACAAGATGGTGACTCTACTAGGGAAGTGTTATACATGTTCATCCTAACCAGTAGGTCATCATTGGGAGAAACATGATTGTTCTTGTCCCTTGTCTCTCTAACTCATTTGAGTATTTCTAGAGTGAAGAAAGTATATTGTGATATTCCCAATACACTTGGGTGGTGACTCAAACATATTTGAAGTAGTGCTAGTCAGTATTTATTTTGCAGGATGAGTTATAGAGCTACTAGGTCTTGGAGAAAGGAGCATCCTGAAGATATAATGGAAGAAGGCATTCCAGGCACTTCTAGGCCTAGTCAGAAAAGGGGAGGAAAGAAGAGAAGAGGTGTTTCTCATACTTGGAGAAATAAGAAAGATACCAGACAAGAAACCAAAGCCAGGCCTAGTCAAGAAGAAAATAATTCTGAATATGAAGAGGCTGTTGATTTGGGATTGAACCAGTATGAGGAAGAGTTTCAAGTGGAAGATGATGCGTCTGAGACCACTCTCCCTGAATCAGAAGAGATCTTTAAGGAGGTCTATGAACTAGAAAGAAGAGTTCAAGAACAGCTTGCCATTAGGTAGCAAAGAGAAAAGGACAAAGAAGATAAAGTAAGACAAGCCATGATAAGGGCTGATCGGCTAAAGAGGCAATTACTAGATTTGGAGGCAATTAATTTTGTCCCAGAGCCTGAAAGAGTAAACGAACAGCCTATTGTTCAAAAAATATGTGAAGAAACCAGACAAAGAGATAAAGGAAAACAGAAGGCTATTGGGATTCAAATTAGTGAACAAGTTATTGTGGATATGACATCAGATCCAGGACTGAGATTAGATTCAGATTTGGAGATAGCTAGAAGGAAGAAAGAAATATTGGATAAAGAACTAGACAAAGTAGAGTTGGAGGCTTCTATTGCAGAAATCAGAAAGAAGATAGATTTTCTCAAGCATGCTTCAGGACCTTCAAATATTGTTGCTTCCTTTTTAGGACAAGGTGGAACTCATGGTAATAATGGAGCTCAAGCAAATGGTGTACCGGGTGCCGCTAGAGTTCCTGATGGTTCAAACACAAGGACATCTACATCTCAAGAAATGGATCCACCGCATGGAGCTCCTATTCATGAAAGGTACAAACAACTTGTTTTCTTTGGTATTCCTAGTTATCCTAATGTAATCCCTGATGAAATTAGAAAGAAGCTTCCTAAATTTATTGGAAATAATGTCATCACATGTGAAGAACATCTAAAAAATTTCATAGATGTACTAGATGATTATAATATAGAACTAATGATGTTATAATGAATCTATTTGTACAATCCCTGATTGAGGATGCTAGGGATTGGTTTAGAGGGTTACCCCATGCTAGTATAGGGTCATGGAATGAATTCAAGAACTGTTTCAAGGAACACTATGGAGATAAAAAAAATGAGGGTTTTATCTTGAATGAATTCAATAACATAAAGAAGAATCAGAATGAAGAGGTCCTTGAATTTAATATAAGATTCCAAAAGACTATGCATAGGCTCTTGCAGGTTATCAGACTAGATGATAGGGTATGTCTTGTGACATACTTGAATGCCTTTGATGCAAAAATGGGATACCTCTTGAGGGACAAGAACCATATAAATATTGGGGAAGCTTACAAATTGGCCATCAACATAGAGAGCAATAGAAGAATATCAGGAAAGATAGGAAGAAGAGATGATTACAGGCCTCAAATGTAGAGTAAGAAAGAAATGGGAAGGTTTGCTGACTCTAAACCCAAAGATGATGAAAATCTAAAAAAAAATTTAAAGGCTTTGGAAGGTTTAAAGATTGGTGAAAAGGGAAACAATAGAGCTGTGACTATGGAGAGGTCAGCTCCAAACAATTTTAGCAGATAGCCAAGAATGCAAAATTACCCTTACAACACTTAGTGGAAAGATGGCAAGCCCATTTTCCCAACCAAGAAAGAAAGGCCTGATGGAAGGATCCTTGATCCCTTGCATAGAAATTTAGTAAATATGACTGAAGATATCCCATGGTGTGCTGCTTGTTAGTCTCCTCATGACCCTGAGCATTGTGTCATTGCTTTAAACTTACAAGAGAATCAAGAATAGGAGGAGCAATATGACAAGAGTGGTTGTGGAATGACTTCTGCACATGTAGAGGATGAGAATGATTTTGATGAAGAAGATGAAGAGTTTGATGATGTTGGATGTGGTATTGTGAGGGGTGAGGAGAAAGTTTCTTTAAGAAGACCATCAGATGAAAAAATTGCTCAGATCACTGCAGACATGGTTACTTAGGCTAGAAGAAATTATAACTTGAGAAATAGGATAGTTGGAAATGCAACTGGTAAGCCAGGTAGTATGTTTATCAAGGAAAAAGAAAATGGTACACAACAACATGGAGAAAAGGGTAGGGATGTGGATGATACTAACCAAGTGAAGGTAAAAAGGAAAGTTGTACCTGTTGCAACACCTAAGAATAAAGAAAAGATAACAGAGGTAGTTGTTCCCATTCCTTAGAAGGGAGAGGAATCTCCTCTCAAAGACACATTTGGTTTCACAAAGGATAAAGTTGTCACTATCTTTGAAGAAGACATGAACAACCAAAAGTATGTTCCAATTGATATGTCCAAATTTCTTTCATAGATCACTATCAAGGTTCCACTTTTGGAAATGATGAGAATAGAAGAACATAAGGTCAAGGCCTTGAATTGGGTAAATGGTGTTTCTTCTATAGGAATCCAAGAGGTGAATAGAAATGACAAACATGTGGCTTCCTTGGAAGACACACCTGACAGTAAGAGTGAAGAAATTGTTTCTAAGATTCCTCAAATCTTCTTGGATACAAATATTGTAAATAATGCATCAAGGACTGTTGATCCTTTCTTTTTGTCCCTTGTGATTGGTGGTAAAATATTGAAGAATTGCATGATTGATTCTGGAGCATCAAACACGGTCATGCCTACAAAGATCATGAAGTCATTAGGACTAAAGGTTGATACACCTCACGGGAGATGCCAAGCTATGGAATCAAGAGAAGTTCCAGTTATTGGTACCATCAAGGCTTTGCCTTATAAACTAGTTGCATTTCCTAACAAACAGTTGACTATGAGTGTTCTTGTAGTTGACATTCCTCCTCAATATGGAATGTTGTTATCTAGAAAGTGGAGTGCCTCCATGGGAGGAAGTATTCAATGTGACTTGTCCTTTGCCACTTTTGACATTGAAGGAGAGAGTGTGAAGGTGTCAAGGGAAGCTAGGACCCCACATATGATTGAGGAAAATGAAAAGGATAGCATGAATTGTTTTGTTGACACTGACATTGGCTCATTCCAAGTCCAGAGGAATGAGATGCAGGAGAAGGTCAGGCCTATCCTTTTGGTTGATGATGAGAGTAACATGGAAAAGGCTAGTGTCTTATGGACATTATATTTTGATGGAGCAAGTTCTAGAGAAGGTGTTGGAGTAGGAGTGTTGTTGGTGTCCCCAAGTGGTAAGACTTTTAAGTTTTCTTTCACTCTCTTGTTTCCTTGCACAAACAATGTTGCAGAATATGAGGCCCTATTGATTGGTTTGAGACAAGCATCAAAACATGGGATCAAACATCTTAGGGTGATTGGTGATTTTGAGTTAATAGTTTCTCAGATTAGATCAAAGTATGCATCTAAGAATCAAAGGTTGAAACAATATAGAAATGCTATATGGGGTGAAATTGAATGTTTCAGTGCTTTTGGTATTGATTGGGTGGATAGAAGCCAAAATAGGATGGAAAATTTACTAGCAAACATAGCCTTAAGGCCAGAGGATGTTACCTTTGCAGGGATATCCAGAATTGAGTGTAAGTCTAGGCCTTCTATCCCAGATAATGTTGAGAATTGGCAAGTATTTTCTGATAATCAGGATATTTTGAGATTCTTGCAATGTGAATCTCATTTTGATGGTTAGGAAATGGATTTTAGCACCTATGTTGACATCAGAGATGGAAAAGAGAATGTCCTTGGGAAGGAAGTACTACAACTAAAGTCAAATAGGATCCCAAGGGGATTGGTTGCTCTTGAGAGGACATTTGATGATAAGGAGAGGGCTTGTGTTGCCATAATTATTGACAAGAAAAATGATTTGGAGGAAGTGAATCTAGGAACAAGCCAAGAACCAAAGAACATTTACATAAGTAAATGTTTATCTCAAAGAACTAGAAGAAATCTGATTGATCTTCTCAAAAAATTTAGACATGTTTTTGCATGGTCTTATGATGATTTGAAGGCATATAGAGAAGATCTCTTTCAACATGAGATACCATTAAAGGAAGGAACTAAACCTTTTAGGAAGAAATTAAGGCCTGTGAACCCTACTTTGGCACCAAAAATGCAAGATGAACTTAAAAAGATGATGGATTCTGGCATGATCAAGCCTGTCAGACATTCTACTTGGGTGTCAAATTTGGTTCCAGTAAAAAAAAAGAATGGTGACATTAGGTTATGTGTTGATTTTAGGAATTTGAATGTCAATTATTTAAAGGACAACTATGGTCTCCCTAACATGGAAAATATGCTACAAAGGGTTACTGGATCAAAGTTAATGTCCATGATGGATGGCTTCTCTAGATATAATCAGGTCATGGTCAATGAGTCAGAACAATTTAAGACTGTATTCACTACTCCTTGGGGAACATATGTTTATGTCAGAATGACATTTGGTCTGACAAATGCAGGAGCTACTTTCTAGAGAGCTATGGATGTGGCCTTTGCTGATTTCATAAATAAGTTTTTAGTGGTATATTGAGATGATCTCATGGCATATTCAGAGAAGGAGGATCAGCATTATGAACATCTTGAAAAGATCTTTATCAGAGCTCTGGAGTATGGAATCTCTTTAAATCCAAAGAAGTGTTCTTTTGGTGTTGTGGAAGGCAAGCTCTTAGGAAACATTGTGTCCAAGGATGGAGTGAGAATTGATCCTGAAAGGGTTATGGCAATAGACAAGCTTTCACCACCAAGGAATGTTAAAGGAGTACAGTCTTTCTTTGGGCAAGTGAATTTTCTAAGAAGATTTGTTACAAATTTTGCAAAAATTTGTATTCCTACCTCTAGGACATTGAAAAAAGATGAAAAGATAGAGTGGAATGAAGAAGCAGATAAATCTTTTAGAAGTATCAAATAGGCCATTAAAGATGCCCCTATTTTGAGGACCCCTGATTATGGTAAGCCCATGCAGATTTTCTCTTTTGCTTCTTATCATACGGTTGCAGTAGTTTTATTGCAAAAGAGCTCAGATGGATATGAGCAACCCATATCATTTTTTAGAAAGTCTTTACATGCAACAAAATTGAAATATGATATCACTGAGAAACAGGCTTATGCCCTAGTCAAAGCAATCAAGGCTTTTACGTGTTATCTTGTGGGAGACAAGGTGGTTGCTTATGTTTCTAGTGCTACCGTTAAGGATATCTTGGTGAAACAAGAGGTATTAGGAAAAAGATGTAGATGGATCAAAAAGATCCAAGAATTTAATATTGATATCTAGATTAAAAAATTGGTGAGAGGCCTAGGTCTTGCAAAGTTGATGGCACAAAGTAATCTACTTGCAAATCATGTGAATATGTTAGAGGAAGAAGAGAGGCCATATATTTGTGATATGGATTATTGTGATTGGTATAAAGATGCCATCAATTACTTGTAGAAGTTGGTCCTTCCCCCTGACATGAATGAGAATAAGAGGAGGATTGTCAAGTTACAGTCAGCAAGGTATGCCATTATACATGGTGAGTTGTGGTGGAGAAGCAGTGAAGGAGTATTGCTAAAATGTGTTGATCATGAAAGATCTAAGACTCTGCTAGAGGAAATGCATCAAGGTGTATGTGGAGGACACTATATGGCAAAGACCACAGCCCACAAGATCCTTAGATCTGGATTTTGGTGGCCTACAATTTTTAAAGATACACATCAGTTTGTGAGGAAGTGTGATGCATGCCAGAGATTTGCAGGAAGGATGAAATTCAATGGGAATTTGCCACTCAGACCCATTTCAATTCAGGCTCCTTTCCAGAAGTGGGGTATTGATTTCATTGGTGAGATTCCAAACAAGTCTAGTGGTGGACACTCATATATACTAGTGCCAATAGACTATTTTACCAAGTGGGTTGAAGCTATCCCTACTAGGAGGGCTACTAGTAATGTGGTAACTGACTTTATAGTGCAGAATATCCTCACTAGATTTGGTTGCCCAGAGACAATTGTGGTTGATAATGAAATGTGCTTTAGATCACAGGAGTTTGGTGATTTTTGTAAGCAATATGGGATACACATTTCATTTTCTTCCCCATATCATCCACAAGGAAATGGCCAGGCTGAATCCAGTAATAAAAGCCTTATTAAGATTCTCAAGAGGGTGTTGGACAGAAATAAGAAAGCCTGGGACTCAAAGTTATGGTGGGCATTGTGGCCTGATAGAGTAACTGTAAAGAAAGCCATAGGTTGTGCCCCTTTTGACCTAGTTTATGGAATAAGTGCTAGATTACCTCAGAACAATTTGTTGCAAATGTACAGGTTCATCTAGGCATATGATGAAGATTTGAATGATGAGATGAGAATAAGAATGGATGAATTGATCCAGTTGGAGGAAGTAAGGAGGGATGCACATGAGAGGAATGAGACATTACAGAGGCAGTGTAAAAATTTGTTTGATAAGAGGATAACTCAGAGAAGTTTTGAAATTGATGATCTGGTCCTAATGTGGAATGTAAGGTTGGAAGATAAGGGAAGGCATGGAAAGTTTGATCCGATTTGGTTGGGCCCTTATCTTATTGAGGGCAAGTGGGGAACAGATTCATATATCTTGAAGGATTTAATTGGTGGTACTTTGGAATTGCCTTTTCATGGACAATTCTTAAAGTTTTACTTCTCTTGAAGTATCTCTTCCATGAACAGTAGTTTAGGTTCCCTTGTTTTTGTCTGCTCTATGTTTTTGAGTTGGATTTTTTGAGTTGGTCTACTCTCCTAGTGATTCTGAATCCTTGTCATGCTTGCAAGAGACATGCATCCCCAACTAGAGCCACTGTTAGTCCTTTTTCCTGTCAATGCAAAATCCTGAGAAAATGGCCTTTTCCCTACAAATTTTGAAGTTATCCCACCTTGTTGCATAGTTTCATCTTACATAGAAAATCCATAATGTTTCATGGTGTGCGCCCTTAGCCCCTGTGTTCTTCATGTTGTCATCTTGCTATAGTCCAAATCACATCTCCTAAATCGCAAACCCAGGGAGTTATTCAAGTTTTAAGGTCTGTAGGAAACAGTTTTAGAATCTACCACAGTGTCAAAAACCCACAGTGTTTTTGAAAATCTATGATGTTTTTGGTCTGTGTGAAAACCTTCATTATTTTCAACCTTATGCCTTCCCGCTTTTGTGCACTTGTCTTCTGGCATTGAAAACCCTAGTCATTCACTGTGTCAAAAACCCTATGTGTTTTCGACCTCGCATTTCTTCCCTT
This sequence comes from Chamaecyparis obtusa, assembly GCA_027943335.1. Lineage (NCBI taxonomy): Eukaryota > Viridiplantae > Streptophyta > Pinopsida > Cupressales > Cupressaceae > Chamaecyparis > Chamaecyparis obtusa. The sequence goes on from BSBK01009669.1 coordinate 261,079, forward strand.
TTGTCGACAATCTGTGTTCCTCTGTCCTAAGTGCACAAGTGCGATCAATGGTGGGACTTGGTTTCTGGATGAGTCAGAGGATCCTGACATGTTAGAGCATCAACAGTTGTCATTAAAGCATGAAGGATTCATCAGGGCTATGCGATCATGCGCCAGTCATTGATCTTGTTTGCTACAAGCATTTCTTTGGTGGTGGTGCCAATGTCAGAAGGGAGGTGAAGGTGTGTGTTTTCATTGGTTGTTGCATGGCCACATGTCAGACTTTTTTGACATGCGATCATGTGACTAGTTGACACCTATTCCTGAGCCCGATGGTAGGTGCTGGTGTGGCATCTCTTGGTTGGTCTGAGGTGGCATAATGGTGAACAGGCCTAGGTACTATTAGGAAGATTCCAAATCGACGGTGGTCATGTGATCGTGTGGAATCTTGCCAATCCATGCGATCATGCGACCGGCCATTGATTTTCCTTGGCGGGCCTAGTGTGACTTCTCGGTGCTTTTGGCGGTGTGGATAAAAGTGGTGGCCCAAAAAATTTTCTTCTTGTACGCTGGTTTGCATAATGTTTTGGCAATGCCCTAGTTCATTTGATGATTCAGTGAAGGGTGGTCACGAGGTCGCTAAATTTTTAGCTGATGGCATGAAATGTTTTGCGAATTGGCGGAAGCCTTTTGTCGCCAGTTCGCGGAATGATTAAGTGGGGCCGCTGGGTTTCTAAAGTGATTAAAAGGCTGACAGATCTTGTGGCCATCGTATCACCGTTGGGATAAGGTGCGAGGAAGTTAACTTGGTAGTCTAGTGATAGCCGTCGATGCTGTCTAAGGTGAAGTGATCTTAAAGCCCGCGAGGGTTATAAGATCGACGGCCACGACTTAATGTTAATCTAATTTTGAATGATGACCACTGATTCACTTCTGGTGCCATGAATATAGCCGTTACCTATAGATTTGAATTTTTGAACGTTTCTTGCGACCAGAAAGGACTGAAATTGATGACAGAAAGGGCCAGAGTTGGTAAAATTGATTTTCTCCACTACTCTAGTGTGCTCCAGGGTGTGAGATGATTGTAGAAGAGAAGTGTCTTGCCATAGGGGAGTTAATGAAATGTACTAGAAGTAGTTGCAGGGTCACTTCTAGTTTGAATTTTGTAGATTTTTGATTGATCTTTGGTTCCTTTTCAGAGTTTCTCATGATTGAAGATCAGATGTTGATTAAATGCATTCAGGACTTAGTGTTTTCCCTCTAATTTGTATCAAATTTTGATGAACTTGAAATGCCTAATTGATGGAAAACCCTAACCATGGTTACCCTTAGCTTGTTGCATCCTAACTTGTGTGGGATTTCAAGGTAACCATGGGTATATATGTTGTTTTTGTTGATTTTCAAAGGGTTCCAATTTTGAAGTTTTGAAGTGTTCCTAGTCCTGGATCCAAGATTGTAACATTTTTGCATTCGGTATTCTGTTGATGATAGAGAAAAATTTGTAGGTCTAAGCTGTAATTTGCAAGCTCGACTCCTCTGGATTGATCGTTTACACTTAAGGATTCTTCATACTTAATACAAGTACATGACTCTTATCTCTCCTTTGTGTCAACTTAGATAGATTCTGAACTTTCTAGTCCTCTGCATATTTTTTTATGTATATGTATCCATTCTTGAGTTCTAATCCAAGATTAGATGAAATGATGCTTTAGATGGGACATAGATCTATCTTATTGTCTATGTAAGGATATCTCATAAGTAGTAAAGGGGATTGTAGGTGTGTTTATGGCTTGGAATCTCAGCTATTGTCTGGTGTGTGTAGCATTCACATTCTAGGAGATCTTGCCCAATGGATGAGGCACTAGCCTAAATGATTATCTCTTTATCAACAAATACTGATTGTTGTTGTTATGATCCCAAAAGCATAAGTTAAGAAACATCCTTTTAAGTTTTGAGTACTTGATTGTATGTGGTTCTACCCATAGTAATGGAGAGTCAATGAGTGTGTGGTTAACACTTAGTACTTTCTTAGTATCCTATTATCTGTTATTCAAACCTAGTTCTTGGTATATGAAGTATATTTTATACTAGGTTAGGTGCACCTGCCTTGGTTTTGCAGAGCCAGAAGTAGAAGAGGGCATATTAAGTCTCTATTGTTGGTCCAGTTGCCTTGTAGAGCTCCCACACTTGGAACTAACCATTCCTAATATCAGTCTCAAGGTACATTGGCAGCCTATTAGAGCATAAGCATCATTTTGGACACCAACAACTAGAAAAAAAAAATGTAATTGGAACAAAATGGGTATTCAGAAACAAGCTTATTGAGCATGGAAAAATCACAAGAAACAAAGAAAGGTTGGTATGAAAGGGTTATGCACAAGAAGGAATAGACTATGTGGATACATTTTCCCCTGTAGCAAGATTAGGACTAAGAACTCTACTTGCATATCCTGCTTATAGAGATTTCAAGGTATACCAAATGGATGTCAAATCTGCATTTTTCAATGGTATATTAGAAGAGGTGTACATTGAACAACCTAAAGGATTTTTTGATCCAAACAAAAGAAACATGGTTTGCAAATTGAACAAAGCATTGCATGGATTAAAGTAGGCCCCTAGAGCATGGTATGAGAGGCTGCACAACAACTTGATATAGATTGGACTCTCAAGGACATATGACACTAGCAATCTATACATGAAGGATGAAGAAGGTAAAGGGATTTTGTTAGCTAGAATCTTTGTAGATGATATCATATTTGGAGGACAAGATGCCCTGTGTAAGAAATTTTTGAATGAGATGCAAACTGAGTTTGAAATGTTTATGTTTGGTGAGATAAAATTATTTGTTGGCTTACAAGTCTATCAAATGGAGAAAGGTATTTTTATCACACAGTCTAAATATGTCAAAGAGATACTAAAAACCTTTGATATGGAAGATTCAAGGCCAGTGAGTACTCCCATCGCTACTAGATAGAAATTGTCTAAGAATGATGATACTGCTGAAGTGAACCAAACTCTATATAGATCCATGATTGGAAAGTTGCAATATGTTGTTCACAGTAGACTAGATATTGCTCTATTAGTAGGGATTGTGGCAAGATTCTTTGCCAATCCTAAGAATAGTCATATGATAGTTGTGAAGAGAATAATGAGATATTTGAAAGAAATAGAAGACTATGGACTGTACTACAAGAAGAATGAGAAATTTGAACTGAGAGTCTATACTAATACAGATTGGGTAGGAAATGTTAATTACAAAAAAAGTACTAGTGGTGGAGCTTTCTTTCTTGGACATAGATTAGTTTCTTGGACAAGCAAGAAACAAAATTATATTTCCCAATCTACAGCTAAAGTCGAGTATGTGGTAGCTATAGTGAACTATTCAAACCTAGTATGGATCAAGAAATTGTTGAAAGCCATGAAAGAGGAAATCACTAAATCGGTTGTCATATACTATGACAACACAAGTTCTATCAACATATCAAAGAACCTAGTGATGCACACAAACACCAAACTGTTGGAAACTACAATTGAAACAATTGTTGTATTGTCATTGATGTCAAACCTTAACTAGTAAGACTACTGCTACTTAGGAAAGTACTATATCTATTGTATTGTTGTGAAGGATTGGGGCAAGGTTGGTAACAATAGAACCTAAGGAAAGGTTGAGTTATCTTGATACTACAAAGTGTAGTTGACTATCTTGTACAATGATGAGACAATGTACTGTTTATCTTAGTAAGTTTGAAGACTAAATTGTTAAGCTTGACCGAGCAAAAATGGAAAAATCATGTTTAAGCCAAGTGATGTTAGTGTCGACTGAGTCAGTGTATGTCAAGAAAATTTTTAGTGTCGACCAAGCATCAGTTAATTGCCAAGGAAGATAGTATAAGCCAAGGAAATATTTTTAGTAATGATTGAGCTTTCTACATGAAGACCGAGTAGTTGATTGTAATATTGACCAAGCATCAGCATTTTTATATTTGAAGAGAATTATGATTTGGAGCCAACATTGTTGAATTTTTGGATTATGTAAAATGTGTTGACTTTATTTATTGATTGTTTGACTGAAAAATGTTTTATTGTAAATCTTTAAGAGATTTGAGATGATTCTACAAAAGGAGCCGAAGAACATAAAGTGGGTAGATTCAATGAATCTAACCTAACCCTAAGATTTGCAAAGGAGATTAAGTGGAAAAATATGAGTATTAAAAGGAACCTAAGATTGGATGTGAAGATGTGGGTGAATAGAGAAAGCTGGAAGATCAGAAAGATTTATTGACCGTATAAGTAGAAAAGGCTAAAGGAGAAGTGTGGTGGTTGTTTGAAGAAAAGTTCCAAGTAGATCAAAGATGGAAATGGGAAAGTGTCAAAGTTAGTAAACCAACATTAGTGTATAGAATCAGATCTGATATTTGCAAAGTGAGTAGTATGTTTTTCAAATCAATATTGCTACTACTTTCTAACCATTGTAACAGTCAAAATCCTTTTAACAAAGGTTGACCTAATAGTCATTTGTTAAATCCTTTGAACAAGGTTGCATTCTAATTTAATGTATGTAAGTTCTATAATAAGGCTCACTTTTAATAGGGTGATTAAATCCTTTAACTGGGTCACACCTAACAATGTGTATTGTAACCTTTGACAGGGTTGGTTTTTAATCGAGCTCACTTCAGAAGAGTGAAAACAATAGTAGCATGTTACAAAGTGGTTTTTCCCATATTGGGTTTCCACTATAAATCCTAGTGTCAATGCTTGCGTGAATGTTATGGTTTGAACATTTATGTGTTTTGCAAGTTAGATATAGCTGGGTAGTGGACTACATTGTTGTATGTTTGTATTATTGAATCAGTGATGACCGAGTTGGTTTTGGTTGTTAGATCTGATTTAAAGTAAAGGTTTTTAAGTTTGTTTTATACATCAGGACCTGAAAACAATTGATTCACCCCCTCCCCCCCCCCTCTATTGTTCTAAATCATATTAACAATTGGTATCAAAACTTTGTTGCTTATTATTGGTGTTTACAAAAGTCAAGTTTAAAGGGGCTTGAAGCAAATGATCAGGATGTATAAGAAGGAGGTACTGAAGCTAAATAAGGAAAACTTCCATGCATGGAAAAGCTTGATGAAGCTACATCTGGCTAGTATTGGTGATTCTACAAAGTATTACATTGATAATGACTATATCTCACCTGTCACACCTTTGACTGCTAAGGAAATGAGAGCTAAGCAAGAACATAACCAGGCAATGCTAGAAATTGCATCTGCCCTAAGCTATCCAAAATTTGAAGATGTTAAGGATTGCACAAGTGTCAAGGAGATGTGGGACACTCTTACAAAGATCTATGGTGGTGACTTAAATATACTGAAAGCTAAGGCCGAGAGTCTTAGAGGTAAGTTTGATGAGATGAGAATGCAAGAAGGTGAAAACATTGCACAATATTGTGGTAGAATAAAAGAAGTTGTAAATGCTATTAGAGGTGCAAATGGGATTATTGATAATGAAACTATAATTGGAAAAGTGCTAAGAACTCTACACCCTATATATGCTATTAAGATATCTATTATTCATGAATCTAGATGTAACTCTGCAAATGTGCTTACTTTGGAAAGTTTGGTTGGCAAGCTGACTGCTTTTGAACTCTCTAACTATGACAATTTCATTGTTTGTAGTATTGGAAATGTTGAATCTTCTTTCAAGTCACAATTAGTTCTGAAAAAGCCTAAGAAAGAAAAAGAAAAATGCATTAGTGAAAGTGAAAGTGAAAGTGAAAGAGAAAGTGATAGTGACACTTCTGATGAAGAACTTGAAGATCTAGAAGCTCTTATGGCTAGAAGACTAAGAAGGGGAAAATGAAAGTATAAAGGTAAACTCCCTATTATATGTTTTGCATGTAATAAAGTTGGTCATATAGCTCCTAGATGTCTTGACAGGAAGGATAAAGATGATGAAACACAAAGCAAACAAAAAGATAGAAAGGATGATAGAAGCTACCGAAGGTTCAATGACTATAAAAGAAAAGGTAAGAAATCTTGTTACATTGATGAAGAAGAAACTGACACTGATAGTGATGACTTTGAAATTGAGGTGGTTTATGTTGCAATGAAAGATGAATTTGATGAGGATGAGAAAATTGCATTGATTTCCTATGTGAACAAGAATGATAAATGGATTATTAACAGTGGTTGTTCACATCACATGACTGGTGACAAGGGTAAGTTTGAGACCCTACATCATTATAGAGTTAAAAGTGTAACATTTGGTAATGATGCACCATGTCCTGTTAAAGGAAAATGTTTGATTAAGTTGACTAATAAGATATCTTGTGACAATGCATATTGGGTTGAAGGTCTTAATTATAATCTGATAAGTGTTGTTCAACTCAACAAAACTGGTTACCGAGTGGAATTTCATCACAAGAAAGCTAAGATATTTGATGCTACTGGTGAACTAATTGGAAGTGGAGAATAGACTAAAGGTAATTTGTTCTATCTTGATCTATCTGAAGAAACATGTATGGTTGCACAACTTGATGACATTTGGTTATGGCATAAGAGGCTATGTCATGTTAACTTTGACAATCTGGTAGAGAGAAGTAAGAAGAATAAAATAAGAGGTCTACCTAGATTGAAGAAACCTGAGAATGTGATGTGCAAAGAATGTCAGTAAGGAAAAATGACAAAGTCAAGTTTTAAGAGAAAATCCTTTATTTCTAAAAACATTTTAGATTTGGTCCATACTGACCTTTGTGGACCTATGGGTATACAAAGTTACTATGGTGCTAGATATTTTATCTTGTTTGTTGATGATCATACTAGGATGATGCATGTAATGTTTCCAAAAGAAAAATTTGAAGCTTTTCAATTCTTTAAGTGTTATTTGGCTAAGGTTGAGAAGGAGATAGGTAGGAACCTAAAATGTCTTAGATCTGATCGAGGTGGAGAATTTACATCAAATGAATTCAATCTATTTTGCAATGAGAAGGGAATTAAAAGATAGATGTCTGCACCTAGGACACCTCCATAGAACGGTATAGCAGAAAGAAGAAATAGATCTATCTTGGATTGTGCAAGAACATTATTGATTGAAAAGAATATGGTATAGAAATACTGGAAAGAAGATATAAGCATTTTTTTCTACACTCTTAATTGGGTAAAGATTAGGAAAGGTACAAATCTGACACCCTATGAATTATGGCATGGACATGCACCAAGTGTTAAACACTTTAGAATATTTGGAAGCAAGTGCTACATATTAAAAGACACTAGGAATGGAAAATTTAATGCTAAAAGTGATGAAGGTATATTCCTAAGGTATTCCACAAAAAGTAAAGCTTATAAGTGTTTGAACTCTAACACTAACAAAATTGTGGAAAGTGTGAATGTAAAAGTTGATGAGTATGCATAAAGAAATGAAGCTGACAGCAAAAGAGAACTAGAAGATTATAGATCTTTTGTGTATATTGAAGAAGTAGAAGAGGCAAGTAAAAAACTTGCACCTGATGCTGAATCTTGGGTAAGCAATGCCAAGCAATAGGAAGATGATGTCGAGTATCAGGAAAATAGTGCCGAAAGAGAACAAGAACATGCCAAATGATAGGATAATGCTACCGAGTATCAGGAAAGGGTTGCCGAGCATTCAGAAGCTGAATCTAAAAATCTTGTTGAGGAACCTAATGAAGTAGAGGAGAGAAGTGCTAAACCAATTTTGGAAAAATATGTAAGAAGACATCACAAGCCTGAATAGATAATTGGAGATAAAAATACTGGAATTCAGACCAGAAGTAAGACAAAGGATCCAACATGTTTACTGTGTGAATTTGAGCCCAAGTCAACTAGAGAGGCATTAGAAAATAAAGATTGGATACAAGCAATGAATGAAGAGATTGACCAGATAGAGAAGAATGATACTTGGACTTTGGTGCCAAGACTTGAAAACAAAAATGTTATAGGAACAAAGTGGGTGTTTCAAAATAAGATGAATGAAAATGGTGAAATAACTAGGAACAAAGCTAGGTTGGTATGCAAAGGCTACACACAAGAAGAAGGAATAGATTATGGGGAGACATTTTATCCTATAGCTAGACTGGAAGGAGTAAGGACTCTACTTGCATATGCTGCTTATAAATATTTCAAGGTATATCAAATGGATGTCAAGTCTCCATTTTTAAATGGTATACTACAAGAAGAAGTTTACATAGAATAGCTAGAAGGTTTTATTGATCCAAATAAAAGACACATGGTATGCAAATTAAACAAAGCACTATATGGATTGAAACAAGCTCCCAGAGCATGGTATGAGAGGTTGCATAACTACTTCATACAGATTGGATTTTCAAGGACAAACAACACAAGCAATCTGTACATGAAAGATGAAGAAGGTAAAGGTATCTTGTTGGAAAAAAATTTTGTGGATGATATTATTTTTGGTGGTGTAGATGCCTTGTGTAAAAGATTTTCAAATGAAATGTAAACTGAATTTGAAATGAGCATGTTTGGTGAGATCAAATTCTTTGTTGGTTTACAAGTATATCAGATGATGAAAGGAATTTTCATTACACAATCTAAGTATGTTAATGAGATACTGAAAACTTTTGGAATGGAAGATTCTAGACCAGTGAGTACTCCTATGGATACTGGACAAAAGTTATCTAAGAATGATGATGCTGAAGAAGTGAACTAGAGTTTGTACAGATCAATGATTGAAAAATTGCACTATGTTGTACATAGTAGACTAGATATTGCATTAGCCATTGGGATTGTGGCAAGATTCTCTACTAATCCTAAGGAAACACACATGATGGTTGTGAAAAGAATTATTAGATATCTGAAAGGAACTACTGATTATGGACTATATTACAAGAAAACTATCAAATTTGAACTAAGAGTTTATACAAATGCTGATTGGGCAGGAAATGTAGATGGCATAAAGAGTACTAGTGGTGGAGCTTTCTTTCTTGGACAAAGATTAGTCTCCTCGACAAGCAAGAAATAAAATTTCATTTCCCAATCAATTGTAGAGGCCAAGTATGTTGCTGCTCTAGTAAATTGTTTGAATTTAGTATGGATAAAACAATTGTTGGTAGGCATGAAAGAAGAAATCTATGAACCTGTTGTTATTCTCTATGACAACACAAGTGCTATCAATATTTCTAAGAATCCAGTGATGTATACTAAGACCAAGCACATAGAAATCAAGTATCACTACTTGAGAGAATTGGTACAAGATAAAGAAGTCTGAATGGAATATGTGAATACAAAGGAATAGTTAGTAGAAATATTCGCTAAAGCTTTACCAAGAGAAGCACATGAATACTTGAGAAGTCAATTAGGGGTTCTTCCCCTAACTGAGGTTGCCTAGTCAAGCTAGGAGCACTACATCAAATGTGCACCAGTACATTATTTGACAAATTGATGCAGAAGATTGTCACACTTTAGGACTGGCCTAGAGTTGTGAAAAAGAGAAAAGACAAACAATTAGTCATAAGCAAGATGACAAAGGGAGAAACACTGAGCTGCACAGATAATATTTACATTTGATGGATGAATGTTATAGTTGTTGCTTTGGCATTTTTGTCAAAGAGGGAGATGAATTGAGATGATATGATAACACATGAAACTAAGATGAACTAAGATGCTGAACTGAAATGAAAGATTAGGATAGAGGGAGATCTGAATAATTCTAATGGTCATAGAAGTGAGGCTTATAAATTTTGAATCAGAATGAAGCTAAGGATATTATAAATTTCTTTTCTGATGAAGGGATAAGTTTTGGATTGGTTGGTAATCTATGTGTTATTCGGGTGATATCATATGGTGTTGCCATCAATGCCAAACAGGGAGATTGTTGGAAACTACAATTGAAACAATTTTTGTATTGTCATTGATGTCAAACCTTAACTAGTAAGACTGTTGCTACTTAGGAAAGAACTATATCTATTGTATTGTTGTGAAGGATTGGGGCAAGTTTGGTAACAATAGCACCTAAGGAAAGGATGAGTTATCTTGATACTATAAAGTGTACTTGACTATGTTGTATAATGATGAGACAATCTATTGTTTATCTTAGTAAGTTTGAAGACTAGACTGTTAGGCTTGACTGAGAAAAAATGGAGAAATCATGTTTAAGCTGAGTGATGTTAGTGTCGACCGAGTCAGTGTATACCAAGAAAAAATTTAGTGTCGACCAAGCATCAGTTAATTGTCGAGGAAGACAGTATAAGCTGAGGAAATATTTTTAGTAATGACTGACCTTTCTACATGAAGACCGAGTAGTTGATCGTAGTATTGTCCAAGCATCAAAATATTTATATTTGAAGAGAATTAAGATTTGGAGCTGACATTGCTGAATTCTTGGATTATGTAAAATATGTTGACTTTATTTATTGATTGTTTGAAAGCATTGAATGCACTGAAAAATGTTTTATTGTAAATCTTTAAAAGATTTGAGATGATTCTAGGAAAGGAGCCGAAGAACATAAAGCAGGTAGATTTAATGAATCTGACCTAACCCTAAGATTTACGAAGGAGATTAAGCGACAAAAGATGAGTATTAAAAGGAACCTAAGATTGGATGTGAAGGTGTGGGTGAATAGAGAATGCTGGAAGATCAGAAAGATTTATTGACTGTATAAGCAGAAAAGGCTAAAGGAGAAGTGTGGTGGTTTCTTGAAGAAAAGTTCCAAGCAGATTTGAGATGGAAATGGCAAAGTGTCAAAGTTAGTAAACCAGCATTAGTGTCGAAATTAGATCTGATATTTGCAAAGTGAGTTGTATGTTTTTTAGATCAATATTGCTGGTACTTTCTAACCATTGTAGCAGTTGAAATCCTTTTAACAGAGGTTGACATAACAGTCATTTGTTAAATCCTTTGAACAAGGTTGCATTCTTATGGAATTTATGTAAGTCCTATAACAAGGCTCACTTTTAACAGGGCAATTAAATCCTTTAACCAGGTCACACCTAACAATGTGTATTATAACCTTTGACAGGGTTGGCTTTTAACCAAGCTCACTTCAGAAGAGTGGAAACAATAATAGCATGTTACAAAGTGGTTTTTTCCATATTGGGTTTCCACTATAAATCCTGGTGTCATTGCTTGTGTGAACGTTATGGTTTGAACATTTCTATGTTTTGCAAGTTAGATACAGCTGGGTAGTGGACTACATTGTTGTATGTTTGTATTATTGAATTAGTGATGACCGCATTGGTTTTGGTTGTTAGATCTGATTTAAAGTAAAGGTTTTTAAGTTTGTTTTATACATTAGGACCTGAGAACAACTGATTCACCCCCCCCCCCTCTTTGTTGCTCTAAATCATATTAAAACAAACATATTGCTATCAAATATCATTATTTGAGAGAATTGGTACAAGATAAAGAGGTGAGAATGGAATATGTGAACACAAAGGAACAACTAGTAGACATATTCACAAAAGCTTTACCTAAGGATGCTCATGAATATCCTAGAGGTAAATTGGGGGTGCTTCCCCTAACTGAGGCTGCCTAGTCAAGCTAGGAGCATTGCATCAAATGTGCTACACAGAATATCTGACAAATTGATGTAGAAAAGGTCACACTTTAGGAATGGCCTAGAGTTGTGAAAAGTAAAAACAAAGCTGATAATCAGTCATAAGAAAAGATGAGGGGAATAAATATTGTTATTGAGGTGACAAGATGATATCTACATCTGAAAGATGCAAGTTCTAGTTTCTTCTTTGGCATTATTGTCAAAGAGGGAGATAAGTTAGATGAAAACACATGGAAGATCAAGAAAGAGGGAGAGATTTATAGGAAAAGAGGCACATAAAAGATTAAGAGGGAGTTACCATGTGGTCAGTCAAGCAAGCTTGATTCAGAATTAGAATGAAGCTAAGTATATTACAAATGTTTCTGATGAAAATATAAAGTTTGGATTTATTGGTGAATCATGTGTTATTCATATGGTGTTTCCATAAATGCCAAAGAGGGAGATTGTTGGAAACTATAATTGAAGCAATTGTTGTATTTTCATTGATGTCAAACCTTAACTGTTAAGACAAGTTTCTATGTATGAAAGTACTATATATATCAATTGATGAGAAGGATTAGGGCAAGGTTGGTAACAATAGCACCTAGGGAAAGGTTGAGTTATCTTGATACTTCAATGAGTACTTGATTATATGGCATAATGATAACACAATGTATTGTTTATCTAAGTAAGAAGCAAGACTGAACAAGTAGGCTTAACCAAGAAAAAGTGAAGAAATCTAGTTTAAGTCGATTGATGTTAGTGTCAACCGAGAGCCAGTATATGCTAAGAAAATTTAGTGTTGACCGAACATCAGTTTATTAGCCGAGTGACAGTATTTTTTGAGTGAGAAAATTGAAGAGGTGACCGAGTTGCACAGTGATGACCGAGGAGTTGAACACAGTATTGACCGAGCATCAATAATTTAAATTTGAGGAAGAATTTAGATTCCTAGTCAACATAGTTGAATTCTTGGATTATGTAAATCGTGTTGACTTTATTTATAAAGTGTATGGAGCATTTAATGCATAGCAAACCATTTTATTGATATTTTAATAAGGAGATTGAAGATGTTTCTAGAAGGATGGATGAAGAACATAAATGTTGGAAGGATTCATTGAATTTGACCTAAACCTAAGATCTATGGAGGAGATGAAGCGACTAAATTTGGATCTACCTATTGTAGAGGTATATAGGAAACCTAAGCATGAGGTTGAACAAGGAGGATGATGGAGTTGTTGATGTTACTAGCTGATAAAGTAGAAAGGCTAAAGGTGAATGAGTTGATTAGAGTATTGATTTCTTAAAGGGATTTCTAAGCAGATCAGTGATGGAGATGGAAATGGTACTTAGTCAGTAAGCCAACATATGTGTACGAAATTGGATATGTTATTTGCAAAGTGAGTTGTATGTTTTTCAGATCAATACTACTACTACTTTCTAACCATTGTATCAGTCAAATCCTTTAATCAAGGTTGACCTAATCGTCATTGTAAAAATCCTTTAATCAACATTGCATTCTAATGGAATGTACTTAAGTCCTCTAACAAGGTGCACTCCTAATAGGGTGGTTGAAATCCTCTAATAGGGTCACACCTAACAGTGTGTTTTGTAAATCTTTGACAGGGTTGGCTTCTCACAAATCTCACTTTAGAAGAGTGAAAATATCAGTAACATGTTACAAAGTGGTTTTGCCCAAATTGGGTTTCCACTATAAATCCTTGTGTCAAACTTGTGTGAATATTTTGGTGTTTAACACTTCTATGTTTTTAAAGTTAAATACTATTGGATAGTGGATTGCACCGTTATATGTTTCCAGTATACATTTCTTTAATGACTAAGTAGTGTTGGTTATTAGATCTGAGTTTGTTGAAGTGTTTGAGGTTTTTATGTATACTACTGGTCCTAAGAACAACTATTTCAACCCCGCTCTCTGTTGTTCTAAATCATATTAACAGAAAACACAATCACAAGAAGTCACCATGTGGAGAATGTAGTTGATTTGGATAGAGGGACCGTGGGTGAAAAAGGATGAGTGATCATCATCTTGTAAACTAGAGGCTTGGGGAGAGAGAAAATGGATGGGATTGTGATATTGTGATCGATGGAAGGTCAAGTGGTTTAGATCAATGATGGGTCTCGGGTGATATAGTAATAGATGACAGACACTCATAATCATGTGATTGTTGTTGATTTAGATAGATAAATTTCCCAAGATTGCAAGAAGTCACCATGTGGAATAGCTGAAGGAGGTAGATGGTGAATGAGGGAGGAAAAATGAAAATTTTTTGTAATTCCCCCATCCTAGTATGTACAAGGGAAACATCAGGATGAGATTGCAACATTGTGCTACATAGCATATGTAGTTGAAGTGAATTATCTTGAGATCATGATTGTTGTGACATGTGGGAGAAAGGTGTGGCTTTGCAAGGATGCCAATTAGGTCACTAGTTAGTGAATTATGTCATGAACTTGCAAGGAAATTAGGGACTTCTATAGGGTAGTCAAGGTACACCTGACCAAGTAGAGAATTAAGCTAGATTTTAAAAAGAGATATTTGAAGTTTCAAGTGTGTGTGATGGTAACACGTGTCTTCTTGTAAGAAGAAAAAAATAGAAGACATTGTCATAGTTTATATGAAGATCACAAGTTCTTTTTTCTTTAATACTTTTTGGGTTGTGATGGTGTGAGATGTTTCCACATGTCTCAGTTGTAATAATAGATGGTTGTCGATATTTCATAATTGTCAAAAGAGTACCTTGTTGAGCTGCACTAAAAATTGTTTGACAGTTATCACGAGTTCATAGGTTTTCTTTGCCATAACATTTCTTGTGTGCGATTATGAAAAGACATACAAGATGATCGTTAGTGTGAGATTGCTGATCAGTGATGAAATTTCATTTGAAGGTTGTGAAGTCACGCTATCTTTTCTGACAACTAAATTAAGATGAAATTTGATAAGTGGGGTTTGGATAAATGGTTTTATGACATGCTAGACAATTTGGTCATTTGTGCATGCTATAGAGAAGCCACTACTTACTGATATGCTAGAAGAAAGATAATATTTCAGAAGTTTATTTCAGATTCAAGCATTATAATTGATGCTTGCTAGAATGGGGAAATTACAAAATGTTAAAACTTCTAGTGTGCCCTTTTTCCCATGATAAATTGTGGGAAAGTGCCAATTATCATTTTACTGATTCCCACTTTCGAAAACCATAACTTTGAAGTTTTGATAGGGTTTTTCTAGTATTTCCTTTTATTACAGGATGAAGATGCCAATGTTACATTATATCTCTTGATATTTTCTTTAATTTGTTTCTTATCTTCAGTTTGTTAATGGTTTGATCTTATCTAATCTTGGTGTTAAGCAATTTAAGATTTTTAGTTCCCTAAAGTGATATGTAGCTTATTATAATCAATAAAAGGATTTCCAAGATCACTCAGGAAGGGTTGAGAAATTATATTTTGAGATCATAGGAGTTGGTTCAATCTTAGTTAGTTTTAATAGAGGTCACGAGTCCTATATAACATTTTGCAGAGAAAAATAGAATTTTAGTATTAGAGATTTAAGTCTATTGAGTTTTATTTAAATGATAGAATCAATGTATGAAGACAATGATTCTGAAGTCAATGAAATATAATCTAGGTTTGGTCCTCTCCTCTATGTTGGTTTTATGATTTGTGAATTCAATAATTCAAAGTTATTATTCAATTAACTTCATATATTTCATATGTGTGTATTTTAATTCTATACTTAGATCAAGGTTCAATTAAAATGTTGAAAATTAACTCATAAGTTCATAAGGTTAACATAATGATCATTATATAAGAAGTCCAAATTAGGAATACATGAATAAATATTGTTTTAATGTACTAATAATCTACTTCTTGAATAATTAGCAATTTTATGTCATTCATATGATGAGTTGTGGATTGATAATATTGCTCAATGATAAGGCATTGATCTAAATCAGTTACATAATTGTTATTTTGTTGGTCCATGCCATCTGGTTAAACCATTTTGATTAAAATTCTTTTTATATTCTATTTTTACCTATGGAATGTCTATCTCATGCTCCATAACAATAAAAAATCTATAAGTAGTCATCTATTACTTAGTTTTTTCTTGTTATACATTGAGCCTCTTATGAGATAGTTTTTTTTATCAAATTCAAGGATGTATATAATGAGGGTAATATTTTACTAAATTTAGGTGCACCCACCTTGGTTTTTGCAGAGCCTAAAGTGTAGAGGGAATCTTTATCCCTGTCAGTTGGTGGACAATCATTCATGTGGGTTTTATAATTGGATTTGTCAACTCTTTAGAATTTGTAGTCAATATGTTGGTAGCTTCTTGTAGCACAAAATTAATTTGGGAACCAAAAAAATGGTGACTCTGTTGGGGAATTATGCAGTAATTGCATAATTGATAGGGTTGATAGTTGAGCTTTCTCCTTTCCTTGTTGATTTCAATCCAATTAGTTTGTCTATTGAATTGCACAGGGTTGATATTGTATTTTCATGTTTGGGATAGAAGAAGATTATTTTGTGTTGGAGATAAAAATATTTGTCATCCAAGGTTCATATCTTGTGAGGAGTTAGGTTTTTCTTGTAAGTTGAGATATTGTAAGAGCATTTTTGCACTTTTCATAAAAAAATTTCCCCATTTATATTGGGCAGTGAATCGAGTGTCTACACTAGTATTGAGTAAAAATTTTCTATATTTTCAAAATATACATGATGAGTAAAACAGGTATAATATATTGGGTGAAACAACATCCTGACAAAAAGTTAGATGGTAAGATTTGTAATACTTGAAGGAGTGGATTCCATTTGAGGGATCAGGGAAGAAGCAGTACTCCCCCATCATGGGGACCCAAAAGTAGGAATGCAAGTATAGGAAATATTTTCAATACAGTTCTTGAGGATAGTGAAACTTTCCCTAAAGATTCTGAGCCTGTAGGGTTTGGAATGTATGAGAACTTCTTGTCTCTTCCTATTGATCAAGAGGGAGAAATCAAACATAAAAATAAATTAAATCATACTACAAGTATGAAAATAGAAATAGGAGATCAAGAAGAAAAAGAATAGATGTCTTGGATAGAAGATCAAATGATGCATCTCCTATGCGTAGCTTTCCTCCTTTTAGGCACTTGTTGGGTATAGATGAAGAAGAAACAATGAACCCAACTACCTCCTCTGAGTCATAAATTACTTTTCATGATTCAAAAGAATTCTTTGATGATCTTGATGCCTTGAGAAGGAAAATTCAAGAATAGATTGTCATAAGAAATAGAAAAAATAAAGAGAGAAAAAAAGGAAGTTATAAATTCCTTAGTTGAAAAAACTAGGTTGATGAAGAAATTGGATGACCTTAAAGCCATCAATTATGAAGAGCCAAAGAAAAAATTTGAGGGTCTTGTTGTTTGTCAGATTAAAAATACTAGAAAGGCTTAGAATACTTATGTTCCTCAAGCTAAACCAATACCTCAAAACAATGAGGTGATAAGGATAAAGAACAGAAAAATTTACTGCTATGGTTATCAATGAGCCTATTTGTAAGGGTCTTTTTGGTGGTGGTATGTCTTAGTTGGATATTGAGTTGGAGAAAGAAAGAAAGGAGAGTGAGATTCTTGCAAATGAATTGTAGAAGAAATATAGATGGAAGCAATAAATTTAGAAAAAAAGATGAAGATAGATTTCTTGAAACAATCTGTTGGAACTTCATCTACAACACCTACACCATCTATTTCCTAAGGATCTAGTGTCCCACCACTTTTCATTTCAAATATTCTTGTTACTAAACAAAAGATGGGAGCTAGTACCAATGGCCCGATTGCTAAAGGCTAGTTCCAAAGAAGAACAATTAACATTGAAAGGTATAGACGACTACTCTTTACTGGTATTCCTAGTTACCCTAACCCTATTTCAATTAAGATAAGGGTCATATTGATAGATTATTTTGAAATTAAACTATTTCTTGTGAGGAACATCTAAATAATTTTACTAATATATTAAATGACCATGAGGTTGAGCATGAATATGTAGTAATGAAATTGTTTGTGCAATCTTTAGATGAGGGTGCTAGAGACTGATTTAGGGGCTTTCCTAATGACAATATAGGTTCATGTGATAAATTTGAAAAATTATTTATAGAAAAAGATGTCAATAAGAATAATGAGTTTAATAACGTCAAGAAAAATTAGAATGAGGAGGTCATCAAATTCAACATAAGGTTTCAAAAGGCTATGCATAAATTTTTCCAGGTCATGAGGATCGATGATAAGGTATGTTTGGATACTTATTTAAATGTTTATGATGCAAAGATGGCTTACCTTCTTAGAGATAAAGTTCTTATATATTTTAGGGAAGAAATTAAGTTAGTTGTAAACATTGAAAGTAATGGAAGGGTGTCTAGAAAATTGGGGAGAAGAGATGATCCAAAATTTTCTAGATCTAGAAAAAGAGAAAATGATAGATCCTCTAATGAAAAGCCTAATGAGGATGATAAAATGGATAAGGTTCTAAATGTATTGAAGGACCTAAATTTTGGTGGAAAAAAGAGTGAGAGGGCAGCTAGTTGTGACAAGCCTACTTATAATAATTTTAATATGTAGCCTAGATTGTAGAATTATCCTTACAATACTCATTGGAAAGATGTGAAACCTATACAACTAGTACAACAAGGGAAATTAGATCTAGTAACCTCTGATCCTTTACAAAAAAATACCATAAATAAGAATGAAGATGATAGTGCTAGTCTATGGCATGTCAATCATCTCATAGTCTTGAATATTGTGCTACTGCACAACACATATCTACTAGTGGGGAGAAAGAAGAGGAATTTAATGAAGCTTATGATGAGGCAAATTGTCTGATGACATCAACCCGTTTATGGAATGAACTTGATTCTAGTGATGAAAATGAAGATCAAGATGTCATGGAATCAAGGAGAAGGAAATAAGTGTATCAACAAAGAGTCTTCTTTGAGGATGATGAAGAATTTTATGATAACCAGTGCAATGATAAACATGGTTCTATTCCCTCTTCACTAAGAAGACCTTATGATGAAGAAAAATAAAAAATTACAATAGACATGATTACCCAAGAAAGGGATAATTAACATTTGAGAAACAAAGTTGTTAGAGGTGAAGATGGTTAGCCTTAGATAGTATGTTCATTAAGGATCAGAAGGGTAAAACAAAATAAATACTAAAGAAGGATAAAGATGTTGTGAAGATGAAAGAAGTGAAAGAAAAGGTTTGGGATAAAAAAGGTGAAATCCCTAAACCTACTAATAAAGCATCTGTATCTAGGATTAAAATAAAAGTTAATGAAAATCCCTCTACTCTCATTCAAGAGGACATTAAGAAAAAAGAAAGACTGAATACAATCGAGCAATTCAAGATGGAGATGCTCTAGGTAAAGAAATTCTTGTCCTTGAGTATGTTCTTGTAGATATTCTTCAATTACATTCCCTAATTATAGTCAAAGTTCCTTTTCTTGAAATGATGAGGATAAAAGAACATAGAAAAAACTCTAGCATGGATTAAGGGTGAATCTTCTGTTAAAATTGAACAATTAGATGAAAATAAGATAGAAAAGGATGGGGAAACTAAAAAGGAAAAGAACAAAAAGGATCCTGAGGGATTAGTTTCTCAAATTCCTGAGATGTATCTAGATACTTTTTTGAATTCTGGTCTAAGAAGTATGCACCCTTTCATTCTAACTATGATAACTAATGGAAACATGCTTAAGAAATTCATGATAGAATCAGGAACATCAAATATAGTAATGGGGTTGAAGGTTGGCACTCCTCATGTGAAATGTCAAGATATGGATTCAAGATAAGTTCCTATTGTATGCACCCTAAAATGGTCGCCTAAACTTTGGGCCCCATTTCTGCAATTTGTCAAATCCTTGAATCGATATTTTTAAAAATCAACATTTTTCAAATATATCAATTTCCTTGATCAAATCATAATCAATTCAATATTTCCTAAGGTTTGAGCCTTATTTAATTTAAAATAAAAATCTTATTTAATTAAGAGAACATACTCTCTTTTAATTAATTAAAAATCTCTTTTAATTAAATAATAAAATCACTTTATCCTAAGCCTTTATTTAATTAAAAGGAATTTCCTCCCCTTTTATCTAAATAAAAAATCTCCACTTTTCTTCTTATCCTTGTTGCACAAATAAAGCATTTAATTTTTATTTATAAAGAAAAATAAAATAAAAAATAAAAGAAAATCACTTTTTGTCTCACATGGACATAAAGTAAATGCTCAACATAAAGTAAATGCTTCTAATTTTCTTATTGGAGGATATTTGTGCACAAGGATCAAGCTTCTTTTTTTCTCCATCGTTGATTTAGTCTTTTGCCTCTTAATCTCACTGGTCCATTATTTTTCACTTCCTATAAAAGAAGAGCTCTCTTCCTCATTTGTACACACCATACATACTTGAATTATTATGCTATAGGTTTTCTAAGTCATTGAAGCTTTTGGAGATATTCTTGCATCAAGTTTTGAAGATTTGGATTATCATTGGCATTCATCTTGCATCTACATCACACCCTAGCTTGCATCATAGTTGCATTATCATGGTATCATTTCCTTTCATATTTTAGATTAATCTCACATAGTTTAATTAGAGGGTTTGTAACTCTTTCATTTCTATTTTCATAGCCTAATTTGCATACTTGCATGCTCATCTTAGATTAATTTTGCATTGCATTGCATTCATTTGGAATCTCTCATTGTGTGGTTGACTAGCAAGGTCATGAGTTTATAGCTCTAGCTGAGAGAAATTTTACAAATCTTGCAACTCCATGCATAGAGAGCTATGGATCGATTTGTGAGGGCTCATTCTTGAGTTTTCTTGCATGTAAGGATTCATAGAAGTGTGACAACATTTTAGCACACACCTATCATTGGTACTATCAAGGCCCTACCATATAAATTGGTTGCATACCCTAATAAGGATTCAAAAATGAGTGTTCTTGTTGTAGATATTCCTCCTAATTATGGCATGTTGTTATCTTAAAAATGGAGTGCATCTATGGGAGGTAGTTTGCAATGAGACCTTTCTTTTACTACTTTTAATATTGATGGTAGAAATATGAAGGTTGATTGTGAGTTAAGGGTTCCACATATGATTGAAGTTAGTGAAGATGACAATATGACATGTTTCCTTGACACTGACATAGACACATTCAAAGTTGAAGATCTAATAGTAGATGAGAAGAAGGAGCTTGTATCCTTATTTGAAAATAAGGATAATCTATCTGATGACAATGGTCTTTTGATTATATAATTTGATGGTGCTCGTTCAAGAGAGGGTTTAGGTACATGTATTCTATAATTTCTCCTAGTGGTAATACTTTTAAGTTTTCATTCACTCTGTTGTTTTCTTGTACTAATAATGTTGCAGAGTATGAAGCATTATTGATTGGGATGAGATTAGCTTCTAAACATGGAATCAAGAAGCTTAGTGTAATCAGAGAGTCAAAATTGGTCATGTCACAGGTTAGATCCAAATATGCTTCCAAGAATAAGAGATTGAAAAAATATAGGAATGTTGTTTGGGTTCAGACTAAGAGTTTTTATGCTTTTGGGGCTGCCTGGATGGATAGAAGCAAAAAAAATGGTATATCTCCTAGTTAACATTTCTTTCCAGCTAGATGATATCACATTTGTAGGAATTTCAAGGGTTGAAGTGCAAACCAGCATCTCAATTCCTGATAATATTGAGAACTGGAAAGTATTTGAAGATAACATTGACATTCTCATATTTTTGAATTGGGAAGGTGAGTACTATAATGAGCAGATTAATTTTAGGGGATATGTGGAAAGTGTGGATGGTAAAGATACAATCCTTGAAATGATATATTACAGTTGAAGACAAATAAAGTTCCCAAAGGCTTTATATTCCTTGAGAGGGATTTTGATAATAAAGATAAATAAATGATCATGAGGACAATTCATAATCCCGAGGACTTGGAGGAAATAAACCTTCGAACAACAAAAGTTCCAAAAAATGTATACATTGTTAAGGAGTTGTCTCCAAAGGTAAAGAAATTATTAATAAATCTTTTAAGAAAATGTAGGCATGTCTTTGCTTGGTTATATGATGATTTAAAGGCTTATGGATAATATTTATTATAGCATGTGACTCCCTTTAATAATGATGCTAAGCCATTCAAGAAGAAGAAAAGGCCCATTAATCCCACTCTTTCTCCCAAAATACAACAAGAACTAATGAAAATGGGGAATGCTGGTATCAAAAATCCAATTAGACACTCTTCATGGGTTTCCAATCTTGTTCCTATGAGAAAGAAAAATGGAGACATAAGATTATGTGTAGATTTTAGAAATCTAAATATGGCTTTAGTGAAAGATAACTATGGTTTTCCTAACATGGAAGCAATGTTGTAGAATGTGACTATGTGTGAGCTCATGTCTATGACAGATGGTTTCTCAGAGTACAACCAAGTGATGGTGAAAGAATCAGAGTAGTACAAGACTACATTTACAACACCATGGGGAATTTATGTTTATGTTAAGATTCCATTTGGTCTAACAAATGTAGGAGCTACATTCCAAAGAGCCATGAATGTTACTTTTATCGATTTCATTGATACTTTTTTGGTGGTATATCAGGATTATTTGATAACTTATTCAAAGGAGGAAAGACAACATTGTGGACACTTAGAGATTACCCAAAATGCTTGATTTTTTTATTCTAAAATTCTTGGCCTTAGCCTTTTTCCTTTTTATTTTTCTCACAATGCACTCCCATTAAGTGTTGTAGCCTTTGATAATAGACTTGAAATGTTCCAGGCTCAATTCTGACCTTTTTCAACTGCTCGGTCTCTCTTTTTCAACAAATTCATCTTTATTCTTGATATCCTAAGTAAAGTTTGAAATTAAAGAAAAACTTTAAAATAATGAAAGAATAGTTTTCAACTCATTTTCTAATTCTGCAACCAATTCAGAAAGTGAAACCTTATCTAATGTAACTGACTGAAGTAAATATTTAATTATCTTGTTCTCCATGTTATTTCAATATACTTGCATTAGCTACTTGGTTTCCTCTATGCTAGGTTCTTTCACTTGTTTGACTAGTTCTTTGAATTGATTTAATAGACTTCCCTTATCATTTATAGTAGCATCTGGTACAATTTAAAGTAGTGAATATTTAACACTGTCTAGCACATCTATATTTTGTTTCTTGTCTATCATTTTATCCCATGATGCTTTGAGTTTAAGTACATCTCCAAATTCACATAGCTCTTTTGGGCTTAGGGAGGAGATATCTACCTTTGGAATTACAATTGGTTGGCTTAAATCAATTGTGACTTTCTCATGCTTCATTTTCTTTGACTTTTTCTTCTCTATTTGTGCACTTCCTCCTATAGAAAATTTAGGGGAACATGATGCCTTAATTGCATCAGATGTAGTGGCATCCTCAATTTTTTTCTTCTCTTTCTTCTTCTTGCTTTTCTTCCTTCTTTTCTTCTTGTTTCTCCTCTTCTTTATTCTCTTCCTTTTCCTTTTCTTGTTCCTTCCCTTTCTCTTTCTTGTCTACCTTTTTATGTTTTCTTGTGATCTAGGTAGAGATGACTGGCTCTGTATTATGATATTTTTTAGTCTCAGTCTCTTTGGTGTCCTCAATTTATTTTTGTTCAGTCTCCTTTACTTGTTTGGTGGACTTAGCTACATCAGTAGGAATATGTTTGGTAACCTATGAGATAACCTCATTAATCTCAAGAAAATCAACTACTTTTTTAATAACTGGATCTTCATCCATCAAATTAGCCTTATTTGTATCATTAGTGTTCATTTGTTCAGTATCCTTATCCTCAGTAACCATATCATCTTCATCATGTGTTATTTCTTCTACTAGATCCTTGTCAGTTATATCCTCTATAATCACTTCATCCTTTTTTACAGTTAAGTCAATAAGATCTGACTTACCTTGTTTCTCCATAGTCCTGTTTGACTAGCTTGGAAGGAATATGTTTCTCCATATATTATCTATTTCCTTTTGTACTGTTTCAAGTTCACCAACCATGATCCTTATTGATCTTCTCTTGACAAGAAATATTTTTGAGTACTCATTTAATGCTTCCTTAATTTTTTATTGTGACAAATTAGGTACAATAATAGCTAGGGATCTTTCCCTTATTTCCTTCTCAGAAGTCATTGTATATTTCCATCTTTCATCTATATTCTAGTAAAGTTCACTAGGAAGGTGGTTGTCTAGTTCAACTATAATAGTTTTAAATTTATGCAATATAATCACAACTACCTCCTCAATATTTTCTTTTTACTCATCACTCCTTGTTTATATTTTGCATATTTGATTCATGCAAAACCTCTATAATTCTTTAGATTTTGAATAAACTCATTTAAGTTTTTTGGTTTAAAGGCTTGTTTTGCACAACTTTAAATTTTCTCATGTCTTCAGATTTTGTCTCACTATCTTTTGGTATCTTTACCTTTCTCTCAGTCTTACAGATATTTTATTTTCCCTCATGTATGTCTTAGGATTTTTTTACTCTACCTCTTCTTTCTTCTTCTCCCTCAGTGTAGAAGTAGACCTTGTCAATGGTCTTGTACCTATGGGGCTCAAAGTTTCTTTTTTAATTCTTATTTTCTTGTCCTTGATCTTAGATGGACTAGCTTCATCCTCTTAAAAAGTAACAACTAGATTTTGTGACAAACTAGTGATCATTCTACTTACTTTTTCTCTGAGTCTTAGGTATCAATATACCCATTTTTATCTTATTTTTTACTTCTTCATATGTTCCATATTGATTTTATCTCTTATCAACCAGTTTAGCTAATAAATCTTCAATTTGTTGAGATGCAATGTCTATGTAAATTTCATATCTCATTGGATGTAGCTAGATATCACTTTTCTCCATAGATTTTACTATATAAGTGTTGGTATCCACTTAAAAATAATTGTATCTTGGTGCTCTTCCACTACCTGAGGTGGAATTCTAATTCTCTTGTGCATTCTTTTTTGGAACCTAGTAAAATAATCATTCATTATCATATAAAAGTTGTCTCCTAAACACTGAATGAAATCATTTATCTAATATATAATCAGTTTATCCACACTCCATACTACAATATCAATTGATGGGAAAAACTTTTGAAAGTAGAAAAATATACATACCAACAATGACCCGAACTTCAAAGTGTTTGTCTTTTCTTTTTGAATGGTATTCATATTATCATCAAACTATTTTAGTAGGATCTCACAAAGATAAATCTTCATATCCATCTTGACTATCTTGTATACAACGTCCACTGCTCCACATGGTATACTATCTACTAAGGATGACTAGAAGATTTGGTAGGATATAACAATACATGAAAATCTCAATTCAGGATCTTCAACAATAGATAATTTGAGACCTCTTCCATCCCATTTAGCTTGTGTCAAATCACACAACTTGTTCTTGTCAGTTTTCTTGTTGGCCTCTCATCTATCACCGATTAGGTAACCAGTCATAATATGTAGGACATCTTTTGTAATCTTGGCTAGTATATCGAACCACATAAATTGATCATGAAATTGACTGAATACAATTTCCATCGATTTAGTCTTGAATACACCCGGTACATGTAGGGCATGCATTAAAACCCTTGGTCTCCAAATGGATATGTTCATCCTTCAACTTCCTACTCACACATAGATTCTGGAATGATGTGTCAATATCAGCTTGAAAAATTTCTTTGATCTTACAATGAATGAATGCATAGATTTCTTCAATCAAAATTACTTTAAGAGGAATTGAGGATAAAGATCTCATCTTATCAAGTTCGATGGCTTTAGGTGGGGGTAGCTTATACTTTAGATTGACAAGATCAACCTTCTCAACAACAACATTCTTTTGAACTTTAGGTGCCATCAATTCACAGATATACATGCTTGAGTGAGATAGGGTTTTTTTAAATATCAAATTGGTCACACTTTCATAACTTGGGAAAACACTAGAAATCACTTGAATATCCTTGATAATGCTTAGCTCTATCTAGTCAAATGCTCAAAATCTCTCAGAAGACTCATTTCTGCAAAGTGCTCAAATGATCCCTAAAAGGTTAGGTAAAAATGAATATTTAAAAAGTGGTATATTTATAAATTTTCCTCATTTAGGGTTTCTAATGGCTATAATTTTAGCATTTAATGCTGGCACCGACTCCCTTTTTTATCGATTACCAATTATACTTCCTTTCACTTAATGAAACAAAATAACATAGTCTCTCACCAATCAAAACATGAAATGTTAAATTCACAACATGTATCCAAATGCATCTAAGTATGTTTATATGGATCTTTGCACAAATCTTAGG
The DNA here is from genome assembly GCA_027943335.1 of Chamaecyparis obtusa. NCBI lineage: Eukaryota > Viridiplantae > Streptophyta > Pinopsida > Cupressales > Cupressaceae > Chamaecyparis > Chamaecyparis obtusa. The sequence goes on from BSBK01009669.1 coordinate 286,939, forward strand.
AAGTGATTTAAGATTGAAATTTAGCTCATTGTTGGACTACACATAACTTTAACCGATTAGGTGAAGATAGGTGCACCCAATCTAGAGGATGAGGTTCCATCGATTGTTCCAAGTGTAGTTCCATTGTTTAGAGATTTTTTTCTACATGTCTTATTCATTTTATCTCTTATTTCTTCAACATTTACTTGAACAGTTTCATTTTTCTTTTTGTTGGTTGGAGTTTTGCCTCGGTTCTGCAGTATTTGGCTAGGTTACCAACCTTATGATAGTAAAAACATGTCAATCTAGAATTTCTCCATGACCTTCTATTATTTCTACCATGCATCAAAATGAAATCTTACGCTATGTGTCAAAATCTTCCACATGTTGTAAATTAAAATTCTTGTAACTTATAGTCCCATGATATTGTTTAACCTTGTCGATTGTCTAAAGTATTCTGTCAGTCGGGTACCCATTTGACATTCTTTCTTTGTGACCTACAATCTTCAGACTTATGACCATATATATTACAAGTATTGTAGTAACCATTAAATTTTGGCTTCCATGTATTATTAGTGATTCTTGATCTACATTCAAATTCTGTATGACCATACTTATTGAAATTGTAACAATAACCATCAAATTTTGGAATGCTCAGTGGTTTACCTCTTTTACTCCTGCAAACATTGGCGATATGACTAGATTTCACATAGTGATAAAAAGTAGGCTTCTTTATCTTTGGTGGGGTAGAAGTAACTCAGTTCGATTCTTGATTTGAGGACTCTCCCTTCTTGGTAGAATTGTTTTTAGTAAACCCAAGTCTATTTATATCTCTTGGTTGTCTTTGACCTCTAAGCTATTCATCTAATATTCTTAATGTTTCTTCATTCCTTTTCAATACTTAATTTGCATCCTTTTTAGATTTCAGTTCATTCTTCAAATGTTCATTTTCTGATCTTAGTCCAGCAACCTCTTCATATTTCCTTGCAATCTCTTGATTAACACTAGTTAACTGATCTGTTATATTATAGTGATTTTGCGTCAACCTTTGTATTTCCACATCTTTCTCATTCAATCTTGGACTCATTTTTCTTCTCTCATCCTCTATCACTCTCTTATCATCTTCACCTTTTCTCTTTCCTTCTAGGACTTCACACATTCTTAGTGATTGATCTTCTTGTTCTCGTTTCAATGATTTTACCCAATCCATTACGATTTTGTTCTTTTCAGTTAATTTTGATATGGAATTTTTAGATTCATCAGAAAAACTTCCCTCTAATTGTTCTTCAAGTTCTTCAACCTGATCTTGAGTGTCTTTTAGTTAATGGGCTAACTTCTTTCTCTTTTTAAGTGAATGCTTCAAATCTCTTCTTAGTTCATCAATCTGATCATATGAAAATTTCAGTTCCATGTTCATATTGTCAATCACATTTTCATACCTATAGCTTTCCATCTCTTCAAATCTTTCATCCCAAGTGGTTAAACTTCTAAATAAGAGACTCCACTTTGACACCAATTGTTGGATTAATTATCGAAAGATAAGTACTAAGAGGGGAGGGGGGAATCAATACTCCAAAAAATTTTAACTACTTTTCTAACCATTCATCAAATTGAAAACTTTGCATTAAATATATAAGTAAAAACCATAAAACATAACTCATAACACCATGATTCTTGGTCTCTCAGAAATCCTTGGTCAGAGGAAAAAAATTGTGGTGAGGATGGTACCTACAATAATTACCTACTATAGTAAAAACATTTCTTGGTTAGAGCTACAAAATTAGATATTTCTAATAGCTTACCTTGTTAAGAGTATTTACCTTGCTAAGAGTAAAAAGACTTATTTAGTCTACCTTGCTAAATGATTTTACAACTCTAATCTAAGAGATGTACCATGTTAAAGGACTTACAAATTAAGACCTATTAGAGCCTACTCGATTAAGATATTATACAACTCTAATTACACTATAACTATTTGTAATGATGCATTAACAAATTCTTTTCAGACTCAATATGCTCAATATTATATTACCTTATTCTGAATTTCACTCACAATTTAACTTCAGTAATTGGTAGCCTTAAATCTAATTCACATTCATAATTTTGTTACTCGGTAGCCTTTTTTCTCTCCATCACCTACTCTTTGTAATTTATCTTTCTATGTTCTCTCTCTCTCTCTCTTTGATCTTCATACACTGATCCTTTCATACTTGATCTAGAAGTGATAGAAATAGTATTGATTCTTCTCCTTAAATGGTACTAACATTAGTTACATCTCCAATGCATTTACTCCACTTAATTTCCATTTTTGGATCTTACCTTGTAATCATGTGCAATCATATTGTTTGTATCTCTAATGTTTTACCAAAAAATCTTCTTGGACTTTGTAAAATGTTTTATGTTCAGTGTCTAGATTCAATATATTAAACATAATCTGTTATGTCGGCTTGTGTTACTCGGTAACACATTTTGTTCTTACTCGGTAACATGTATAGTCATTTTTGTAACTGACTTGCTCTTTGACTCTGTAACTACTGTAACTCAGTAACTGTTTGGTGCCTACTTTGCTTTTCTCAGTGCCTGTTCCTTATTTGCCTTTACTAAAATTGTATTTTCCTTTATTGATTGACTTTGACAATCAAATATAACTTTAACAAAAATAATGACAATTAAATAACTCTTTAGGCATATCAATCTCCCCCTTTGGCATTGTTTTGCATCTTTGTTAAAAACTTCAAAGTCATCAAAATTTTGACCATGTATAAACTCTCAGTATAACTTATAATTCCTTAGCCTATAACTCTTCATGACTCTCCATAACTCCCCATGTGGCAATATTTCTTATATACATATCTTCTTATGATTAAATCCCCTTTCTAATATACATGTATCTATCCCCCTTTTTTGAAAAAAATTCCAAGAACAAAATTACTTACCTGGATTCAGTGGTTGAATCTTATAAAAAATATATTGGTATCTATTCTTGGCATCTCCCAAGGATGTCTCCTGTGATTCCTTTATTGTTTGCAACACCACAATATTCTCACCTATGTCAGCTGCTAATTCAATCACACTATCCATAGTATTGATGTTATGGGTATTTATTAATCCTTTTTCTTGATAAATATGCTTATGTAGTGATTCAATTTGGGGTATCAAAATTGCTTGAAGCTCCAAAAGTTCTATTCTGATCTCATTTCATCCTTTCTTACCTCATGATGTACTCCCATTAAGTATTTTAGCCTTTGATAATAGACTTGAAATGTTTTAGGCTTGGTTGTGACCTTTTTTAGCTACTTAGTCAGCTCTTTTTCAACAGATTCATCTTTCTTTTTGATATCCTTCATAAAGTTTAAAATTAAAAAAACTTTTGAAATAATGAACGAATAGTTTTCAACTCATTTTCTAATTCTACAACCAATTCAGAAAGTGAAACCTTATCTAATGTAACTAATTGAAGTAAATCTTCAATTATCTTATTCTCCATGTTCTTTCGACGTACTTTCATCAGATACTCAGTTTCCTCTATGCCAAGTTCTTTCACTTGTCTGACTAGTCCTTCTAATTGATTTAATAAACTTCCCTTCTCATTTATAGTATCATCTGGTACAATTTCCTATTCTAAATCTTTAACACTCTCTAGCACATCTATCTTTTGTTTCTTGGCTATCCTTTTATCCTATACTGCTTTCATTTTAAGTACATCTCCAAATTCAAATAGCTCTTTTGGGCTTAGGGAGGAGATATCTACCTTTGGAATTATAATTGGTTCACATAAATCAATTGTGGCTTTCTCATCCTTCCTTTTCTTTGACTTTTTCTTCTCTATTTGTACACTTCCTCCAGTAGAAAACTTAGGGGAACACAATGCCTTAATTGCATCAAATGTAGTGGTATCCTCAGTTTTCTCTGCTCTTTTTCTTCTTCCTTCTTTTCTTCTTGTTTCTCCTCTTTTTTATTCTCTTCCTTTTCCTTTAATGTGTGTTCCTTCTCTTTATCTTTCTTGTCTACCTTTTGTTGCTGTCCTATGGTCTTGGTAGAAATAATCACCTCTATATTATAATCTTTTGTAGTCTCGGTCTCTTTGGTGTCCCCGATTTCTTTTTGTTCGGTCTCTTTTACTTGTTCGGTGGACTTCTCTACATCAGTAGGAATATCTTTGGAACACACACACACACACACACACACCCTCATATATATATAGTCATATATATATATATATGCTTTCATATATTTAAAAAGATATATTCCTTTTACATATACATATACATATATATATATATATATATATATATATATATATCTATATATATATATATATATATATAGATATATATATATTCTCACCTTAATATCTATTTGGCATGATTTCTCTTTCCTCTATCATAGTACAATTTCCTCATTATTAATCTTAACTCCCATTAAACAAGAAGATAGTCTTGCTTAGATGGAGTAATCATTAGGTCTACTCCCCATCAGAGCCTAATAGGAATCAATTAGTTCCTCCTCTTAAAATACGAAGGACTTTAGGATTTTCTTCACACAAGCTTATAGGCTTATGACTAACATAGCATCACAGGTAGGATTTACATAGATTCAAACAAGATCGTGGCACCTTGCTTTTAGAAATTAATATAGAGTGTCGTATTATAATGATGAAAAAGCATGCAATCCTAAAAGATCATAAATTAGAAGGTGAGAAGAACATCATAACTGTCATTAAATTATTTAACACAAATGATCATTAATATACTGAGGCTTCATCTTTTAGAAAGAAGAGCTAAGTAACTCATTTATAGTGCGACTGATCAAGAGATGGAGTCTAGGCTGATTACCTTTTTTCTTCCTGACTATCGTGCTATGGCATTTAGGGGAACGCTAAAACCAGAATGCTGGAATCAAATGTTGAACCCTCTTTTTGATTCTACAAGAAGGGCACTGGAGAGAGGGCTAGGAGACCATCACTTCGACAATGAGTTCACATTCAGAACTAACAGGAATATTGTAGGACTCTCTATAGCTCTTTCCTCCTTTGTAGGCCATAAGAAAGAAGAGATTATCAAAATTAAAAAGATTATCTTTGAGGAGGGTTTTCTAGGGGGGCTAGAACAAATGGTCAATAGTATTGACAATCAACTAACAATCCCCTACCCAAAAACTATAATGAAGACAAAGATTGAGAATTTTAGGGCAATCCCAAATTCTAAGCAAATTCCTATGATAACATTTTAAAATGAAAGGCATTTTGATGAGTTTTGGCTAGAAATGTCCAGAAACTTGGATTTTTTATACAAAGAACTCTTAAAAGAAGAAGTGGAGATGGAATGGATGCTAGACTACTGGTGAGCTAAAGGGTTTGATATTGTGAAGGAGCTGGATAAGAAGAAAAGAAGAATTTTCATATCATAGCCTCTGAAGTGAAGAAATGCTCCCGACACTCCAAGAACATAGCATCAGAAGATGACTCCATTGTTATCATGAGAAATAAGGGTGGAGGATAGATTTGCCAAGAGCTTCAAAAAGATTAAGTATGATAACTGATAACTAGAAACACAGGTATCTCTTTTTTATTTTGTTTAGAAGAAGACTTATGGTTAGATAGAATTTTATATATTAGCATAGAGTTACTGGACTCTTTAAACTCTGGATGCTGACATTTATTAAGGTAAGACAAAGTTTTTTGTACTATGAAACAATTTTTGAATAGCTCATACTTTATATAAAAATATAGTATTACTATGAAGTGGGGTTTCTCTTTAGTTTTAAACATCTTTTACTATAATTTTATAGTTTGATGGAAAAATATAGTGTATTGCTACCTCCATCTCATTTTAGACTTAATCTATACATTCTCTTTCGAATAAGATTAAATTTGCTCTAGAAAAGTAAGGCCTTCATATGGAGATTTTACTTCCATCAGGAAAATTAGATCAAGCTTGCCTATATACTTTTACACACACACACACACACACACACACACACACATATCTGTGTGTGTGTGTGTGTGCAAATTAATGTGGATAGACACACGATAATACAATAAAGCTCCTTTTAGGAGAATTATGCTACAATTTCTTTTGTCTGTCTATTGGGATTGATTATTTGCTTTAACTAATTAAATTTGGTGAGGCTAGTAAGGAATGGATATAAATCATCTTCCTTATCTTTCTATCATTTCAACTCAGTGGAAATTATTTGGTTCTTGAAATGGCATGTTATATTTAGGAAAATATCTAGAATTAGATAAAAATTTATATTTGTGAATAAGTTGAAGATTCATATTTTGGGAAATCTGATGGCACGTTCATTGGTTTCTAAATAATTGTGTGTCCAGTCTTTGTGTCTTTGCACAAATATGCATCTTACAGTAAGATTTGGAGGTCTCTGCCAAAATCATAATTAAAGATTCTCTTTCCAGATTTAAGCCAATTCTTTTCCCCTTTACTTCTACCAAGGGAACAGATTATTGATGCTGTTTGATATTTATAACATGGTATCTTTATAGTCTACATTTTGACTTATATCTTGCCAGGTTTCTTTTTTACATTGATTGTTGCAAGGTAAAGATGTTTGTATGGCTATTTATTATCTTTACCTTTGGTAGTTCTAGCATGACACAATCCTTTATGAAGATCTCTTATCTTGAAGTCAACATAGAGACCTCTATGATGACTTTTGGATAGGAACCCTCAATTTTGTATTGTATTTCTCTTTCCTATTTTAGGGGAGGACTTCCTGGTTCTGGGTTCTTAGCTTGATGTGTGTATTTTTTGGGTAATCGATATGGATAGTCTAATGAAGCTTTAGAAAATTTTCATTAAGTTGTGTTTAACATTATAACTCTTGCTCAAACTCTCCAAACTCTTAATCAAATATTGTATTTATATGGACTGTGTAGAAAGCTTGCTCTGAGGATTTGCTTCAAACTTAAAATCTCAGTCTTGCTCAATTTTTTTTCTATCTAGGATCCGTGGAGAATGGTAAGAAGGATAAAATTAATTTGGGAATTAATTATCTTCTATGAGTTTCCTAAAAAACTCTTACATAGAATCTAGTACTAAAACAACAAATATGTGATAATTTTTAAAGTAGAAATGCTCAAGTCCGCAGAGGGTCTTTGGCGAGTTGGATGTAGGTTTTAGTGGAGCTTACAAAGGGTTAAATTAATGTCCTCAATAGAAACATTTTCGGATAAAATAAGGCAATATCCAATATTTCTTAGAGTAGTATATAAACATATATAAAAATGTATACATATACATATACATACATACATACATACATACATACATATATATGTATATGTATATGTATATAATATATATATATATATATATATATATATATATATATATATATATATGTATATGTATATTATATATATGTATATGTATATTATATATATATATATATATATATATGTATTTATGTATGTATGTATGTATGTATGTATGTATGTATGTATGTATTTATGTATGTATGTGTCAATTAAAGCCCTTTAAAATATTTTTAAAAAAGAGATACAGTTGACTAGCTCATATTAGAATGATGGGTCAATTAGCAAGTTCACAGCTACATAACATGATTCAAAAAAATAGACTGATAACTTCACATTTTCATTGCTTATTTCAATTTAGGATATGTAGTACCGACTTACCATTTATACTCCACCTAAAAAGGCCTGAAACATGATTTAGAGCTAACTAATAGAGATACATTATTGAAGTTTAATATCTTAAACAAGCACCCTTGAGGCTTCTAACCTATATATATATATATATATATATATATATATATATAGAGAGAGAGAGAGAGAGAAACTCATAGCATATCATTAAGCATTCCTTCCCCTCAAAGACAAGAAGTGTATATTCATAAGACATAGAATTAGATTCCCTGGTGGGATTTCTCATTATTTCTTGCTTTGATCTTGTGATCCCATTGATTTGTTGATTGAATAGGTGCTCACTTAGGTAGCTGTAATCTTTATCAATAAAGTAGCAGATGGTTCTAGATTGCTTAAATAAGGATGTATATTCTTCAAAGAAGACTTAGGAGATGGGATCTTTTATACTATTACTTGTTTATTCAGATAAAAGAGTTATTACTTCATTTTTTTGTTATAGACTGGTAGTCATATTTAAATACATGTTGTCTCTAACTAAAGAATAGCTATATCAAATTTAATTTGATGATACTTTCAATAAATTTCATTCATATTACAATAACCAGTGGATGGCTGCAGGGAAGGAGGGCGAGTTTCCAAAGGATCTTTTACAATCATTAGTGCAATAGATTTTCCTTAAACTTATTTGATCTGTTAGTATTTAAAATAAAAGGATGTATTAATATTTTAGAAACTATGCTAACAATTACATTAGGTTTGTAATTTACTTTGAAACTTGTGATCAATTCATATTACACGGCAGATAATTGTATAAACTCTAACTTTCTACTTTCGAAGCAACCGGGAAACTCAGAAGCAAATGATGATATGCTAGTGAATTTTCCATATATTATATGATATGCTGGCATTTTGTCAATAATATCAGGTGGAAGTAATCTCGTTGCACTCGCTCAGAAATGGCGAATTTATATCTTGGGAGTGGCGAGTCATTTACCAACAAATTACAAACAACATATCGTGGGGTGGACGATGGGTTGTCCCTCACAAATTGTCATTGATATCAGAGGGAAGCATTTTCATTGAAATTGCTTAGAAATGGCGAATCATTTCCAAATATGGAATCTCTTTGCCCTATATTTACACCGAAGGCGTTTCATACGTAATAAAAAATATTGCCCGAGCTTGTTTCGATATCTACTCTGACGTTTATTACTTTCAGTCTTTTCAACTTTATAATATTCGTTAAGAATATGCCCGACCATCCAATCGTTTATTTTTTCTTGACATCCGCTGACATCTGCGCTGTGCACGGAAATTGCATAGACAAAACAGTTTCGAGGAAAATGGACAGATTTTGCCAGCATTAAAAAAAATCCGAGAGGAAATTGGGGAGACGGCAGTAATTGGGACCTACTGTAAAATAAAACATTTTACTTAAATTACACACCTTCAATAAATTAACTCTTAGAAGATTTTAATTAATATTTGGGGACTAATTATGTAATAAGGTAGATAAACCCTTACTGAGTCTTTTTAAAAACTCATCTATTTTAAAATTTCCTCACAGGTGCTTATGAATATGATGTTAGAGGGGGAAAAGTCGAAAAGATTCTTTCAAAAGGGCTAACTCAGAAAGAACGTGGACAACCTTGTTGCTTTGGAGGAAATTTTGAAGAAGTTCAACTTGGAAATAAAGAAGAACAAAAATGCCTCTATGAAAAGATTCTCAGGATGGCTCAAATCCAAAATAAGAAGAACATTGTGTGGATGGAAGGCTCTAAGGGCTGGACTACTTTTACACTAGTTGGGGCTCTTTTGCTGTTTTTTTTGTTATGATACTTTATATGTTGATTATGCTACTCTCCGTGTGAGGCTTTGCCTCCGTATATTTACGATGTAATTTTTGTTGATCTCCTTATGCTTAATAAAAAAACCATGGTAGATGATGGTTTTAAAAGTCTTTTAACATTTAATTATGATAAATATATTTATAAAATAATAAATATAGTATATATATAGTAAATACTTATAGAATTTTAAGAATATTATTATTTAATTTTTAAATATATGTCATTATAACTAAATATTAGCATTTAATTATGATAAAATCTATTTATAAAATAATAAATATAGTATATAAATAGTAAATAGTTATATTTTATATATGCGAATTTTAAGAATATTATTATTTAATTTTTAAATATATATCATTTTAAATAAATATCAATAATTTTTTATTGTTAATAACTTATATATTATATATGATAAAAAAATATTTATAAAATAATAAATATAGTATATAAATAGTAAAGAGTTATATTTTATATATGAGAATTTTAAGAATATTGTTATTTAATTTTTAAATATATCATTTTAAATAAATAATTATGATATTAAAATAAAATTATATAGTAATAATATAGATTTTATTTTATTTGCCAATAAGCGTATTAGGGGAGAGGGATCAATAGTAATAGTCGTGCATTAGTGAATATATTATCCATTCTTACACCACATTTTTACTATGTATTGTGATTAAATAATCCAAATGTAAATTAAAAAAAATTCAAATGTTGATAAAAATGGACCAATACTTGAACACATGAGAACCTATAAATGTTATATTAAAATAACATAAACAAGTGAAATAGATAACTTTTTGTCCCAAATAATATATCATAGCTATCTATCATATGTATGTCAATTAAAAAATAACATGCCCACTTAAACAAGTATTGTTATCTTAGTGCACAAATACTATTCTTATGTGTACAACTATTGGGGTAGCAATGTATATGCATTAGAATATTTCATATTAATAATTAGTTTTATCACAAATATAAAAGGTGAACACAACCAAAATGCCTTATATTGTCCCATGAAATGTGTGAGATTGTCATAAAGTTTTAGTGTTCAACTATTGGTCCCTTTGTGTTCGATATAGGTTGTATTTTATATAATAATGTGTTATTTTTATAACAACAAATAATTTTTTTGTGTTCAAGCATTGGTCCTTTTGTGTTGGATTTAAAAGTTAGATATAACAAATATTTATGATCACCAATAGGTATATGGTCCATTTAAGTTGCATATATGTCATATTTTGTATAGAAATACAATCACCCCATAATAACAAATGATATTTTTAAATTCAACTACTAGAGATTTTTAGATTAAGTTTTGGTCAAATCTTTAAAAAACCAATTTTTGTACATGTTTAACTTGGCATGCTATTTTAAAAATTTGTGTAATGAGCCACACCTTCAAACTTTAGTTATAGGTAGTGAAGTGTCCATTTTACATTTCTAAAAAAAAATGAAGGTCTTACGATATTCCATGCAACGGCTACATGTTGACGAAGTTAACCCTCATGACTATTGGTCCCTCTCCCCTATCTCTATACACACAACTAACAGTTTATATTTGCACATGTACAACTCTCACCGTCTGCACTAAAATCATAGCGTTGAAACATCAACTATCCATTGACCACCACTCACATAATAGTTTTTCCCTTGTCCTTTTTCATTTTTTTCTTGCCTGCCCTAATTCACAATCGATCATTCCAACCATGTTTTCATGAACTAGATTAACCATATTGGTTTTAGTTCCTCATCAATTTTAGCCTCATTTAAATTAATCCCTATCCTCTAACGATTTTGTAAGAAGCTCCAAATAGAGGCCTATAATTTATTAGAGGAGAAAAAAGGTTTTGGGGTTATAAAGGATCTCCCTAAGAATGGTATAGGCTTTAAACTTCTATTGGTAGCGAATGTATATCTTAAGTGTGTTTAGAGTATTGAAAGAGTAGTGACAATGTAAAATTATATAATAACAAGTGCCACGTAGCGGTTAGTATTTGTCTTTTAATTAAGTAATAAGTGTAATTATAATGTGAATTATATAATTAGAATTTTAATAAATTTATTATATTTAATAAAGTATAATCTTATTTAATATTAAATTAATATATATTATGATCATTATTTTTTATCAAAAATTGATACTTAACATATATTCAAACTATTTTAATATAAATATTATATCTAAGTCAACAGTTGGTTGGCCTAGAGGTGAAGCTCAATGGTTCTCATTGAGCCCACCAGGGTTCAAATCTTGTCGAGTGCATGCCCAGTGAGAAGACGTCTTTAAAAGGGATGATGTCAAGATCGTGCCCTGGGTGACTTTGGCAGAATGGATAACCCTCAGACTTTGGCTCTAAGCTGAAGAGAAGGGATTTATATATGATTCTCAATAATAATAATAATAATAAAATTATATCTAGGATAGTTAAAAAAATTTAATATTTTAATTTGTACTATTAATTTTATACTAAAATTTGAAATCTACTTTCTAGTTTGGTAAGTACGCACGATAACAAACAACATATCGTGGGGTGGACGATGGGTTGTCCCTCACAAATTGTCAATGATATCAGAGGGAAGCATTTTCATTGAAATTGCTTAGAAAGGGCTAATCATTTCCAAATATGGAATCTCTTTTCCCTATATTTACACCGAAGGCATTTCATACATAATAAAAAATATTGCCCGAGCTTGTTTCGATATCTGTCCTGATGTTTATTACTTTCAATCTTTTCAACTTTATAATATTCATTAAGAATATGCCCGACCATCCAATCGTTTATTTTTTCTTGACATCTGCTAACATCTACGCTGTGCACAAAAATTGCATAGACAAAATAGTTTCGAGGAAAATGGACAGATTTTGCCAACATTTAAAAAAATTCGAGAGGAAGTTGGGGAGACGGCAGTCATTGGGACCTACTCTAAAATAAAACATTTTACTTAAATTACACTCCTTCAATAAAATAACTCTTAGAAGATTTTAATTAATATTTGGGGACTAATTATGTAATAAGGTAGATAAACCCTAATTATGTAATTATATTTGCTGAAGGACTTAAGAACTCAGGGTATAACCCTGTCTGCCAAGTGGATCTTTCAATCCATGGAGGGTGATTCTCCTTGGAAAGTGCTGGTTAGAAACAACATTGAGAGGGGTGTTCCTAGAAAAGCTAAGTCTTGGACTAGCCTCCCCTTTTGTGACCTCATTCTTGGTAATTTCCCTGTCATGGTCCAAGGTTCCGCGGTTTTCAAGTCTATTTGGAAGCCTTGGGACCATGTTAGGAAATTCATAACTAACAAGGAGTTTCATTCTAACAATCAACTCCATGGTGAAAGATCCATTTGGTGGAATCTTCACCTAAATGGTAAACCTTTGGCCCTTACCCAAGGGTGTCCTGCCAGACTGTGGGCTAAGAAAGGTATTAAGCAATTCATGGACCTCTTTGAGCATAATCAAATTATGCCATGGGATGAGCTTAAGAATAAATATGATATCCCAGACTCTCATAGGAGAACTTATAACATGGTTGTTCAAGCTGCTATTGGTCTTCCCACTATATGCCATGTTGACTATCACAGGTACTTGAAATGTAAATGGCTTGGTGGAGTCATTAGTACTCTACTTAAGGCCAAGAATATTTATAAAATCATTGACGATAATACTGATATTATTGATCATATCAATGCTATTTGGTACTCTTTGTATGATGCTGATGCTTGCAAGAAATATTTTGATATCTTGTGGAAGAATTCTGTTGAACCCAAAATTAGATGTTTCAGATGGTTAGTTTTGTTGGACAAGCTGCCTATAAAGAGAGATTTTTCTAATTCTAACACTTGTAATTTATGTAGAGTTCTTAAAACTGGTAGACATATCCTTTTAGATTGTATTTTTGCCAAAGAAATATGGAATATTTTTGGCATTGTTTATCCTATTGATGTTAATATTTTTGATATTATCTCTAGTCATATTAATGGTCTTCCTAAAGATACCAATTTATTTTGGAATATATTGTTGTCTAACATTCTCTGGTAGATCTGGAAGTGCAAGAATGAGGAAAGGTATCAAGGTAAGAAAAGGGATCTTACTGAGTTCTTTCGAAAACTCACATATTTTAAAATTTTCTTCAGGTGCAGGCTTCTATGGTGATCGAGCGGGACAAGATGAGAAGGTTCCTTTGTGATGGGCATGCTACTTTTTACTACTTTGAGCTGAAGCATGGATACCATTGGCGTAGAACCTTGGATGACTTGCAAGTTTTTGAGCACGCTTGCAATAGGCTAAACAAAGAGAACAGAGAGATAGGGAATGCCAGAAAAGAAGAATTATTTATGTTGATCCAGATTCAAAAGCATAAAAGTATAGTTTGGACGGAGGGTCCTTTAGGCTGGACTACCTGGGTTGACAATCATCATGATGTTCTTAGATAGTTAATCCTTCTTTTCTTCTTTTTGCTATGTTGTACAGCTGATATTGTTTCTCCGTGGTGAGGCTTGGCCTCCTTGTTAATTCTCATGGTGACACTTTGGTTCTTTTTGTTTTGCTGAAACTCTTATATCTAATAGAAAAAAACCCTTACTGAGTCTTTTTAAAAACTCATCTATTTTAAAATCTCCTTGTAGGTGCTTATGAATATGATGTTAGAGTGGGAAAAGCTGAAAAGATTCTTTCAAAAGAGACATTGGAGAAAGAACCTGGACAACCTTGTTTCTTTTGAGGAAACTTTGAAGAAGTTCAACCCAGAAATAAAGAAGAACAAAATTGCCTCTATGAGAAGATTCTCACAATGGCTCAAATCCAAGATAAGAAACACATTGTGTGGATGGAAGGCCCTAAGGGCTAGACTACTTTTAGTGTAGTTGGGGCTCTTTTGCTATTTTATTTTGTTATGATACTTTATATGTTGATTATGCTACTCTCCGTGTGAGGCTTCGCCTTCCGTTTATATTTATGATGTAATTTTTGTTGATCTCCTTATAGATATATATAATTAACACTATAAATAAATATATATTTTTTTAATTTAAAAAAAAAATTAAACATATAATTAATTCTTAAAATTATTTAAATATATTATTTCAAATATAATTATATTAATTAAAAATTTATTATATATTTCAAAATCACTAATTTATATATTATAAATATTAGTATTATTATTAATTTTTCTAAAAAAAAGTTAAAATAAATATATAGATATTAATAAAATATTAAATATATACTTCACTATAAATATATCTACAAGCAAAAACATAATTTATAAGTTCTTCATTTATCCAAAATGAAGAAACCACTAACACTGCATTAAATTGCCTAGAAGTTTTGAAATTAAAAAGCATTAAAATCATATTTCTTTTCTTTAAAATTCTTTTCACAAGCACAACAACTATCGTATTATACAGTATATTTCATTTTTCACCAGCTATAATGCATATTTTCTATGAATCTGCAGTGGATAGATAGCGCGGCAAGTTCATATCTTATGGAAACGTTCAAATGATGGGCGCATGGTGATGTGTAAAGTGGTAAAAATGGACGAATCAGATTGTTTCAATGGTAGTCATTCTACCTGTACAATTTTCCACCATTGGATACCAATTTTTTCTCAAGCCATTTCAAATAAGGAATGCCTACGATGTAATAAAACATTTTACTTAAATTACACTCCTTCAATAAAATAACTCTTAGAAGATTTTAATTAATATTTGGGGACTAATTATGTAATAAGGTAGATAAACCCTTACTGAGTCTTTTTCAAAACTCATCTATTTTAAAATATCCTCACAAGTGCTTATTAATATGATGTTAGAGCGGGAAAAGCCAAAAAAATCTTTCAAAAGGGACACTCAGAAAGAACATGGACAACCTTGCTGCTTTGGAGGAAACTTTGAAGAAGTTCAACTCAGAAATAAAGAAGAACAAAAATTTCAACATTGGAATGCTCAAGTGTGTCACGACCCCTTCAGACACACTTGAGCATTCAAATGTTTCAAAAGGGGTCATGGGAACTTCATAGGGGTAGTAGTATGTCTTATCACACTTTAGGACCCCTAGGAAGTCCCCATGACCCCTATTGACACATTGGAATGCTCAAGTGTGTCCTAAGGGGTTCAACAACCCCTTCAAACATAGTTGTGCATTCAAATGTTTCAAACGGGGTCACGAGGACTTCCTAAGGGTCCTAGTATGGCTTATCATGTTCTAGGACCCCTAAAAAGTCCCCATGATCCCTTTTGACACATTACAACCCTCAAGTGTGTCCTATGAGATCCTACGACCCCTTCAAAAACACTTGATGCTTTAAATGTGTCAAAAGGGGTCATGGGGACTTCCTAGGGGTCCACCTCTTAGGACACACTTGAGGGTTCTAATGTGTCAAAAGGGTACACGGGGACTTTCTAGGGGTCCTAGTATGCCTTATCATACATTAGGACACCTAGGAAGTCTCCATGACTCTTTTTGACACATTAGAATCCTCAAGTGTGTTCGAAGGGGTCCATTATAATCCTCAAGTGTGTTCAAAGGGGTCATTGGACCCATTTAGACACACTTGAGGGTTCAAATGTGTCAAAAGGGGTCATGGGGACTTTCTAGGGGTCCACCCCTTTGGACACACTTGAGAGTTCTAATGTGTCAAAAGGGGTCTTTTGGACTTCTTAGGGGTCTTAGTATGCCTTATCATGCTTTAGGACCCCTAGGAAGTCCCCATGACTTCTTTTGACACATTAGAACCTTCAAGTGTGTTCCAAGGGGTCGCAGGACCCCTTCAGACACACTTGAGGGTTCAAATGTGTCAAAAGGGGTCATGGGGACTTTCTAGGGGTCCTAGTATGCCTTATCATTTGTTAGGACCCCTAGGAAGTCCCCATGACCCCTTTTGACACATTAGAACCCTCAAGTGTATCCTAAGGGGTTGTAGGACCCCTTCAGACACACTTGAGGGTTCAAATGTGTCAAAAGGGTCATGGGGACTTCATAGGGATCTTAGTACATCTTATCACGCGTTAGAAACCCCTAGGAAGTTCGCATGACCCCCTTTCGACACATTGGAATGCTCGAGTGTGTTTGAAGGGGTGGTAGCACTCAAGCATTCCAATGTGTCAAAAGGGGTAATGGGGACTTCCTAGGAGTCCTAACGCGTGATAAGGTATATTAGGACCCCTAGGAAGTCCCCATGAACCATTTGACATATTTGAACCCTCAAGTGTGTCCGAAGGGGTCCTACGACCCCTTAGGACACACTTGAGGGTTCTAATGTGTAAAAAGGAGTCATGGGGACTTCCTAGGGGCCTAACGTGTGATAAGATGTACTAGGACCGCTACGAAGTTCCCGGGGACCCCTTTAAAACACACTGGAGGGTTCAAATGTGTCAAAAGGGGTCATGGGGACTTTTCTAGTGGTCTTAGTACACCTTATCACGTGTTAGGACCCCTAGGAAGTCCCCATGACCCCTTTTGACACATTGGAATGCTCAAGTGTGTCTGAAGCGACCCCTTCGGACACACTCGAGCATTCCAATGTGTCAAAAGGGATCATGGGGACT
>BSBK01009670.1:0-257500 GCA_027943335.1 Chamaecyparis obtusa
CCATGTTTGGAACGATTATTAAGGTGCACTAGCTTGACATAATTTATGGATTACCATGCACACAATAGAAGTTGAGATGACATTATTTGAATGCCTGGGGATGGTTCTACATTTATGGACATATGGAAAGGGGACACTATTTTAAGTGGGCATTGATGAAGGTAATGAAACACAAGGCACACTTGAAGGTGTGTGTGTGTGTGTGAAAAGTGGCTCTAAACTACACTACACTTTAATGAATCATTATTTGGTTAATCTAATGAATGAAAGAAAATTAATATAATCTAAGAAGAACCAAGGAGACTCATTGCCTTCTAGCAGACTTAGTGTAGGTTTTCTCTTAGATCATCATAAACCCAGTGACAACAACAAGACCTAAATGAAGGATTTAAATGCAAATTGTATGAGAATATAGATTTATCCAATTAAACTAAGATTAATCCAACTATCAAAATGAAATGTTCCTATGTGATATCTGATGCAACAATGAAAATGAACAAGATAAACTATGCTATGCTATCAACAATAAGCAAATAAAAGTTAATCCATATTAAAACAAATTTGAGATGTTCCTATAATTGAATGCAATAAACTAACTCAAATCAACTCATGCAATGAAATAACTCAATAAAATATTGCAAATGAAAATAACAACATTACTCTAGCAAAAATTATGATTCTTTGTGAAGAAATGGAGCCTTCTTATATATAATCCATTTTGAAATAAACGGTTGAGATTAATTAGAGATGAACGATGTAATTGCTTCAAAGAATCAATCTTTGTGGAAACTTTCCAAATCAAATGGTAAGTTCACTGAATTGTTTGTGGGAATTTCCAAAATGACTAATGAGTCATATGGACTAGTTTTCCAGTTAACTAGCTTGTTTCCAAAATAAGATTTAGTTAACTGGTTTGTGTGTACTAGTGAAAGTACCTTCATAGGGTTAGCTTAGCAATAAATGATCTAATTAAACAAAATACAACAATTAGTGAGCTATTTAAATGAAAATAAAGCTAATGAGCACTCTATGACTCTCTATTTAAGTGTGCTAATAGTAAGATCTCAACAAGCCTCCATTAGTGACAGCCTTAAAATGAGAAATGATAAAGATTAACACAATTAAAGCCTATTTTACTCAAAACTATGCTCAAATTATGCTTAAAAATACCTTTCTAGCTTAAAATCTCAAGAGGTTTGATGCATTTCTCAGATGTGTAGATCATTTTCTCTTGATTTTGGTCTTGCTTTTATAGATATTGGCAAGCATAGGGGGTGGAACTAATTTGATCATGGTTGATTCAAGGTTAAGTCCATGGTTCTATCTTTAGGGACAATTTAATTGGTTTTTCCTCAAAGCTTGGGACAAAGAGACAAAATGAGTGGTCAAGATGCTCTCACCTTATGTGTGATTGAGATTCAATTTTGGCTTGATCCATGTGAGCCCAATCCTTAATTCCTATTGTTTGGGGTATTTTCCTCCCATGTGGTGGGTGAAGGAAATTAGGAATTAAAAAATTAAATTAAATTAATTTGTTTAGCCACGTGTACCCCTTAAATGGGTTGATTTGATTTAAATTGAACTATACAATTAATTAGATTAATTGCATAATTAATTAGATTAATTACACAATTAATTGATTTATCTTGATTTAAATTGATTTATTTGCTTTTGATTTTTAATTATTATTAGATTTTGGCTTGATTGCAATTAATGCTTCGATTTTTCCTTAGTTGCTCGCTTGAATTGATCTTGACCATTTTTAGGTGATTACAAATGCCCCTCTTTGAATTGATGTGCGAAGCGCATTGGTTCAAAGAATGTCTGATATCTTGATGCAAAGTCATGAGTAACTGATGTCTGATTTCAATGTTGATCATAGATGTAGATACTGATGATAGATCTGATGAAGTCTCGATTGATTGAAGTCCTTGATGCTCATTTTGATGATAGATTCTCGCTGTGATGTTCGATTTTACCTGATTTTATGTTTTGATGCCTCACTTTGACAAATGCAAAAACTTTTATCTTGAAAGATTATGCCATTGATTTGATTTTGTTGTTGATGATCCTGATAATCCAAGTCAGAAATGAAACAAAATTTGATTTTGGTGAAGAAATTTTGCATTTTTGATCATTTTGTTTGAATATTTTCAATTAAGTGTTAATTTTGATTTCATTTCTGATATTGTATATACGATGCTACGAGGACGAATGCCCCTGATTTGGCTGATTGGGTGTTCAATTTGGATCTCGATTGATTTTCTAGTAATAAGTGCCCCTTTTTAGGTCAAAAAGGCTATATATAGGGGTAATAAGTCATTTTCACTATTCATTTTCATCCTTCCTTTTGACTTTTCTCCTTTTACCTCTCTGAACATTTCATGATGGTTGTCCCTTATCGCGAGCACTGGTTCAGGTGAGGACGTCGATATCAGTACCCAATTGACTATGGACCTTTGGTATGTACCCCTTGAAACTTCTTTTGTCAATTTAAAGCGTTTAAATTTAAAAAAAATGATTTTTTCATAGAAACACCCTAGTTTTTTATTTTTTCAATTTTATTTGCGTGTTTAAGCATTTCTGCAGTGCGTACACCCTCCTTTCAGTGCATTCACAATTTTTTGTAGCACGTTTAAACCTTCATGTTGTGCATTTAAATACATGCCCTAGGTCAAGATTTCGCATCTAGGGTTTCATGCAACGCGTATAAGTCTATTTGCACTTTTAAACATTTTAGTAGCGCGTATAGGTGATTCCTGTAGCACGTTCAAGATCCTATTGCACGTACACATTGTTGTTGCACATTCAATAGTTTTAGTAGAACATTTAAACTTTTTAAGTATCACATTTACATTTTAGCTCGTACAATCAGTTAAATAGTGCGTACACCCTTTTCTACAAATTTTTAAATTTTACAATCTATTTTCTTGCTTGTCTAGTTTCGTCGATCGATCGATTGGCTTGGTTGTTTAGTCATGTCTGAGACAAGTCATTTGATGTCAGTTCTAGTTATGTGATTTTGAATTTTGATTGTCAATCCTGATTGGTTGGTCGATTGTGATGATGAATTTTCTATCCTCTCTGAATAGAATTAGGAGAATTGATAGTGGTTTGATTGATTTTACATTGTTGATTGACTTTTGATGATTCAACATTTAATGATTTTGATTTCTACTATGATTTAACTTGCTTCCGTAGGCTCACCTTCAAAAGTTAGCTGCCCGAGGGTTGTTTCCTCTTCCCTTTGAGATGATTGACAATCTTAGTGAGTAGGAGCGTTGAGTGATTAGTCATTGTGGTATGTCTTTCCTACTCTCCTTACCTCGATTCTGAGTGAATCGAGGTCTTCTGAAAGCTATGGCAGAGAGGTGGAACTCTAACCATAACACATTCCATTTGCCTATGGGTGAGATGACCATCACCCCTTAGGATGTGTACAGACTCCTACGGATCCCTACACATAGGGAGATAGTTTACTACGACCAGGTATATGATGGAACCGTATGAAGGTGACTGTTTGGTGACCCTACTATCGGTGATGATAGTATTCTCTGGGTGTAGTTCCATTCCTTTCTTATGCTTCCTATAGTACTTGGAGTACTGGTTGGTGGATTTCTTGTTCTTGATCATTGTGGTCATGGATTTGTAATTGGTTGGGGTCATATCCCAGAGGATATGATTGGGCATCCCCATAGATTTGATTGGGGCTCATGTGTACTCGCCCAACTTTATCACGAGTTACACGATGTTGTATATAGGTGTGGGGATACTCTATCTACAAGAGTAGTCCTCTTATAGCTTTGGATATGGGAGAATCTCCCCATTACTCTTCCTATTGTAGTGCGGTGATGCGATCCTGGATGGTCATTTGCATTCATCTACGAGTGTATGGTTTTCCAGGCTCACTTGGGCAAGTTGGATTATTGGAGACATATTATTGATGACATTGATCAGGTAGTATGGAGGTTGTATCTGGGATGCGAGGCATGGGAAGAGGATTCATCAAAGCTTCCTTTTATGTGCATGTCTAGATGGATGACAGGGTGGACACCCTTGATCATAGAGAGATTTTATTTCTTTAGGGTTCTTCGGCAGTTTGGTCGACCACAGGGTATGCCATAGGGTTTGGAATTGTATGCTTAGGTACAGGTAGAGAGATTCCTTTAGGGTCCCTAGATTGACTATCAAACTACTCGTGATGTGTTACTGGCCCCCTCTCATTTAGCCTGGGATATGAGGGAGCATATTATGGATGCAGGCATGACTGATGATTTTGCACAGTGGTCCTTACAAAACCCATTCTCGAGATTCACAGATCATGATGAGCCCGTACCTTATATTGATGAGGGGTTAGATGATGACGATGACGGTGGTGGTGGTAGTGGTAGAGGTGGTCGTCGGGCTCGATGAGTAGATAGGGATAGGCGGGGTGGTAGAGTCATGATACCTATGGTTATTTCCCATGATCCTATCAGAGGTGGTGTTTGGATGAGGGGTGGTCGGGTATGAGTTTGAGGTGGACCCTTTTGGGCTATTCATCAGGTTCGCTAGGATACACTAGCCAGGTGGGGTTAGCATAGACTTCGGGTTTTAGACTGATTGCACCTCAAGTGGTTGCTAATATAGACACATAGGTTGCACAGATTTTGGTAGATCAGGCTACATAGGAACCACTGACTCCTCCTCCTTAGAGTCCTCCTTCTTATTTGCAACTTCCATATTCTTCTGAGGTTCCATCTTCTTCTCAAATTCCCTCTTCGTAAAAAATTCCATCTTCATCTCAGGCTCTCCCTACACAAGCACCTCCTACAAAGGCACCAACACAAAGCTCTGATGTTTAGTCTTTACATGCTGAGGTATCAGAGATTAGACACTAGGTTACTCAGTTGAGTACCATGATGCAGACCTTTATGGTTTCCATGAGTCAGCACAGGTTATAGGCTAGCATGAGTTGCAGTCTTGATACAGGTCTAGGCACAGATGGTGCTCGGAGTAGTGTTGGTAGTTGATTCTACCTGATGAGCCTTTTTGATGTATATTATGATTCATGTTATCGAGAAATTGTACATTATATTCTTTTATTAGATGATGCTCATTATGTGATTGATACTTTTCATGTTCTAGGCTCTGATTTATATACTTTGATGATACCATGGACTTTATTTGCTTTGATAGTTTTACTTTATGTGATGTTGTCATGTGTTAGTTTTACTTTTCAGGTGATATATGATATGAAGTTCTATATGATCTATCTCTATATGCTATGTTTTTATGTTTTTTCGGATGCAGTTTATGATATGAATGCACATGTTACACTTAGTTATGAAAATGGATGTCTTATTTATGACATAGATTAAATGGATGCATTGATTACATGGTTTAATGCTTAATGATCTCTAATGGTGATATTTAATGCTTTAATGATTTAATGATATACAATGATGTGGATGGATGCATTTTATGTTTTATAGATGATGTAATGTAATGAAATGAAATAGATGAGTAATGAAATGCAAATGCAATGAATGGATTTTAATGCACTTATATGATTTATTGAATTTTAATGACTAATGTATGCACTTAATGATAAATAGATGAAATTAACCTATTGGATACAAATTACCTTAATGATTAATGAAATCACCTAATGGTATGACGATCAATGGTGAATGATGGACTTAATGTATTTCGATGACCTAATGCAATACACTTATATGTTATAATATAATTCAAATTTCAGATGTAATGAACCCTAAATGAATGCACCTTAATGAATAATGTAGTGACTTAATGAATGTAATTTTAAAATGAACTTAAAATAATGCAATGATAACCTCCTGATGTGAACTTAATAATGCAATCTAATGCAATGACAATATAGTAATCGATGTAATGAATGCAACTTAAATGATGAAATATAAAATGAATGCAAACTAATGTAATGCAATTTTAAAATGAATGTACCTAAAAATGAATGTAAATTACATGATGAATCTAACTAAAATGCAATGTGGTTTAATAATGCAATTAATCTAAAGCAATGCACCTTATTCTAAGTTTGATTTTGATTTTTTGATTTCCAACACATTCTATCACATAAGGTATTGATGAAATTTTCAATTTTAGTTTACTCCACCCCCTCTTTTTCTCTTTCCAAATTAGTTTTCAAGGTAAGAAATCTATGCAACTTAATTGCATTTAATCTAATATGGATGCAGCTAGTTGTCACTATTCACAATTTAGGAGCTTACTTTCATCATTGAGCAATTTTGAGACCTGAAATTGGTACAATCATCACTGATTCAATCATAATGATATGAATACTCTTTTCCCTTTCCATGTTGCATTCCTAATCCTGGTACAACTGTCACTGGTTGAATTCAATCATGAGAGTATGAATACCACTTTCACTAGATTCAATGTTGCAAGTGGATTTTGGTATTATGATATTGAACATCAAAATATCCAAGCTATCCTATTGCGTAAACAAACAGAGATCTCAGTTTTGCCTTATGCACATGTCCTCGATGATTCTTTGATGATCATGTCATTAGATGATTGATACATATTTTAAAACCTTCATTTTAAGACACTCATTCAGAAACCAATAAAATATCATGCTTTCATCATTGCTTATCTAGTCCAAGACTTCATCGATTTTCTTAGAAAGACATGATTTCATCAATCAAGTAATCACTTAGAAAAAAATTGCACTATTTCTCAAATCTGTATTTTAAGTATAGTTCCATCCATTTCATATTTGATTGTTCATTTTAATCTTGATAAAAGGTAAGGTTATTGTGAGACCATGGATCAAAAGTTTGCATTGTTGAATTGACATTTGGATTAGGATTGATCGTCTAAGTGTTTTGCTTGTAATTTGATGTATTGATTTTGTGTCAATTGATGTTTGTTTGATGAATCCTTTCTCACCTTTAGGATAGATTTGCCCCCATTTTGATATTATTGCATTGTTGGACTTGGACACTTTTCAGATCTATGACGAAAGATTTAGGTATTTGCAAATGCAATTATGGGGTTTTATTATGCAATATATACAAATGCTAGTGAATGCGATATCTACAAGGATGACGACTAGGCATGAGACTTGACTTGACTTTCAATGGCACTTGTTTACCAGGTTTTCACTGATTGAATTAATTTGCTCTTTTTTTCTCTTTTTTTTTGCTACCAAGTCGCCTATTTGCTAGGTTTTCACCAAGGCACTTTTTCTCTTTTTTCAAATTTTTTTTTTATCATCAAGGTACCTATTTGCTAAGTTTTCACCAAGACAACATCTTTTTGAGGATCATTTCTGAATGTTTTTGGATTTCTTCATGCTCAATTTTCCACTGTTTTTGATATTTTTTGCATTTCTGATTTTTTTGCTTCTTTTATGTTTTTCAATGTTTTTTGAATTTTTTAAGGATCATTTTTTACTATATACAATAAATAGGATACTTCCTCATCTGATTTTCTAATACTTTTTTTCTTTAAACCCTTTTGTTTGCTTCATGTGTAAAATCTTTTTAGGTGTATACTATTGATGGGTTCTTGTAGCTCTTCTCCATCACAATCAACTAGTTTGTATGTGCTGGTTTCAAAAGAAGAAGTAATCACAAAAGGTCCTAACCATTTTTCTTCCCATTTCCCTTTCTTCTCTCTTTCTACTTGATTTTTATGATTTTATTGCAACACTAGATCACCTATTTGGAATGTCCTTGGTCTGATGTGCTTGTTATAATTCCTTGACATTCGATTCTAATAACTTTAAGATGTTGAAAGGCTTGTTGTTGTCTTTAATCTAGCAACTCCAATTCTTGTAACCTAACAACCCTATAGTCCTCTTCACTTAGCAATCCATGTAGTGAAACTCTTAAGGATAGGATTTCTACCTCCAAAGGCAATATTGCTTCAGCTCCATAAACCAATGAGAATGGTGTAGCCCTTGTTGGCATTCAGACACTTGTCCTATAGGCCCATGGAGTAGGGTTTATTTGAATATGCCAATCCCTACCTAAATTGTCTACTATGTAAGATTTGATGAAAAACAAATCTATTAAGCCCAAAAAACTTGCATGCAAAAACCTGTCACAAGGAAGAAATCTATAGGAAACAAATAAGGGTTTTGCTCTGACAATATGAAAGTTTAAAAGGTTCTATTTATTTTCCTAACATTTTGATATAAATCTATCAAAATTCTGTGAGTACAGTGACTTGCAAAGTAGTATTCCACCTAATGATAATGGAGAATCAATGAATGATTGGTCATCATTTAATATTTTCTTATCATTTATCTATTGTCAGCCAAAAGAATGAATGCAAATATACAATAGATCAATCCTTATAGAGGGAGATAAAAAAACCTAATGGGAAAACCTAAAAGGTAAATAGGCATTTAATAATTAGATTTAATTATTAAATGACTAATGCAAGTGCATAAAGGGAAATCTTAAGAGGTAGTAAAGTTAATTTAATCAATGTAATTAAATTAATTCTTTACTCTAACACCCCCTTAAGATGCGCAACAATGGAGCTACAAATAATGCAAGAAAAAAGCAAAGGAACTACAATACTGAATGCAAATTTGGGTCTCGGCAACATGACCTTATGAGGTACCCAATCACAACCAAATCTCTATGAAACAAAGAAATAGGGAAAACCACATGGGAAAAACCCTCCTCCAAAAAGAGATAGAAATATGCGGAAAGCAGAAAAAAAGAAGGAAGGTAGGTGTCAATGAGACTCCCCAAGGAAAAATTCCTTCACCCAAAGCATAGAACACAACTGAAGATACCGTGAGGATGAAAAAGGCTTAGTGAAGATGTCAACAACCTATTCCAAAGTGGGAATATACTCCAAGCTGAGAGAACCATCCTGAATCAGCTGTTTGATGAAATGCATATGGATCTCAATGTGCGTGGTCTGCTGATGCTCAACTAGGTTGTGAGAAATATGAATGGCACTCTGATTGTCACACGAAAGAAGAGTGGGACTATCAAGAGGAAACCCAAAATATTTCATCAATTGTCGAAGCCATAAGACTTCTTGATTAGCTAGCACAAGTGCTCGAAACTCTGCCTCTATAGATGATAATACAACAACAATCTGCTTCTTGCAAGACCATGTGATAGGACCATAACCAAGACAAAAAACAAAGCTAGAAGTAGACTTTTGACCATCTATATCACTACCCCAATCGACATCTGTGAAAGCAAAAATGTGAGGATCTCTTGATGAATAGTGAATGCCATATGAAGTAGTGCCCTGAATGTACCTCAAAATACGTTTGGCAGCTTGCCAATGACTCTCATGAGACTCATGGGAAAATTGAGAGACAATTCGAACCACAAAGGAAATGTTAGGACGAGTGTGTGTTAGGTACAACAAACTACCCACATGTTTCCTGTATAAGGTGGAGTCCACTAAAGGAGTAGAAAAAGTGGTAGACAAAATAACACCTGACTGAAAAGGTGTGGTAGTAGGCTTGCAATCAAGCATGCTGAATCTCTGAAGCATGTCAAGAGCATACTTCTACTGGTGTACGGAAATCCCATCCAAAGACTAAATAACTTGTAGGCCCAAAAAGTAGTGCAGAAGTCCAAGATCTATCATCTCAAATTGCTCCATCAATGCTCTTCGAACACTTTGAATCATAGAAGATGAGATACCTATGATGATGAGATCATCAACATACAACACAAGTATAACAATATCAGCCCCATGATGCTGAATATACACTGTAGGATCAGAATGGCAGCGGGTGAAGTGCGAGGCTAGCAAGAAAGAGTCCATCTTCTCATGCAAAAGCATGTCACCAAGTCACATAAACATGTAACAAGTAGTTCATACAAACTTGTATACAAGAGGACAATAATCTAGAAATTTGAATTTGGGATTATAAAATATAGGGTCAATTTTGAGGTACTTGGAATTGACCTAAGATAGAAAAGAGCTAGTTTTTAGATATGACATGGATGTATGGAAATGGATATAATTTTGTAAACTAAAACATCGTAGTGAATGAAAAATATGTAGAAATATGCATAAATAAAAATTGAAAAAAAATGGATGCAAGAAAATAATATATAAAAGAATGTAAACCAGTATATACATCTTAAATGAATCTATCTTAAAAACTAAGAGAGGCATATTTCTTGGAGATAATTTTTGATTTATAACATGAGAGTTTTTAGTTTGATTTGAGTTAGGTGAGGTCACAAATGGGGGATTTTATCTGTAGTACATGAACACACAACATCAGGTCATGAATATTCCAAACTTGTGAGCTCTGTAATGAGTATGAGCACAAAATTTGTGAGAACATTGACCAAACAAAGGTTTGAAGCATAAAGTTATATGTATGAATGCCAAAAGCATTAGCACGAAAGTTCAAACCCACAAATGCAATGTATCAATAAGGAGTCAATGTTCATAATCAATGAGGACACTATTATTGTTGAATACCTCTAAACATAAAAATAATAAAATACAATAAAAACAACAAATTCTAAATCAAAACTACCAAACGAAAATGATTCTAGATTTCACCATTGCCTTTTTTTTTGCTTTGTTTGAATAGCTCTTATATCCTCGACTATCAACATTAGTGGATCACACTCTATTTTAACATTGAATATTGATCCTTCTGATAAATACACAAAAACAACATCTACTTGTGTATTTTATTAAATCATTTCTTGTGAATTTCTTCTATTTCTTTCTCGCCAACAAAATTTTCAAAGGCTTATTTTCTAATAATTGTTCTTTTGACCATTGTTTTTTAATTTTTTTATTGTTTATTTGGTAGATTGATTGTCACATCATAGAAAAATTGCGAGTCTATAAAATAACATTTTTCTACCCATCTTTATTTTATTTGGATGCCCCTACATACTATTAGTATATGATGATGATCAATGTGGTTATTCTTTGGGCAAAATGATCGGCCTTGTAGTTTTTTGAGATTGTAGAAAACACAATAGATTTCTACAAAATATACATCAATTGATCTTCATGATCCCCAATAGTGTAAAACCACAAAAAATCTAACTAAAAAATAATTATATTTTGCACATTTTTAATTTTTCCCAATTTTTTTTTGTCTATATTATTTTGTGCCATCTTTTCAAGAGTATAACGAGCGGCTGATGATGACCACATTAGCATCTAACAATAATATCCGATGACACTCGACTTTGCAACTTCGGTTGTCCTCTATGATGGGTAGAACGATTATTTTTGCGAAACAAGTCAAGTTTTATCAATTGAATTCTTTGACGAGCATCTCTAGAAAACTATATTAATTCGATTTCACAAATTGTGAGAAGTTAAGTTGGTAATGTTTCATTTACATTCATCTTTGAGGCTACAATACTTAAACAACATCCAACCATTTTTGCAGGCCCACTTCCCAATTTATTCTACTATTTACAGGGGAAATTCAACATGACTTGCGAGGTTTTGGAAGGAGTTCTTCCGCGCGGAGGCCAAAATGGTCTTGTCTGCTACAACGAAATAAGCTGCTCCACTCACTGCATCCACCCATAAATATGCTCATTTATTATTCAGCTGAACTCAAATTCCATCCCCATTAACAAAGAAAAGGAAACAGAGTACATAATATTAATAAAGTAAGCTCACCTAGAGAGATGATATGTGCCTGAGCTGCGTAGTTCAGATTCGCCCTTGCCCAAGGAATGGCCCGTGCTCCCATCATCTGTTAAATCATAATAAATTCGTATCAACATCACATTATATATTAATGAGATTCAAGCATGAACAAAAGTAAGAATGTGATTGAACTGTTCTTGTAAATTCATATCAATTACAATGCATATAATGAGAAGGCAACGCTAATATTTAGGAAAACACATGAAAGAGTGTAAAAGTGATTACTGACCACGGGGATTGCAGATGCTATAAATGCAATTGTGGCTGCCTTCGCCCCTGCTTTCACCCCATCTGTATTCAAACATATATATGCAATAAGTCCATTAGTTAGTATGAGGCCTCATCCTGCTTTCCAATCAGAAACTCTTTAACACACAACAGATCTAAATATACAAATCAGAGCAGGAAATAAGTGAAGTGGGGATAATGAAATTAAGTGCTGTGATTACCGTGTGAGTATTGCTTTGCTCTGTGCTGAGCAATGGCATTGGGGGTACTAGTGTTATGAGAAGAAGGCAGGGAAGCCTTGCTCATGTCCTGCTTCCTCACTGTCCACCACTCGTTCAATACCCATCATAAAAACTGGGGATATTATGTTTACAAATTTGCTAATCTTCTACTGATATTATGCACACAACTTAAACGCTCTCAGATGCAGGGATAATGAAGAAAAGAGGTATAAATAGAAGGAGGTCGCAGGAGCAGGTGAATGGAAGAGCCATGGAAGAGGGGATTTTAGGATAAACCGGGGTGCGCCGCAGTATTGTGGGTAAATCTGATTTTTTTGTCGCCTACCTAAAGCCTGTACTCAAATCAGGTAAATGAAGAATATTGTACGGGACGGTGTACATTCACTCCGAAGTCTCTGGATTAAATCTTTGCCTTGCACGTTTGTAAAATTGCAGAAAACGTACCGAAAACGACCATGTGCTGTTAATACAGTCGCTTGCACGAAAAACAAGGCAGTTTTTACTTCATTCTAGAAACCGGCAGTGGTTGGGTATTGATTTGATGGCCTCCGCCTTCCCCCGAAAGGTGTAGAAGTTGTGTCATATTCATCCCTGGTTTTGGTGTAAGCATCATATTTAGTGTCCAAACTTCCCACAATAGGATCGGCTGTTGAACACTTTGCACGTTATGGTGTATGCATATCCATTCGATATGGCTGGATGCCCATCCCTGCGTACGCATGCCTCGAACGGCCCAACCCCTGCAGTCGTGTCTGACATCCCACGTACCCTGCCGCATACACCGATTTGACAGTGCACAGAAAAAGAAAATGCATATTTAACAAGGGGACACTTAAGTTTTTTTTCACGCCCTCCTTGTATATTTTAACAAGGTCTTTTTTTTTAATTACGAACGGGATTAACATGTATTTGTAATTAAGTGATTTTAATATCACTGGAAAATTTTATAATGACATTACTTAATTTTTAAAAATCTATATATATAGATATTAAATTTTTGTACTATGTATAATTAATTTATTTCGAGATGTGTATAGTTAAAAAAAAATAAAAAAAAAAGTTTATATATTATTATTTTATATTAATTTTAATCAGAAGTATTGATGATATTTATGTAGAGGGAGGATCATGGACAACAATTTTTTTGGATAATCACTATAGTCTATTAAATTTTAATCCAATGTACATCAGTTATATAATGTAATTATGATTCAATTATATATTATAATTTTGAGTTAGATGATTATCATATTTGTGAAAAAATTAATAAATTGTGGATTTAAGAAATAATCAACCAAATTACTTATAAGTTATTTGATATTTACATCATCATGATTAAATTAATTATTAGTATATACCATGTATATTTTATGATTTACACGTCTTCTAATTTTAATTTTTGAATTCTTTGGTGTTTGATTATTGTTTATTTTTAAATCTTAGTATTAAATCAATGTGTTGGTTTAAATTTATTTCATTTGATTATTTTATTGAGCTCAATTTAAAAGTTAAAAATTCATACCATCTCAATTTATTATTTACATATAATTTATACTTAGTTTCAATTAACAAGCACATCACAAATATATACTTGTACTTTTTAAAACTATATATATACACACTATAAAAATAAAACTATATCAAGCAAATTTAAATATTAAAAATAATACATTTTAAACAAAAGTTATATTAAAAGAATAAAAATATTTATATACTAAATTGTACTTTGAATTTGAAAATACTTACTAATTTTCAAATTCAACTAAACCAACTAATTTTCAATATCAAATATTTGTTGGTTTAAGTTATACTAAACTAAACCATATTTGTTGGTTTAACTTAAAGAATATAAAACTCTTTCTAAAAAAATTAAAATACTATAATTTTGAAGATATTTAATAAATTTTAATTATTACATTTGATTATTTGTTTCAAATATATGGATATCTGATGGTGAAAATTGTTATTTTTTAAATCTTTAAATTTGAAAATTAACCATTTCAATTTATTAATTAGTGCATGTGAATTGAAGAATTAATATTTAAATTTTAGAATTTTAAAAAAAAAACTAAACAATATTCTTAAGAGCAAGTATATTAATTAACTTATTTATTGATGAGTAAGATTGGTATTTATATCACGAAAAAAAATTAAGAAATTGCCTATCAATAATGATATTTAATTTTAAAATAAAATCAAAATTTATCAAAAAGTTTTACAACATATAATCTAATTTTTTTAAAACAATATTTTCTAAACATGTAGTTACCTTACAGTATATACTAAAACAGATTTTATAAACTTTAATAAAATTATATATATATAAATAATTAAATAATATTATTACTAAATTTTTCATATTAAAATTACTAAATAATATAATTAAAAATTATATATAGAAAGATAAATCTAGGTTAACAATTAAAAATATGTAATTTATATTTTTTAAGATATAAAATTATGACAAAATATTATTGATGTAAAAAAAGAATAAACCATTATTTAATTGAAATTAAGTAAAATTATATGAAAATAATAAATTGAATTAAGTATGATACTTTCTCACATCCTAATAATAGTGTGATTCAAAACATTGATAAAAATAAGAGCATTACTAAAAAATAGAAAATAGAAAATAGAAAATTAAATGTGACTATCATTTAGATTCTAATTTAATAATTTGGTAAAAGTATTTAATGTAGCAACTCGAAATTAAATGTGACTATCACTTAGATTATAATTAGTTGAATAATTGACATTGTAATTTATGGAAACTAAGCATATTTATTTAGGGTTTGTTTAGAGATTAGTGTGATGTTACAAATGGTGTGTTTCACACTTCAATTAAGTAGTTGTTTATTTTTTTACATCAATAGTATTTTTTTGATAATTTTGTATCTTTAAGAATACAAATTATATATTTTTAATTGTTCTAAACGTTTAAAACATTATTATTTTAAAATTTAAACAATAAGAATAAGTTTATTGAGCTTTTATTAAGTTATTTGAAATCTTTTTAATTTAATATAATGTTTTTAATTTTTTTTAAAAATACTTCTACACACCAATTAATTTGAATAAATATTAAAAAAATATGGTATAAATATTAAAAATTAATTATAACATTTTAAATAATCTCATAAAGCTATATTTGATTGTAAAACTAAAAATTAACGTTGATTGATTAAAATAAAAATATTTATATTCCAAGTGTTATTTATCTATAAACATATATTTTAAAAGATTATATAATTATTTAATAAAGATAGCAAACTTATAAGAGAACACTTAAAAAACTTTTCAAATAACACTTACTTAATTTTTATTTTATTTCAAACACATTATTTATACTATGACTAATAATTTATAAACTTTAATAACATTAATTTTATATTTTAAAAAATTAAATAATATTTTTATCTAAATTTTTCATACTATATATTTATTAAAATTATTAAATAATATAATAAAAATATAAACATATAAATAATATTAAGAATTTAAATTTGATTTATCTATTAATTTATTTTAACTAAATTGAAAATTAAAAATATTTTATTTTTAAAATTGTTAAAAAATTTATTATGCCTCTCCGACAGCTATACCGTAATTGAAAAAAAAAAAACTGTCCTAAAATATAAGTGTTTGAAAATAAAACTTAAATGTCCCTTTAATGTAAAATTGTTGTCCATGATCCTCCCTCTACATAAATATCATCAACACTTCTGATTAAAATTAATATAAAATAATAACATATAAACTTTATTTTTTTATTTTTTTAAACTATACACATCTCAAAATAAATTAATTATACATAATATAAAAATTTAATAACATTGTCTATATATATAGATTTTTAAAAGTTAAGTAATGTCATTATAAAATTTTCCACTAATATTAAAATCACTTAATTACAAATACATATTAATCTCGTTCGTAGTTAAAAAAAAAAGACCTTGTTAAAACATACAAGGAGGGCGTGAAAAAAAACTTAAGTATCCCCTTGTTAAATATGCATTTTCTTTTTCTGTGCACTGTCAAATTGGTGTATGCGGCAGGGTACGTAGGATGTCAGACACAACTGTAGGGGTTGGGCCGTTCGAGGCAAGCGTACGCAGAGATCCTGTCCTTGTACCACACGCCACTGTATCTCTACCACATACAATGACAGTCTGCACATAAAACATACCCCATCGAAAGTCAGCACAGAAAACGTACAAAATGAAAATGCATATTTAACCAAAGCACACTCAAGCTTTTTTTTTCAAACACTTATATTTTAATCAAGCGAACACTTAGATTTGTTTTTCAATTTATTTTATCAATATTTTTAAAATAAAATAATAATAATAAAATAAAATTTATATTAATAAAATAATTAAAATTATAAATTAATATTAATAAAATAATAAAATAATAAAAATAATAAAATCTATATTAATAAAATAATAAAATATTAAAAAATGTTAAACTTTCATTTTTTGTTTTAATTATTTAATGCTAACTTCTAAATGGCCAAAAAAATATTGTGAGAATTTGTTTTGCAGTTTTAAAAATATTTTTTTAGTTGAATAAAATAATAAATTAAAATATTTTTTATTTTTTTTTGATCGGTAAAAGGCTAAAGCCTTATAATTTTATTAATAATAAAAAGTTTTTACATACAGAACCTTGCTCAGTGCAGGCCCTGGTAGGAAAGAGCAGGGTAGAGAAAACCTCCAGCCGTGCCTGGGACTTAAATTCGGATACTAATACATAGTTTCATGGGCATTCCCATGACTCGATATACATCGAGATTTTGAAAAAATTACATAGTTTTCAGTGGGCATACCCACAGCTCGAACTTGTCGAGGGTACATATATGCTTAGATATTTACAATTTTCACTTGTGATTTTAATTACAAGATTGAATTCCATATCCAAATATATGGGTATTAATTTGTAGATCCAAAACCCTATCCTCTTACATGGTTAGTGTTTCAAACTAGATTAAAATAATTGTTAAAGACCTTGTTTATTTACCAACGGAGGATAGCATGGGTTACCTGACTCTATGTACCTAGAATAATTTACCAGAAATTCATAGATCATAGTTCATACAATTAAGCTCCCCTACTATCTCAATATGAGTTAAATTATTGTACTGCTTAGACAATTCTAATCCATATTCTAACTGATTTAGAAACCTTGAAGCAGAGGATCCGAACATCCTTAAACCAAATACATTATTAGAGAAAATAAGCTGCAACCCTTAACTTGAAACCTTAATTAGAAATAATTAGTAGAACCATGCTACATTAAAGTCTAAACTATAAATCACAAGAAAGGGTGAAAGGATACTCCCTTTAGCTTTAAATGTCGCTTAGCACTAATCACTGCATACCAGATGAAGATAAGCTCCCTATTGCTATAAATAACCCATAGCCCAAGCTTATTTGGCCTAAGAAATCTACTCTCCACCTACTGCACCAGGTCTAGGCAAGACAAAAGAGCAAGACCGGCCAGGCAATTTCCAAATAAAAAAATTGTATATATGCATATATATAGAGACCTTTATATATGAATATATACCATTCTTATATATGAGCAGGTATTTATTTATATATATACCTAAATATTAACATACATATATATATATATATATATATATATATATATATATATATATATATATATATATATATATATATATATATATATATATAAAGTAAATACCTGTACATATATATATATGTGTATATATATATATATATATATATATATATATATATATATATATATATATATATATATATATATATATATATATATATATATATATATATATATATATATATATATATATGTACAGGTATTTACTTTATATATATATATATATATATATATATATATATATATATATATATATATATATATATATATATATATATATATATATATATATATATATATATATATATATATATATATATATATATATATGTATACATATAGATAGCTGAATATATATATAAATGAGGTTTAGAACAAAGCAATCACCAAACATTCAAATCAAGGGTCTAGTTGCTCAATTCTGGTACTAGAACAGCCTATATACTCAACTGCTCAAAAAGTTAGAAGCTTGAGAAAATAGGGACCAGGGTTCCATCTTAGCCTTCACTGGCTATCATCTCACTAAGGTCCGATATTATCCATATACTTAATGCTGTACAAATTGCCATTAAACTTATATTTTTTAGTTTGTAGTTTATAATTCAGGATATTTCCTTTAGCACAATTCCTTAGAGCATATTTTCAACAACAACATCACCTTAAACTGGTTGAAGACATTCATTTACCATCTAAGCTGGAATAAAACAGTAGGCTAATGTATTGGGCTACCAAATCCACTATTTGCACAATACCATTATCTATTCTTAGCTATTCTTATATTTAAGAGTAGCAGGAATGAAGATAGCATCCAGTTCCACAAACCAATCAAACTCTTCATCACTGATACTCATTATATATAAGCCGGAAAAAAAACACATAGAGGGAGCCTTAGAAAAATAGTATCAATGAAAAAAGGTTATCTTACTGATATTATGAACATGTTCATTATATATAAACGTATACATACTATTACATGTATACATTTATATATACCAATGGAAATTAATGCAGAATTCTATAATTGATACATGTACATAATAGTATTGAAAATAGCCCTCTATGGATAGATTGGTCAAAGTCTAGCATAAAGCCATAAGAATGGTCTTCCATCAGTGCTGAGGGTTTAGCCTCAACTAATCTTTGAATGACATTCTGCTATATATCCATGGTGATTACCAGCTATAAATGTAGAAACTGATTGCATTGATTATTCTGCATGCCTATAAAAGAATAGGAGAATCTAATGTGAAGGGATCTATTCAGAGTATCATGAACTATACATATTAGTGTATTAAGAATATTAAGATTTCTACACTCATTAATCATAGAAACTTCTATCAACACAACCTCCTATAGCTCTAAAATAGTGAGGAAATTATTTGGCTTGAAATAAGTTAATAAACGTTAGTGAATCTGATTTTAAGGTCCATTTATGTGTAGAAAAAATATACAAGGACCTGTCTCATATATCTCCTAATCCTAGGCTAACAAAACTATACAATAAACAAAAGCACATCCAGTCTAAGTTTGTAGTTAGTACTTAATAAGATCGCTTGGATCTAAAAATTAACAACCTTAAACCGACCTATTAACTATCAGGGCCGAAGGCTTTATGTGTTGAATTAGATAGATATCTGATTGCAATATTCATCCTACAACTCTAGGGAGTCATAACTCAGGGGGGCTATGGATACTTAATCCTAAATACATAATCACCAAAAATCTTGCCTATGACAGATCTCCACGATTTATCTGGCTGTTGGTGTCTATACTGGATAGAGGTAAAAAGTCATTTAGAATCAAATGTTTCTCTGTATCTAGTTAAACCTCATTTCTAGGAGGGAGAAGCTTGACTGCACTGGTCATGTCAAGAGACCCTAGGTTAGCCATTAGGATAGAAAAAAAAACCATCTAGGAACATTTGTTAATGCAGGCATCTTAACAAACTTGCAAAGGAATCCATATAGAAATATACATATCTATTCATATATGCCAGAATTTAAAAACTATACATACTTGCAGAGATTAACATAAGTCTGTAGCAGTTTTAGTATTAGACCATGAAGTGCTTCTTTGAGTTGAGAATGTAGTCATCCTAATCTAAAACATTATCATAAGTTTGCACATATAGCCATATAGAAACTAATATACAGGTATTGTTTAGACATTATCTATACTTAATACTGGGACTGTAATCCTATACTATTTGGAAAGAAGCCTTGTTATGTTTGCTTAGTTATCTTTGTTTTTCTGTATGGTTCCATAGCTCCATGAGCTCCCCTCTTTAAACATCACAACTAGTCTTTCCGCCTCCTCATCACCTTTCTTAGCCCGCCTTGTGCACCTTGTAACCTCCAGAGCTATTATATGAATGTTGTCTAGCTCTACTTGGTCCAGATCTTCAGGGATTTCAAAGCCCTCCATCCTCCAAAAGTGTAGAATCCATTTCATATCTGTCTCTTCCGTCAAAGCCTCTCTGTAAATGTATTCCAAATTCTTACTCATCTTTGGCCAATGTTTATCAAATCTTGGTTCGTCTTTGAAGGTGATCATGGGAATCCGCTGAGATTGTGGGATCTGGTTTAGCTTTGAAATCTCGGTGTTCATTGTTACCTCAGGGTATGGTATAGTCAACTCATTGTCTATACAATTAACCATTTTTTCCAACCCGCCTAGGTGGTCTTCATTGAAGAGCATCCTTGCTACCTGGATTATATCATTCTTGGATTTTCCTGCAAAGATAGAGATTGCTATAAATTGTCCGATGATTTCCCCATTTGTTTGGTAGGTGAATTCATTATCAAAGTGTTGATCACCCATCGCATGCTTAATTGCTCTTCTCATGGAGTCTAGCAGTGTTTTGAGGATCTGGTTCCATCTTTCAGGGAGGATGTGTCCTCTGAAGGCCATGGCTCTGTTTCCTTTGGTGTAGAAGGTGAGCAGTCTGGACTCCATGTTTTAAAGTATACCGAAGTAAGGTTGATTTCATACTATGAGGAAAGTAATCAAGGCTCTGTCTGAAACTATCGAGGATATGATGGAAGCCTAAGGAAGTTACTGGAATTGTGATCATGTTGAGTTCCATCCTTTGCTATCGTGGATAGCTTGCAATGATTATTGGTACATGCCTCATCTGGAAGTGCTACTAGATTGTTCTAATTTGTTCTTGAATCATAGGAATGATAATATGGTATTCTGTAAAAACTTCCTTCCTTTTATAGAAATGATTACACTGTGCTTTGTAAGAGCTTTCGAGAGGGTGCTTGGAGGTTTTAAATAACTTATGCTAAATCCTTATGCCCCGAGGCTTAAATGAGTTTTAGTAATGCCATGTTTATCTAGGAATCTAGGTTAAGCTAAAGCAGAGTCTATTCTAATATTAGAAGATAGTGCTCGACAATTTGGTTAATTAACTATGATGGATATTTATGATTCAAGAGATACACCAGTATCGCTATGGGTGAGGCCCATGTTTTCTTAGATTCCCTGAAAACAAGTTAAACTAGAATAGCTAATCGGGACCATGTCATCTAAAGACTAAAGAAGCCATAGTATAAATGGCTAATCTAAGGAAGACTACTGCTATTAAGGATTCCAATGAATATTGAGGTTAACTTGAAATACCATTTTCGAGGTGTTTATATTAAATATAAAGGTTTATTGGTAGCTGTATTGCTTAAGGATTAGACTGTCCATAGAAGTGAGGAAGCTTTGATTACAATCTTCCTAGAGACTCAGTGGTAATTAGTATTTGATTACCTTATTAAATATAAGGTCCAGGCCGTTATACTTAAGTAATCATGAGTAAAGCAATGTCCTTAATTATGACCATTAATAAGGGTTCTCTAGGAAGTCTATCTTTAGGATGATTAAATATATACCTAGATCATACTATGATTAGTCAGCTTAATATACTAAGATTTAACTATATATTGTAATACTACCTCCCATTAATATAATGATCAAGCGTAGCTCTCTCATTTCTTAAATCTTCTATTTATATTTTTCCTTTATTAGCAAGAGAGAGCATCCTATATTTACATCTCTTACATGTATGTAGATTCCTTAACTTACATCTGAACTTTTTCGGTACTATAGAAGGGTTTAAAGTCTTGCGATACTAAAAATTCATAAAAAGGCTCAGATTCTATACAATGAAGCTTTGAACCCCTGGTTGTCTTATCTTTTTAAGCTTACATTTTCTATCTTAGTCTACTAATTTCAGCTAGATTTTACTGATGGAAGCCTTACCTCAGCTCTGTCAATCTTATAGTATGTTTAAGCCTAACCTAGGTAGATTCTAAAACTGATGATTCTAAGAGGTGTTTATAGTTAGTAGGATGATCAACGAGCTTATCTTCCTTCTTGGTCCTTTGCCTAGATCTACCTTCAAACACTTCTTCAACCCTTAACAAGAGTATTTTTCCATAGTTACCACTCCGTTGGCCCCTAGATTGGCTAGCTTGTCAGCCTCTGTGTTACCTTCTCTATAGGTATGTCTGATCTCATAATTTGAAATACTTTCAATAATTGAATTAATCTCTTCAATTTTTGCGTTCAAGATCCAATTAGGAGTTTTCCTAGTGCGGATGGCATTGATGATAATTTGGGAATCTCCTTCAATAATTAATTTATTAATATTGAGGTCCTTGCATAATTTAAGCCCCTCTAGTGCTATTGTACATTTTTCCATATTGTTTGTTGTAGGGTTAATGGGTTTTGAGAATCTAGCGATAACTTCTGACTTCCAATTGTGAATGATCCCTCCAATACCTGCTACCCCAGGATTACCTCGCGATGCTCCATCAAAGTTGAGTTTATACCATCCAGCTTTCAGGGGTAGCCATATACAAGAAGATCTGTCAGCTTTGGCTTTAGATCCCCCTTTACCAAAGAGGGGAGGGATATCTAATTTTGGCCATTTGCATTTGATTCTGTTATCCCAGCTCCTAAAAGAACCTTCCAAATGCTGCGAATCCTTGAGTTTGCTATTAATAATTTCTACTATTGAAGCTTCTATCTTGTTTGTGATTGAGATCCAAGTTAATTTCTGATCCGTAAAAATCCTTCTATTTCTTTCTTTCGATAATTCCCATACAACTATGGAAGGTGCCACTATCCATATATCCTTGAAAAGATTGTCTTTATAGAGTGCAGGCCAAGCTTTGAGATTGCTAATTAGATCATAATGGGAAGCAGATTTCCATCCTAAGCTTTGATAAAGCCAATTCCAGCACTCTTGGGAAAAGGGGCAATTTAGGAGAATGTGGTTAACATCCTCAGAATGATTTTCACATAAGGGGCATCTAGATGGTCCCTCGAAACCTAATTTATTGAACCTGTATGCTGTAAGGATCCTGTTTTGTAGAGCTGCCCATAGAAACATACCAGCTTTAGGAAGACATGCTTTATTCCAACAAAGGTTTAATGGTATGTCTATGTTATCCATGTTTTTGTCCCTAATAATAGAATTGTAACCTTCCTTAACTGAGTATTTACCAGTATTTGATCTCATCCATATTAGAATATCTGATCTATTTTTAAGTGTTACTTCTCTCTTATTCAACACCGCTAGGAGATTCTGCTTTTCCTGCCATCTTTCATCAATTCTATTGAGGACACTCCAACTATCATCTTCCTCCTTTTGTAAGTAATCCTTGATATATATGCCTAAGACTCTTTTGCATTCTTCCATAAATTCCTCGGTAAATCCTAGTTTGTTTATGGGAGTAAGGCCTGCCCATGAGTCATCCTAGAATAACGCTTGATCTCCCCTTCCTACATTCCAAGATAGGTATTTGCCAATTATCTCTCTACATTCTTTGATATAATTCCATATCCGTGAACCTTTAACATGTGATTGTGTTCTGAAGATATTAATGGGGTCCCCTTCGGGGATGTATTTATGTAATAATATAGATGCCCACTTACTGCTTGAATCTTTATACATTCTCCAAATGAGTTTGGCCCCGAGAGCTTGGTTTTGCCAAAGAAGGTTTTTGATGCCTAGACCTCCTTTTGATATTGGTTTGCACAGATTCTCCCATTTGATAAAAGCAATCTTTTTGTCTTCGAGGGTCCTTGCCAATAGAATTCTCAGAATATTTTATCTAATTCCTTTTTTACGCTGATTGGAAGGGGGAGAACTAACAAGTGATACGTAGGTATAGCTGAGAGTACAGATTTGATCATGGTTGTCCTGCCTGCTTTAGTTAACCACTTCCCTTTCCATGAGCTTTTCTTATTTTGTACTTTAGATAAGACTTGTTGCCATAGTTTGGAAGATAAGAGGCCAGTGTCCAGGTCAATTCCTAAGTATTTACATGGAAACTTGCCGATTTTGTATCCCATTATACTGCAGATATCCTTTTCGATATTCAGGCAGGTATTAATAAAGAAGATTTATGATTTTGTTGGATTAACATGTTGGCCGGAGGCTTTGGCGTAAGTGTTCAGAATGCTTTTGAATGCTCTCGCTTCTTGTCTATTGGCGGAGCTAGGTAGAATTTTATCATCCGTGAACTGCTGATGGGTAATATTTGGGACATTTTCTGAAGCCTTTAATCCCATGATTTTTCCTTCTACTTGTTGCTTCATAATTGCTCTTCCTAATGCTTCTGCCATAATGACGTAGAGAAAAGGGGACATCGGGTCTCCTTGCCTTATTCCCCTAGATATACTAAAGAAACCTTTTGGTGAGCCATTGATAAGAATGGAAATTTTGGGAGATGAGATGCAATTAAAAATAAGGTCGATCCATTGTTTGGAGAAACCGAAAGCTTCCATACATTTACATAGGAATCTCCAATCTACTTTATCATATGCTTTTTGGATGTCTATTTTCATTAACATGCTCGGTTCTTTTGTAATCTGAGCAGTATGTACTATTTCTTGCGCTATAATAATACCATCTAGAATCGATTTGTTAGGTACAAAACCCGTCTGTTCTTCAGAGATAATTCTTGGGAGGAGGGTTCTGAGTCTATTTGCTAAACACTTTGAGAGGATCTTATAGATAGTATTACATAGGGAGATACGTCTAAAGGCCCCTGGTTCCATACTTTCATTTTTCTTTGGAATTAAGGTGAAGAAGGTGTTGTTGATTTCACTTAAAAGAGCTCCTGAGTTTCTAGTGGCTTCCATTGCTTGCCATACCTCTACTCCAACAAAATGCCAACACTTTTGGAAAAAGCCTGCTTGAAAGCCATCTAGGCCTGGAGCTTTATCTGGATGGAGTTGAAATATTGCTACTCTTACCTCTTCTAAAGATAACTTGTTATTTAGTATTTTATTGTCCGCTTCCATAATCAATTTCAGAATGGCTTTAAGCATTTCTTTTTGGGTATTGAGATCTGAAGCTT
Organism: Chamaecyparis obtusa; assembly: GCA_027943335.1. NCBI lineage: Eukaryota > Viridiplantae > Streptophyta > Pinopsida > Cupressales > Cupressaceae > Chamaecyparis > Chamaecyparis obtusa. The sequence goes on from BSBK01009670.1 coordinate 25,160, forward strand.
CTAGTGAATTGAGAAGGGAATAATAAAAATTTGTAAGAACCTCTGAAATCTTTCTAGGGTCCTCTGTAGTCGATCCCTCGCCCGTATTAATTCTGGCTATTCTGTTAATGTTCCTTTTGAAATTGGTTGTGTTATGGAAGAATTTAGTGTTGCTATCCCCCTCTTTAAGCCATGACTCCCTAGACTTTTGCTTCCAGAATATCTCCTCTTTGAGGAGAATGTCATTGTACTTAGCCATTAGCTCCTTTTCCTTGTGGTAGCTAAGGGCATTCATTCCTTGTTCTATTACTGTATTATTGAGGTCAGTTAATTCTTGTTCTACTTGAGCTTTTTCTTTAAATATGTTATTAAAGTGATTCTTATTCCATTCTAACGCTTTATGTTTGATAGCTTTTAATTTTGTTGTTAAGCAGAACATTTTCGACCCTTTAACCGACATTTGTCCCCACCATTCTTCTAAAAGATTTATGAATTCCGGGTTCTGGAACCACATAAATTCAAACTTAAATGGGCTTCTTGTCGGTTTAGAATTTTCTATAATGGAAAGTCTAACTGGGAAGTGATCTGATCCTACTTTTGGTAATATTTCAGTATTGACTGTTTGATTAAAATTCCCGGGATTCGTTCTAGTTAAAAATCTATCTAGTTTTTCAGCTATGTAGCTGAAACCCTCTCTTCTATTATTCCATGTGTAAATTCCATTACTTGTATTTAAGCTTATCAGATGATTATCCATAGCCCACTTGCTAAAATCCTTGTGAGCTTGTGATATATATTGTGAGCCTCCGTATTTTTCTTCGAGATTTAAGATAGCATTGAAATCCCCTCCAATGATGAACAGTTGTTCTAGATTATCAGCTAGAAGACTTTGTAATTCTGACCAGACTTTTCTCTTTTCCTCATTAGAGATAGGTCCATATACATTGGTCAAGTTGAATTTTAAATTAGATTTCAGGCTTTTAATTGTTAATGTCATCCAGTTAACGTTAGTGTGTGTGAGTAGTGCTATTGTTTTACGGGGATCCCATAGTACTACCAAACCACTTGAGAAACCTACTGCTGGAACGTATTTTGATTTCCAAATACCAAGTTTTTTGCTGAACTTGATGCTTTCCTCTTTATTAAGCTTTGTTTCCTGTATCAAGAGTATTTCTGAATCAAAGTCTCTTAGGTATCTTTTAATTAAGCGTGTTTGTTGGGGGCATTTAAACCCCTAACATTCCAAGTAGTGACTTTCATTTCTCTTTCGGAAGGATCTTTCCCTTCCTTGTATTCAGGATATCCACTATTTTAATTTGGTTACCTGCATTACCATCCAAATTTCTCAGCTCAACCGCTGACTTTCTCCCTCTTTTCTTTTTAAGTTTATTAATATTAGGTGTGCTAAGACTACCTCTATTCAAAGCTAATCCTAGTTCTCTGTTCTCATTAGTTATTCCAAATAGGCCTTCAATTTCATCTTTAACTAGGATTTCTTCTCTCCCATCCCCTATCTTTGGAGATACCCAGTCATCCAGGTCTTTTTGTGCATCTACGGGGAGATCTGAGGGGACAACCCTATCAATGAGTTCTTTACCATATATCTCTATTAGCTCTTCAGTTGTTCCTGATATATCCAGATTTAACTCTTCTAATTCCAAAGGGATTAAAACACCTTGTTCCCCTTCTTCTGATTTTTTAATATTTATGTTTTTAATATAAGTTATATCAACCTCCTCTGCACCCAGCTTGTCTATATCTTCTTTTCGTGTGTCTGGATGTTTTTTGGATATTTTGCAAGGGATTTTTCTGAAACTTCCATATCCAAGGGTATATGAAGGAGAGGCTGTTCAAGTCTATTTTCCTGATCCCTACTTTCTTCTACAATACACTCCTGTATTTGTTTAATTAAAATTTCCTTTTGGGATTTCAATTCCTCGAAGTCGCATATATTGTCCAAGAAACTATCTGTTAAATCCTCAGGTAGAGACACTCCTAGGTAATTGATGATTTGATTTATCTCTTCTTCTATTTTGTTTACTTGATCTACTAGTTCTACCACTTTAGCACGTTCAGGTTCCAAAAGTAATTCTGTTTGGAAATTCGTTTGATCTCTTTCCTCTTGTTGATAGGCTTTGTTATCCTTTTTTCCGGACTCTATTTGAATTAATTTTTTGTCCCTGCTAAGCACACTATCCGATTTCTGTCTAATAGTGTCTTGTGCATTTTTCCTTAAAGGCAACCAGGTCTCATCTATTTGTTGATTTTCTAAAATGTAGATAGGGGTATTAACACTCTGTTCCTTTTGGTCATCTTGATCCTTTGATGTTTCATTCACCATCGTTGGGTAAGAGGAATTGTTGGCTAAACCTTTCTCCTTTGGGGTTCTACATATAAATCCTCCTCTATTGCTACAGAGACAGATCTCAATATCTTTGTTAGGTTGGGAAGCACAATTTGTGTTTTTATGAGCTTCTAATGTATTTTTATTACTTTCAATAAAGTTTTCTACTATTATTGGGTTAATAATTATAGTGTTATGGTTAAAACATAATTTAATGGGGGGTATATATTTTTGGTGATGATACATCTCTACAATGATTATTTTATTAGCTTGTAGAGGTGTTTCCTCAGCAGTTCTTTTAAAACTACCTATTTTATTGCCAATTAAATGAAGTGTTTCTCTACAAGATAATTCCAAAGGCAAATTTTTAAGGATGATAGCTTTTTATAGAACGAAATATTTTAAACGTAATGGATTGAATATAGGCATCCAGTCAAAAAAAGAAAAAGGTAGATTTCTGAACTTCAAAGTTTTCTTGCTCATAATGCTTTCTTTCAAGGATTTATTATGATAGTTAATGTATAAAAAATTATCTCTGAGAATTGTTATATTTACCTCTCCTGGGAGTTGTGTCGCTAGTCCACTTATCACTTCCTTTATTGATACACCAGTTCCTTTCCAACATCAAATCATACCTGCTTCGGCTAAAAGCTTTTGCTACTGCATAATCTTATTGTAATCTAATGAAATTATCTCACCATGTGTTTTACCTGTTATTTCTTTGCTGAGGCGCCTATGAGGAGGTGTATAAGATGTATTGATGGTGTCACGATGAAGACTTTCTGCTATCCAGTCATGATTATTTATATTTTCTACAGCATTACCAAATGTGGGTCTCTCCAACCTTCTTCGATGGGGAGAGCTATATTTATTATTATTGTTCAGATTATAGCTAACAACAAATTTGTCACAAATACTTTGCTCCTTCAATCCTTCATAAAAGGTGAGGGTTTTATTGGAACAGGGGTAAATATCTTTGGATGTTGTTTGGGATTCATCTTTCTTCAAATATCCATCTCTATAGCCCTGTTCCCCTAAAATCCTATCCCTTTTATGGGGGGGAGTGTATGATTTAACTTTGTTATCAACCTCCTTGAGCCTTTCAAAGGAATTATTCATGGAAATTTTGAAAGGACTTAGAGGCTTGGACTATTTTAAAACCTTTTTTCTGCCTCTAACCACCTTCCATTCAGAATTTTGCTTTGTCAATTTCTCAGGGAGTTCCTCTTCCTTGCCCTTAATCATATGTCTTATGGAAGATCGTTCAAAAGGCCTTTCGAAATGTATTTGTATAGATTCAGCCCGGCCTTCTCTTTCTGTATATGTGGGATTACCAATCATATGTTGTATTTGTTTAGCCTTTCCTTCCTCAGCGAACCTGTGACCCAGTGCTTGCCTTGCATACTTGGTTTTCAAAAAAACCTTCAATTGCCAGTCCAAAAGATGGACTGAGAAGACTTTATGTCTATAATCCCTAACCCTAGGAGGGATTCTATTGTATGGGCTCACCTTTATGCATAGATTCGGAACCATAGCCGCACTCCTATGTGAATCTACCCTAGATTCTACCATATTCCTATTAGATAGTGAGGTCATTTCCTTATCGCAATTGATCTGTGAAGAATCAAGGAGGGAAGGCTTGGCTCCTGTTCCTTTATTGCTTACTAACTATTCCATACCTTCGCTATTATCTTTTTCCCTCTATTTGGCAATGAATTCTCTTAGGTGATTGTAAGAGGGATGTGGTTGTTCCTTTATCCGACATTCATTCTTTTTGTGTCCATAATTCCAACAGTTGAAACAGTACCCCGTAAATTCTGCATATTCGCTTTGAGTTTTTCCTTCCCCTGGGTTCTTCCTGCATTTATCTGCCCTTTGATTGTCATGGCAATTCTTATTTACATCCTTCACCGTCCGCAGAGTATCATGAATAAGACCTAGATTTATTTGCCTCTGCTGAAAAAAAGCCTTCCTTTTTGTGTGAGATTTTCACATTTTCGCTAGTAGAAAACCCAATCACTTGAAAATCATAAATTTATAAATTTTAAAATAATAAATTAAAATATTAATAAAGCTTAATTTTTAATAATATTTATATATTTAATTTTTTATTATATTAATTATTATTATATTATAATATTTAATTTAATGATTTTGAATAATATATTGTATAAAAAATTTAACAATAATAATTTCTAAATTTTTGAAATATATACATATATATAGAGAATATTAAATTTTTATATAATATATAATATATTTATTTTAAATCAATGATTTATCATTCTCTTTTTTATATTATTTATATGATTTATATATTTATTTTTAGAACACATAAATTATAAAATGCTAAAAGATAATTTATTTATAAATATTATATTTATTATCTTTTAAAGTAATAAAAGAAAGAAAAATTAAAAATGATTTTTCAAATTGAATAAATAATATTTATTATCATTCAACATTCAATAATGAACAATTGTTTTAAGTCTAAACCCTCAAAAAATGTTTAGAAATAAACAATCATATCAAAGATTTGTGTCTTATATTATTATTTTTTTTGATGCTTTTGATTTTTTTTTCTATAAAAAAAAGTAAATATTTGTATAAAATTTTATCAAATATTTTCTATTTCACTAATTTTAAAATTAAATAATTTAAAAATTAACAATTATGATCAAAATAAATTATTAAATATCATAAATAAAAATAATTTATATTAAAAAAGTGAATGTAAAAAATTATATTGATTTTAATTTATATCATTAATTATAAAATTAATTTTTATAAATTTAATATTTTATATAGTTTAAATAATATTTATATTATTGTTATAAAATATTTTATATAAGATATATATAAATTAAAAAATAAATAATTATATATAATATAATTTTTAAACTCAGCCAACTAAACCATATAATATAATTTTAATAATAATTATACTTTCTAAAAAAATTACTATATGTTTTTAAAACTTATTATTTAAATTTCATATAATATATATTTAAAATTATTAAATAATAGATTATATATTATAATATAATGATTACAATAAACAAAAATATAAAAATCCAAACATATAAATTTAAAAATAATATATAATTAACTATTAATAGTTTTATTATTTTATTAATATAACTTTGATTTTATTATTATTATTTTATTTTAAAAATATTCATAAAATAAATTGAAAAAAAATTCTAAGTGTCCGCTTGATTAAACCTCCACTTGATTAAAATATAAGTGTTTGAAAATAGAACTTAAGTGTCCTTTGGTTACATATGCATTTTCATTTTTTTCATTTTCTGTGCTGACTGTCGGTGTATGCGGCAGGGGTACATTTTCTGTGCAGACTGTGTATGCGGCAGAGGTACGATGGCGTGCGGTACGAGGGTAGGATGGCCATCCAGCCATATCGAATGATATGGCTGGATAGCCGTTGCCTATAACATACACCCATTCCATCATCCGTCGTACCTGCATGGTTAACCTGTTACGACATCATCCTTTCCCCACCGTAACTCAGTCTGTCAGCTGTCAGTAAATTCAAATATTGACAATTGTGTGATTAACAAATTAGATTTTAATTTTAATTATTAAAGAATATAATTTGGGTGTATTATTAACAGAAATATTATTGTTAATGAATAGTCTTTTAAAAAAATATATTTGTATTCAAATATATTAGATAAAGAAGTCATTAGAGTATTATTAATTTGTATTATTATTTATAGTTATATAATTGATTTAAATTATTAAATAATTATACTATAATATAATACTTATATTATAATTAATAATTGAAAGTTAAAAATTAAAATAAATATTTTTTATATTTAGTTTTTCAACATTGATTAATTTTTATTTTATACTTAATAATTTATTTTCCTTGTTTAATTTTTTTTAGAACATTACTATATATTTTGTTTTTTTAATTTTATACCTATTTTAAGAATATAATCTTCATACATTTATTTTAATAATATTTTTTAATTCATTAATTATTTAACATATACATGTATATGTATATGTATATAAACAATTATAATCAAAATAAAATATATGAAGTTTATATTTGGTTAATGTTTGGCATTGTTCTTCCACAACATATCAATATTTTGGAAATTATTACAGGACATTTACAAGGGTCAAAGAAGGATATGAATGGAGAAGAAACATGAACAACCTCGCCAATTTTGAGGAAGCTCTTACACACTTGACAAAAGAAATGAGAGAAAATAGAGAACCCCTTATTGGCAAGCTAGAGATGCATGCACAAATCTAAGAAAAGAAGAATATCATCTAGATGGAGGGTCTCCTTGGATGGACATCCCTGGCAGAATCATATGAGAATGTGCTCCAATAAGATGTTGTCTCCTCTTATTTTTACTCCAATTAATTATGTATATCTTTTTTTTATTCCTCTATCTTTAATATAAAAAAATAAATTATTGAATTTACAAAATATGACAATCAAGTTTAACATATGGTATATTGTCATAGAGTTTATGAATAAAGTTAAGGTATGGGTTAGAGATAGGAAAAAGGTTAGAGTTAAGAATTAATTATAATAAAATAAAATATAATAAATTTACAAAATATTTTTGTTGTTTCTTAATTATATTAAATAATTTTGATTTAAAAATATTTTATTATGTTTTAATATGTTATGATTAGTAATTATTTTTGCAAAAGATTTTTAAGTAGAAAATTAATTTTAAAAAATTAAAATAAAATAATTTAAAATTAATAATTATGAACATATAAATTCATTTTTTTTAAAAATAAAAAATTACAAGTAAGTATTATATTTAAATAATATATTTGTTATTATAAACTAAAATTTTAAAATGTATTCTATAGCAGTTTTTCAATAATAATATAAACATAATGATTATAATTGTTTATATGCATATAAATTCATATATTCATCTTTTTTGTATTATATATAAGGAGATCAAAATACAAGAGTATCAGCAAGAAGTACAAAAATTTAGAGGCGAAGCCTTCATCACGAGAGTATCAAAGAGACAAAGTATCAAAACATTAACATCAGAGAAGAGGAAAAAGACTAATGACGCATGTAGCATCAACCCAAGCATCCTGACAATATTCTTCTCCTTCTTTATATTCATCTTTATAATTCAAAACTTCAAAATATATATTTGAAAAAAGTACACCTACATTATATACCAATATGTTAAATAACTAATAAATTAAAAAAATTATTTAAATAAATCTATGAAGATTCTATTCTTAAATATATGTATAAAATTAAAAAATATATATATAGATAGAGAGAGAGAGAGATTTTTTACGAGTGAATTCACCTAAAATAATTACAACTAAAATAAATTATTAAGTATAAAATAAAAATTAATTTATGTTGAAAAATTAAATGTGAAAATATTTATTTTAACTTTCAATTATTAATTATAATATTATAGTATAATTATTTAATAATTTAAATCAATTATATAACTATAAAATAATAATACAAATTAAATAAAGAAGTTATTAGACTATTATTATTTTATAATTATATAATTGATTTAAATTATTAAATAAATATATGAAGATTATATTCTTAAAATATGTATAAAATTAAAAAAAATATATATATAGTGATGTTCTAAAAAAATTAAACAAGGAAAATAAATTATTAAGTATAAAATAAAAATTAATTCATGTTGAAAAACTAAATGTAAAAAACATTTATTTTAATTTTTAACTTTCAATTATTAATTATAATATAAGTATTATATTATAGTATAATTATTTAATAATTTAAATCAATTATATAGCTATAAAATAATAATACAAATTAATGATACTCTAATGACTTCTTTATCTAATATATCTGAATACAATTTTTTTTTTTTAAAGACTATTCATTAATAATAATATTTCTGTTAATAATACACCCAAATTATATTATTTAATAATTAAAATTAAAATCTAATTTGTTAATCGCACGATTGTCAATATTTGAATTTACCGACAGTTGACAGACTGAGTTACAGTGGTGAAAGGATGATACCGTGATAGGTTAAGCATGCAGGTACGATGGATGATGGAATGGGTGTATGTTATATGCATACACCATAATGTTTTAGTTTAGGATTTAGACGTTGCCGGTTTTACTTTCCTATGGATTTTTAAATTGCTCAAAAAAGTTAGTTAGCTAGGTAGTTGAGCACATCATGTTCACTAATGTTTTCTTATTTAATGTTAGTTAAAGGTTATACTAGCAATTGCACCTTGGTGTGCAATAATAAGTATTCAAAGAGCGGTGGAAAGTGAGAAATCATGGTTTGTTTTGTGTGTACATTTGTGTTGTACACAAGGTCATTTGGTAGATGGAGAGATGAATAAAGAGATAAAAGATAAATATATAGAGAGAGAGTGTGTTTTTAATCCTTTAGCGTTGATAAAGAAATGTATTTAATTTGTAAAAAAATTGAGATTCAACAACTTTCCATTTTGAATAAGTAATACAATATTTTTATCCTTTATATTGAGAACCCTCCTTTAGTTTTTCAATAGTTATCTATATAATAAAATTGTAGACATTAATTACAAAAGGTACAACATACATGTTAGAAGAAGAAATGTCCCTCACAAGTTGCTTGCCAATGACAATGGCTTTAGGCTCTATTGAAGATCGAGATCAACTTGGGCGTGTTAGAAGAGTGAATAAACAAGCTCAATCACATACCAACACATCGTGTATGGAAATTATAATAGTGCATACAACAAGGCCATCTTGAAGTTGACTCAATATGGTAAGACATACCTATGTGTGTGTGTGTATTTTAAGACATTTTTATCAAAGTTTGTTACTAGTTATGTTTTTGCTTCATGTAGGATTTGATAATACAAATAGAGCCTACTATGGAGCTAGTGGGGATACTTATAGTTTTGATATTTTTGCTACTTATGCAGAAGTTGATCCAAGTCCTATTAGTTATCAAGAAGCAACATCATGTGTAGATCCAAGCAAGTATGTAAATTGAGATGTCACCCATTTTATAAAGGCTTTGAATGATGTGGTTGTCAATATGTTTATACAAGTAGAATTCACCAACTCTTCTTTTAGCGCATTATTATCTAAGAACAATTGTTAACGGTAAGAGACACGTCTGAGAATTAATAATATGAATAATAGTGAAGTGGTGAAGTGTAGCTTTGACATAACAAAAATAGTTCTTTGTTTATAAAGAATTATGTATTTTATTTTAGATAGTACTTATATTTTTTATAATTATTATTTAATTATCAAATATTTTTTACAATAATTATCACCTAATCTTAATTACAACTGTAATATAATTAAAATATTTTATTTGTAATAATTAATAATAGCTAGGATAAATGATAAGTTAAGCATTATACAAATTAGGGTTATAATTAATTATCTTGATTATAATAAGATTATTGAATAATTATTTATTTTAAATATTTGAATAATTACAAAATTACAAAAATATCAATTTAAAAATAGTGATATAATATAATGAAGTAATTTTTTTATAATAATAATAATAATAAAATAATAATAAGTTAAAATTATATTTTATATATATTCTAACATATAAAAAAAATTATTTATTTTGATTATAATATTCTTACATAATAACTATTTACTTAAAATTCAAAAGAATTATAAATTAGAAAAATATCATTTAAAACTAATGTAATAATATAAAATTGATTAATTTTAATATTAACTTTTTATCCTAACTCCAATTCTATCTCATACGTGTAATTGTTCTTTAATCATTTTAACTTATAAAATAATCATTAACACTTAGAATAAATTTATGTCATAATTATAGAATTAACATAATAGAAATAAGAATTTTTTTTTCAAATTGAAAACTTAAGAAATATGCATTTATTCTATAGAAAAATAAAATACATAACTAAAATATATAGCAGTGTAAGTACTAATAATATAATCAAATGAGTTAGATTTTAGAATGTAATTTAGTTAAATTTTTATATTATTTAATATTGTCTCCCATAGTAATTTGTATATATTTATTAAATATATATATGCTAGTTAACATCCAACAATTACACATCAAATGAAAGTTATGCTCATTATGATTACTAATAAATAAAATGCAAAAGCATTAAAATATAACATAATTAATATATATTTTTATACGATAATAATTAAAATATATAATAATTTACATTAGGTTACGAGTATGTGTAGAATCATGGTATGCCAAAAAGTGGCGATGTGAAAAAAACTTATTTTCACTCGCCCAAAAGCGCACAAATAGATTTGTTGACTTTTTAGTAGGCCTAGGTGTTAGTACACTTGGCCAAGCCAAAAGCCAAACCTGAAGGCATAATCGGATATCCAATATTATCAAATATCTGATATTTGCCAGTAGATATATATCTCTATACCCAACCGCGTTCAACATTTTTTCATTGTAAAAATGTGAACGCGGCTAGGGTTTTCAGATATCCGCTCCCAAATCCCCTATCTTATTTTTCCTAAATTGCCAGGTAAGTGAAAGCTTCTAATTTTTATTGTTTTAATTGTTTTTAAATATAAATATATAGTTTTTAATATAAAAATTAGGGTAGCAATGAGTTTTTGTATTGTTTTTAAAAATTCAATGTAATTATCTATTTTTTTTCATTGTTATTAGACATGGAATCAGAAAACCCTCATAATGATCCCGCAAACAATCCAAAACCACCTCCCAACAATCCCCACCTCTAGAAGATGTACCTGTCACAAACCGTCGCCGTTTAGAAAATCTAATAGGAGATAATCTAAATGAACTTAGAGGATTTCAAACCACATATGCCAATATCCCCACATTGCTCCCCATGTTTACGACATTGAACTCAATTATTGAAAACATGAAGAAACTTACACAGTAACATAATCTTGCACTTCTTTGGCGTGATTCCATGCACGCCCAGTTTGATGATGGGCTTGATTATGATGAAGTCATGAACCTAAATATAACAAAACATGACATAGCTAATCTTTTTGTGGATCCTAAAACCGGTCTAAAAGTAGACCAAAAAAAAACCAAGTTGTCAATTAAATGGTGCACAAATAGTGCAATACGTGACAACTTTTGGGACCATTGGTGGATGGTTTTTGATAGACCACCTCACAATAATTTGGATGTCCCATTTTATTTTATTAAAAAATTGTATGCTGAATTTGTGCTCGGTCACAAGGTGAATTATTGGAGTCTAAGACTGAACTAGGGTGTAGGTTTAGGTGCTCCTCAAGACAGGCCATGGGCACAACGAGTGAAATCCCGCACATATGTCCCCCTCCCATAGTGTAGCATCTAGACATTATTGTTGAGGCTGGCTCACAGACTATTCGATCCATTCACACCTTGACTGATCTATTGGTTACGTAGAATAGGACATTTTTGCCTCTCGTCCTGATGCTTCTGGCGCTTCCACATGCTCCATGAGCTCACATGTTTGTGTGCCCCACACTTGCGTTATATGCAAGAATATGTGCTTTGGTCCCCTGACTGATAGTGATGCATATAATTTCGGCTTTGATGGGGATGATTCTACATAGCACACTACAGGCATTGAAGCAACTCATGGAGATGTGCATTAGGAGCCTACAATGCCATGGACTCCCACTGTTACGGTAAGGGTAAACCGTTCACTTTTTACATTGTTTTTAAATTTTATTGTTCGTATTTTTAGTAGAATTTCCTTATAATAATTTTCCACTTATGTCTTTTTATGTGTTACATTTCTATTCAGTTGATGATAGAGGAGGAGATGGTACAGGTGGAGGGGTCCATGCTTTCATCCATATCATTTGGTCTTGACTCTTCCACGATACATATGTTTTAATGTACTCATTAGTTTCCTTTTAAATTATGATAATAGTATATGTACATTGTTTTCTAATTTTTATGATCATCTTTTACATACTGATGTAGGTGTCACCAATTGCCACCAGGGGGCAATGTGAGGGGGTGCAGGTGTCAGCTATTGATAAAGGAAAGGTAATTAAGTAATTTAGTTTGTTTATGCATACATGTATACTTGTCAATTGTGCATACTCATTTTTAATTTACATGGTTTATTTGATAGAGAGTGGCATGTGATGATGTCGTGAGACCCTATCATCATGATAGAGTCACAGGCATATCCATTCAGAGTGATAGCCCCATGGTACATACATTTATAAAGTTATTTGTGTGTATTTTTCTATCAAGTATATATAATATGGTCAAGTTATGATAATATGAAGTATATGTTTGACTTTTGTAGGTCACTCCTAGTTTGAGGGAGCCAGAACGGTAAGGGTTTCTATCGCTGATGACTCAACCAACAATCCCTGAAGAAAGTTCAACACAGGTAAGTTTTAATGTTAATTCAATTATTTTGTAAACATATATTTGCTACCAAGTTTTTAACATTAAATAGTATAACTCATAGATCAATCTCATATTCGCAAACATATATAGGTGGGAGTCGACATTGGTGGCACTATTCCTGCGCTACCAAGGACATATATTAGGTCTCCTACCCGCGGGAGGAGACAAAGAGGTGAGGTATATGAGAGTTCAATTTTAGTTTAAATTTTATTTATTATTGTTGACTATGATTCTGAATTTTAATCTAACTTGGGGTTTCACTTTTGTGTTTGAATGCAGGATCCATTAGAGCCGAAGAGTACTTCAAAGAGGCTCCATTTTGATGATCCACTAGTAGAATAGGATGTCCTAGAAATATTTGTAGTTGAACTTCTTATTTTGAGATGTCATATGACATATTTTGAGATGGTGTATGCCACATTGTATCTAGATATGTTGACATATAAATATGTACATAATTATTGTTCATTTTGATATATATATATATATATATATATATATATATATATATATATATATATATAACTTGATATTCGATCCAATTTGTTAATTGTGTGTTCATTTATTCATTGTTAGTATGTAAATATGCTTGTGTGTATGTACTCATGTGTACAATTTATGCCTTAAGTATATTTATGTATATTCAAGTACATTATTCATAACCTAAATTCACGTGTATGGACTACGTGCATGATTTAAGTGAATTCATGTTGTATGCTTTATAATTTATGTGCTACATGTATGCTTCATGATTTAAGAAACTTTATGTGTACGCTTTATGTGCTACATGTGTTCACACGTGTAATTCATCATTTGAGGTATATAAGGATACCTATTCAAGTGGTTTCAAGGTTTTTAGACTTACCCTTTACTCCCAATGGCTAAAAGACTTCAAACTAGCCTAATTACATAATCAAACACCCTTTTGGCAATAATCAAACACCTTTTTGGCCATATCAAAACATATTGGTCTTTTGGACAAAATATCAATACTCTACCTGTACCCCTACAAATACACTAGGAATGTCTAAGAAATGCGATCTTGTAGCATCTCACAGATCGCTGATACCTCTCACGGGGTTTGAGTTATGAGCCTCGATAGTTTGCTGACCAATCATGCTTAGTGCTGACCATTGGTGCAACTTTCAACTGACCCTCATTGCAAGTTTTGACATCGAGCGAGACTGGCATGCCAAATTCAAACAAATTTGAATCTCCCAGAATGGAGAGAGGTTATTGTAGGCCTCAAAAATGCCATCATGTAGCATCTCATGGATCTCCAATACCTCTCATGGGGTCTGAGTTACGAGCCTTGAAAGTTCTTTGCCCAATCGTGCTTAGTGCACCTTGGGGACACTTTGGTCCGGCGTGGTCTGGAACGTTCTCTTGACTCAATGGTCGAAATGGGGTTGTGCCTAGCGTTTACCCTCCCAACCAGAGCTAATGGCATAGTCCATTCAGTGCTGAGATGAACGGTTTGGAAGTAATCTATTGGTGCAACTTTCAACTGACCCTCACTGCAAGTTTTGGCATCAAGCGAGACTGGCATGCCAAATTGAAACAAATTTGAATCTCCCAGAATGGAGAGAGGTTATTGTAGGCCTCAAAAATTTCATCTTGTAGCATCTCACAGATCTCTAATACCTCTCACGGGGTCTGAGTTACGAGCCTTGAAAGTTCACTGCCCAATTGTGCTTAGTGCACCTTGGGGACACTTTGGTCCGACGTGGTCTGGAATGTTCTTCTAACTCAGTGGTCGAAATGGGGTTGTCCCTAGCATTTATCCACCCAACTGAAGCTAAAGGCACAGTCCATTCGGTGCTGGGATGAACGTTTTGGAAGTAATCCATTGGTGCAACTTTCAACTGACCCTCACTACAAGTTTTGGCATCGAGCGAGACTGACGTGCCAAATTGAAACAAAGTTGAATCTCCCAGAACGGAGAGAGGTTATTGTAGGCCTCAGAAACACCATCCTGTAGCATCTCATAGATCTTTGATACCTCTGACAAGGTCTGAGTTACGAGCCTCAAAAGTTCACTGCCCAATCGTGCTTAGTGCACCTTGGGGACACTTTGGTCCGGCGTGGTCCAGAACATTCTGTTGACTCAGTGGTCAAAACAGGGTTGTCCCTAGTGTTTAACCACCCAACTGGAGCTAATGGAATAGTCCATTCGGTGCTGGGATGAATGGTTTGGAAGTAATCCATTGGTGCAACTTTCAACTAACCCTCACTACAAGTTTTGGCATCGAGCGAGACTGGTGTGCCAAATTCAAACAAATTTGAATCTCCTAGAATGGAGAGAGGTTATTGTAGGCCTCAAAAATGCCATCCTATACCATCTCATGGATCTCTGATACCTCTCACGGGGTCTGAGTTACGAGCCTCAAAAGTTCACTGCCCAATCATTCTTAGTGCACCTTGGGGACACTTTGGTCCGGCGTGGTTTGGAACATTCTACTGACTCAGTGGTCTAAACAGGGTTGTTCCTAGCATTTAAGCACCCAAACGGAGCTAATGGCATATTCCATTCGGTGCCAAGATGAACGGTTTGGAAGTAATCCATTGGTGCAACTTTCAACTGACCCTCACTACAAGTTTTGGCATCAAGCGAGACTCGCGTGCCAAATTGAAATAAATTTGAATCTCCTAGAACGGAGAGAGGTTATTGTAGGCCTCAGAAAATTCACCTTGTAGTATCTCATGGATCTCAGATACCTCTCATGGGGTTCGAGTTACGAGCCTCGAAAGTTCGCTGCCCAATCGTGCTTAGTGCACCTTGGGGACACTTTGGTCCGGCGTGGTCCAAAACGTTCTACTGACTCAGTGGTCAAAACGGGGTTGTTCCTAGCATTTACCCACCCAATCGGAGCTAATGGCACAATCCATTCAGTGCCAGGATGCAATCCTTGAACACTATCCCTTCACCTAGGGAATCTTCATTTTACTTTGGACACATTTGACCAATTTTGACTCAATGACTCCAACTATTACATCATTTGATGATACAAATGTAATGAAATTAAGACAATAGAAATGTAAGGATACAAAATTAAGATGATACAAATTATATAAGGATACAACATTCATAGTAAGGAAACACATTTTTTGCACTTTACATGGCATTAAGGCGATACAAATGTGGGCTTTTAATATTTGCAAATCAACCCCACAGGCTCTTTTATATTTTCAATTTTGCATCAAATTTTATATATATAAAATTTGGCATCTAAATATGTACATTACATTCGATTGTTATTTTTTATATACAAAATTTGGCATCTAAATATGCACATTACATTCGATTGTTATTTTTATATACAAAATTTGGCATCTAACTATGCACATTACATTCGATTGTTGGTTTTATATACAAAATTTGGCATCTAAATGTGCAAATTACACAACTATATATAAAAAATAAGTGTCCTTTTCACTCCAATCCCTGCATTCAGAAGGCAGAAGAAAAGTTAATAGAGAATATAAGAAGTGCCCTTTTGACATCTAAATATGCAAATTATAGAACTATATTTTAACTTGAGTTGAACTTACCTACTGAAGTGTGCTTGAAGGGTCATCTCTATGCTTGAGAGTATTCAGTATTGCTTCATGATCAACAATACTAATGGTCCAAAGTTCCTTTGTCTTTGGTTTTCCTTGATGTTTTAACAACTTAACATTGGCTGCTATAACAAGGTGTGAATACATGAGAATGGTTTTGTGCTTCTCATAGTCTTCAAACGCAGGAATGCCATTATTTCTAATCATATATGTGCGCAACCCTGTTCCCACAAAAATATGTGATCCTGTTGGATATGTGAACATATCATTATCTGTCATCGGTTGTGCAAACTTCTGCTTTCCTTGTACACAACGTGCTAACCAGTAATTTGATCTCTCATCATTCCCTTCTGGTGCAACCAATGCAAAAACATGTCTTGGCTATAGAAGATCTGAAAGATGGTCATAGTCAAGTGAACAATCCATGTCATCATTTATTACAGAGACTGTGAGAGATAAATGAGCAAGATAATGTGGAACCCATGTATCAACCCACTCACTTGACTCACACTGATCCCAATCACACTGAAGACAACTCAGACAATAACAAGCCAACTCTCATGTCCAAATGGTCCATGTACTAGCATCTGAGCTTCGAAATGAATGCATTTTTGAAGAATCTTTCACAGTTTGACAATCCAACCTATCTCCTATTGTGCCCAACTCAACCAACCAAAAGAATCTGCACATTGCTGAATCAAGAGTCCCCCCTTGTGACAATGCTGAAGTACACCAATCAACAATAGAATGGGCATAAATGAGTTCTGCACCTAAAATCCTTAGTTGCTCCTTAACTAGAGCTCTCTTTACACATGCACTTGCTCCATCATGCTCCCCTTTTCCATGATCGGCTTAAAAAAAACTCCAAATATGAGGTACACCTCTCTCTACATGCATTCTACATAACCAATAAAACATAAGAGCATTTTTTAATTGACCTATGCAATTATCTGACCAAATGAGATGTATATCCATAGCAATATTATTTTCCCACACCCACTCAAAATAATTCTCAAAGCAATGTTGGACAAACTCAGATGAGTGCAATCTATCATCACTCATATAAAAATGGTACTCTCTGATTATCTTTCGGTCATCTTCTGTACTATCAGGGGAATGTCTATATGTTATGTGCACAAAAATAGAAACCTAAATAGAATTGTAATTTTTGAGCTTGCAACTCATTTTGGGGCTGCAATGTATAGTTCTCTGCAAAGTCAACAACTGATATAATAGTGCCAATTGGGAAATTGTCCTTACACATCCTGAATTGTTGATCCAACCACTGAGACCTATGACTATGCCTTACATACTTGTAAAAAATATTCTTCCTAAAATCTAAAATAAAATAAGCTACATTGCATTCTTTAGTAACCAACTCACATCTAGAGCCTTCACCTCCACTTTTTAATGTATATTTAACGGTTTCATATACCTTTTTGTGGACAATTGTCTTTCCAAAATCATGTTCGCAACCCTCATGAAAACATTTAACAAACTTCACTAGCCCACCACACTCTGAGCACTTGTCATTTAAGCAATCTTTTCTATAAAAGAAACATCCATCATCTCTAGGACATAAAAAATGATCTAGCAAGTCTCTTGATGATTTTGGAAGAGCACTTGCACCACACTCCTCCAACATTTCACTACTATGCAAAGTAGAATGAATGGATCATAACAATTCATGGTGCATTGAAAACTCCACATGATATTTGCAACAACAAGTATTTCAAATCTTAAGAGGCACACAAAAAAAAGGCTTCAGAGCTTCAAAAGCTCTTTGTGATATTTGCAATGTTGGATGTGTTTCACAATTTTTTTTGAACAACATTGTTTGACTCACCTCCAAATAATGTTTGGGATGTGGGGTGCAGTCTTGAATGCCAATTCTCAACTTCAAGACATCCTTCACATTTGGTGAGACTCTTGAGTTAGATTGCCAAAATAGTTGAATTTGATCCTTCACAACATTGGTAAGCTGCTTAGCACAACGTGAAAGTCTCCCACCATAAGCCCATGTATCATTTTGAAGAGGATCATCAAGTCTTTCTCTTCTTGCAAGTGCTCTATCCAAAGTTTTACGATTTAGATTCAAGTCAACACAAGTTTGTCTCATCAAATGAGCCTTTCTCAAATGATGACTTGCTAAGGAGGTTGTAATAACCCTCCTAGCGGCTCTCTTATCTTTTTCCTTGGTAGTCTTCCCAATGGAATTGAGAGCACTAAAAAGATTTCTCACAATAATAGCATTCTGCTCCTTTTTCTTGTTCACACTAATCTTCAATTTGACTAGTATACGTCTCATCTTTTGCATCTTTAAAAATTGCACAAACATTTGATATTGCTCAACCAATGTCTTGTGCCTAAAAAATTGATCAAAAAGTTTTGAAACCCACAACCGAACAGTTCTTTCTGATCTCTTGCCATCGAAATTGCTCATTATGTTCTCATCAATTTCAAGTAACCATTTAGGTCTTCTTGAAGGTCTCAATTTTGAAGTTTTTTTTTCTTCCTCCAAAGGGACTTCATTTCTCATATAATTTGGAGATGTGTAACGTTGATTTGGTTCTTTTGCACCATTATCATATAAATTAGATTTAGTTTTTATAAAAACTATTTTAGGGATTTTATTTTATTAGATTATAGATTGTCGACTCAAACAAGCCTTCCCACAAAGTGGTGACATAAGCTTTGCATGTATACTTTCATTTTTTTCCAATGACCCTATTTTTTGTGCTATAATATTTATTAATATAACTCATATATAAATACAATCATGTAATATTCATAGATAGTCTTCAAATCATTTATTTGACCTTCTTTCAGGTATATCTATTATTTGGGTTGGTGATCTTGGTCAGTTACCTCCAATCAATTATAAACTGGTATATGCTAGCAATAGGCGGGAAAAGTTACTATGGCAAGAATTCAAAATAGTGGTTACATTAGATAAAATATCTAGGCAAGATGGAGAAAACATCCACCAAAAAAGATTTTGTCAACTTCTCCCAAATGCGAGAGATGCAAGTCCAAACTTAGATGATTGGAACTTGCTTATGATGAGAAATCATGTGAGGTTAGATGCTGCAACCAATGATGAGTTTGACAAGACAGTGCATTTGTTCTCTACAAATGTCAATGTTCGTAACCATAATAACTTGAGGATGTTGTTCTTTTTTAGGCAACCTGTTGCATGTAGTCTTGCAACTAAGTCAAGGAACAGTAATACAATTGAAGATTGCTTGAATGAAGAACTTGATCTAGAGTTATTGTTTAGTAAGGATTCAAGGGTCATATTAACTACAAATCTATGGATTGAAGCTAGTCTTGTCAATGGAGCCTTCGGATATATCCAAAATATTGTGTACAAACTAGGAACTGCCCCACCTGAACCACTTTCTTATGTTACGGTCATCCAAAAATAGTTCCAATATCACCAGTGCAGAGGGGTAGAACCTTTCTGTTACCATTAAGGTTGACATGGGCATTGACAATTCATAAATTTCAGGGACTAACTCTTTCCAAAGCCACAGTTGATATAGGCCTAAGAGAAAGAGCGGGATTGACATTTGTAGTTTTATCTCGTGTAAAGTCTCTAGAAGGATTGAGAATAATGTCACCATTCACATATGATCGCAATGGAAAAATGAAAAGTGGGAAACAACTTTCGAATAGAAAAGCAGAAGAAATTAGACTCAAGTGTTTTGAGAATCAATGATGTACTGTAATGCAAAATGGTTATTCTGATTAATTTTATATATTGATGTTTGTTTAAAACTTTGCAGGATACCATTCCACCTATGGCTACCTTTGATAGAGAGTCGAACATCATGGTTACAAGTCCCTTTGCTTCAGTGGCCTCAAATGATGTCTTTGAGACTGAATTTGATAAGTGTACGCAAATCATTGTAAACTTGTGTGCAACTATAATCAAAGCTATGGAGAGCACAGTGTTATCATTTGACTATGTTGACGAGCTGGATATAATGCAGATGGTAGATGTTGCGAAGGTTTTGCGTGATACATCTACAAAAGTGGATGCATTTTCATCAATGATGAAAGAAGTATACCACGATCACTATACAAATAAGGGTCGCAATACCAACTTTATGGTTGAAGAATATGTGATGTACTTGCATCATTATGGAGAAATGTTATTGATTTAGATCGTTCTTATCTTGTCTTTCACACTTCTTAATTATCTAAATAGTTGTAGTGGGACTTCTATTTCCCCTTTCATCTATGTAAGTTTCAGGAACAAGATAATGAATAAATAGTTTTGACTATTCCCATCATGATTACCCTTATACTTGCAAAATTTTGCAACATGTTTTATTGAACTCTGTATTTCTAATATTTATTCCTTCAATGGATGTACCGATTAAATGTGAGGAATTAAATATAGAGGACATCTTATTCATGTCTACTTCTAACTTAACCCTAATCAATGTTAAACAACTATACCAAAACCTTTAACTATATAAAATACACTATTAAAATTTAATCTTAAATAGAAACTAAAATAAAACTATATCTTAACTCATAGCATGGGGTAAGTGCACAAAGATGGGGGACCAAAAAGGGGGTATAAGATGCCACTTTTTTCCTGAAATCAACAAACTCTGAACTTCAACAAGAAATTGAAGATAGTTAGACTCAAAATTTTAAGATGCAACAAAAACAAGAGTTGTAATACTCTAAATCTAGTTCCTAAACTACTAACTTATTTTGAAAATGTTGCAGATTAAGGCCCTCAAAAGGGGGGAGCACAAAAAGTGGTCCTATTTTTTGTCCAAAAACATAACTTAGCATCTGGTGTGCTCCCCCTAAAATGTTAACTTTTTTTAAAAAAATTTTTAATCGCTCCAATGAGAAGTTAGCTAACACCACATAGTTTATCTTGGATTTTTTTGGTAATTTTTTGATGAATGTATAATTTTTGATGAATTTACGAAGTGCACACATCCTGAAAACATGAAATTTCTGTGTGCTCCCCCTAGAAATTATTTAAAACTAATCGAAAATCAAATTTTCTTTTTTTTAAAGTGTGTAAAATGGAGTCTAGTTTCTAAAAATGTAACTTGTTGCAAAATTCGATGAACGAGCCAAAATCTATGCCCAAAATACTGAATGTTGGTTTTTTACAAAAAAGGACATACACACAAAATAAATTAGAGTTGAAAAACTTAACATAATCAAAATTCAAAATAAATTATATGCGTAGATAGCTAACAGAGAGATCTGCAATATCACGTTGTCAGATTTTTACGTTCTTGAGCTATGAGTAAACCTGACAAGGAGCACACAAAAAAAGATGTCTTTTTTTTGTATGTCTACTGGAAAACATGTCTCAGACCTATTTCAATTGTCCAATCCTTTGGGTTGGATCTCCAAGGCAAATCCAAGCCTTAGGATTGGTAAATTCAAATGCTTTACAAAGCGCCCATGCCCTATAGGGTGTGCGCACTAATTAAATCTATGACTTTCATAACACGTGCGCACTATGAAAGTCATATATTTGCATAGTGTGCCCTATGTAAGACATAGATTTATATAGTGAGAGAGAGAGAGGAGGGGGTAATTTATACAAAGAGAGGGGGAGGATAATTTATACAAATATAAAATTTAGGTATAAGCTTGATAATTTTAATTTTTTATACTTTAAGTTATATTTGTATAAATTATAAAATATAATACTTTCAAGATGTTTGGGATAGGTTTCAGCTTCATAGGAGTTAACATGCAGATTCTAGATTTGAAAAATTCTAGACTTAGCCAAATTTCAGGATTCAGTTTAAGCCTTTAGTAGGGTTACCTCCATCAATCCATCATGGATTTCTAAGGTCAAACTGAAGCTAGAAAAAGGATTCCCAAAGGGTTTTAACTTGTTTTTATCACAAATCACTTGGTTTTGACCCCATCTCTACGACAGACTTAGCTTAACTTAGCTCTCTCTCTCTCTCTCTCTCTCTCTCTCTCTCTCTCTCTCCCTCTCTTCTCACATCACCCTCTCTCTCTCCCCCTTATCTACTCTCTTCACCCCTGCTTTCACCCCATCTTTATTCAAATATATATATGCAATAAGTCCATTTGTTAGCATGAGGCATCATCCTGCTTTCCAATCAGAAACTCTTTAACACACAACATATCTAAGAGTGAAATTGGGGAAGAAAAAAATGAGCGCTGTGATTACCGTGTGAGTATTGCTTTGCTATGTGCTGAGATTGAGCAATGGCATTGGGGGATTTGTTGTTAAGAGAAGAAAGCAGGGAAGCCTTGCCCATGTCCTACCTCCTCACTGTCCACCATTCTCGTGCATCCGTGGAAATTCCCATGATAGAAACTGAGGATGTTTTGCTTAGGAATTTGCTAATCTTCTACTGATTTTACGCACACAACTTAAATGCTCTCGGATGCAGAGATAACGAAGCAAAGAGGTATAAATAGAAGAAGGTTGCAGGAGCAGGAGCAAGTGAGTTGAAGAGGGGATTTTAGGATAAATTAGGATGCACCGCAGAAACTACCCCTCCAATACAGTCTGATTTGTTGTCACCTACCTAATGTCTGTACTAAAAATTGGACAAATTTTGTATAAAGAATATTGGACGAGACGACGTATATTCACTCCGAGGTCTATGGATTGAATCTGCACCTTACACATTTGGAAATTTGCAGAAAATGATTGCGTGCATGGAAAGAAAGGTAGTATTGGCTTCTTTTAAGAAACCAGCGGTGAGGTGGGTATTGAGGCTGTTAGTTATATTCATCCCTGGTTTTAATGGAAGCATCATATTTACTGTCAAAACACTTTACACTTGCCATTTGGGATTGGTTGTTGAGGAACACTTTACACGGATTTATATTTTTATCATATGATATCAGAATGCTTCCCACTTACCCATAAGAGTTTTACTTTATTGTGCCTTGTTGAAAAATTGATCAAAAAGTTCGACAGGGCATGTGAAGGCAATTGAATAGACCATTTGCATTATCTAAATTTACCGTCCATTTTTTTGTCTTTTTTATATCATAAAGGGTTATATAAATGTTATATAAATGTTTTGTCAGTTTAATCAGCGAATAATTTTACCCATCACAGGTTGCAGCTATATTTGTTTGGCGTGATCATCAACTACCTTGATTTTAATAGCCAATATTTGGTTTGATAAAGATTGTCTTCCTTTTTCTTTCTAGTTTATTTGGAATTTGTTGTTATAATTTTAGTTGGTTGTTAAATTTAAATGATTATTTGTACATTATATAATATATATTTGTTCTATTTTAATTTTTTTTAATGATAAGTGTCTTTATTATTAATTATAAAACAAGACGCAAAGCATCAAGTTTCTACTTTTAGTAATTTTTCTGTTTTATAGTATTTGCATGACAACGATAAAAGCTTAAGATTGTAAGAGCACCGACTAATGCCATGCCCCTAAGTCCATACATGCCATGTCCATCAATACCATTGATGCCATGTCAAATTAAAGAGAATACTCTATTGTTGCCATACCGCTCACATACGTGCAGTGCAGAGCCGTCCTTCGGCCATCAAATCAACACAGCAGATCGGTACATTAGTGGAAAATAATGGGAAGAAGCTAATTCAATTTTAATTTTGTTTAGTATGAATACATTTTTTAAACATTATTTATTCAATATTACAAAGTAAAAGTGATTTTATAATTTTATTTTTTTATGTATATTATAAAGTCGTAAATAGTTAAACATATTGATGAAATTTTGTTCCTATCTTCTTTGTGACATTGAGTGAGAAGATTTACTTTAAATTTTTATTTATTTAAGTATTATTTGTTTAATATTAAAAGTAAATGAGTAGTCTTATAATTTTATATTTTATGTACATTAAAGAGTAGTTAAATTTCTTTCTTTCTTGTGATGTGATATTAGTGGAAAATTTTGGGAAGGTAAAATTTCTTAGTTGTCATGTTAGACATGTTACATGATGTTCGTGGAAAAGACTGGTTGAAATCCAAAAACTAACCAATATGAAAATTTAAGAAATAATAAGCCTACCAATAAATTAACCAAAGGTCATCAACTTTTAAATTTTTATTATTCCAAAAAGTAATAAATTTATTATCAAACAAATTATTAAAATTATTTTTATTATTTATTTAATATTTAATATTTTGAATTATTTTAAAAATAAATTTGTTAATGATTTATTATTATGTAATTATGTTGTCATGTTATTTTAAAACATGCTTTGAGTAAGATTGTAATCTAGAAGATATATCTAGATTTTGGTTTTTATTTATATGATAGAATTTACTAGTGGTGTTCAAATAAAAATATTAATTTAATTTTTTTAAAATATTCTATTGTAGTATCTCTATGGTTAATTTTATCTTTCAAAAATACATATGACTAAAAATTGTGATGATTTATCATTTTTACAAAAAATATTCTTATATTATGATTACAATTTTTTAATAATGTTTGCCTCTTTTATAGGAATTCTTAGTTATCATAGAATTTTAGTGGCTTCAAATATTTAATAGTTATCAATTGTAAATATTTTAGGTTTTATTTAATAGTTTCACTATAATATTTTAAAGTTGCCTACTATATTACTCAGTTTATTGTCAATCTATTGGTAAATTTGTGGTGTTAGAGCTTACATGTTTATACATGTATTATCAAATTCAATAGAGATATCGAAAAATTAAGTTGAAGGCATAAGAGCCCTCAGATTATTGTAGGTGAAAGTGATCAAGTATGGGTACCATATAACAAATTATAAAAACTTCCAATATACTCAATGTCTTAATCAAGATAGCTCTTGAAAAACAAAGAATAGAGATGATGGTCTAATTTTACCAAATTTTCTAAAATATATTGAGTATACTACAAGGCACAATAAAAATATTATTTCATAATTCATATTCTTTCAAAATTTAAAATCAAATTTAAATACCCCCACTTTTGGAGACATATTGCTAAAGATGTTATTTTCTTATTTCTGGGTTGATTGTGTAGCAATTTTATAGCATCAACATTTTGGATCACACTACATGATCCATCATCAAGATGCAAGAGAGCCAAGGAGAAGAGAGAAACATGATGATGGATCATGTTGTGTGATTTGAAACGTTGATGCTAAAAAATTACTACACAATCAACCCGGAATTAAGAAAAGCACTTACATGGATTGTGGAAATCTAATAGCTTTGGCTAAAGATGTTACCAATTAGATTTTTAAATATATAAATATTTCTTTATAAATATATTGGTTTCATAAAGGTTAGGAGTAAATAGGGGTTTGATACTAAACCCATAAGAATACATTAAATCAATGATCTTTGATCGAAAAAGAAGGCATCAAAGGAAAATGGAAAGAGAAACTAAAAGAATATAAACATGTAATATGTTAAAGTGAGTTTTTCTTTGCCAATGATTTTCTAGTCTTGAGCCATAGGAGCTAGATAAATATTCCATACCACCACCCATAGATTTTTTCAACCAAATAAAAGTGGCACAAATAATTGATATTTTATCTTCGTACCACTATTTCTACTATGATATTCCTACTGTGCAAGAGTAGAAGGATTGCATATTTAAAAGTTGTGCATATCAATATAAAAAATAGAAGTTAAAAAATATGATATATGGTTATACACTGAAGAGGTTGAATTATAATCAATACCTTGTTAACATCCATATGCCATTATAAGGATAAGTTAAGGAAGATATATATTTGTTTTAGTGTGACTATCCTTCTACTATAGTCTATCAAAAAATTCAATACAAAGTAGTGGGTGATATAGCATTGTTGTATAATTATAAGATTGTGCTTTGAAAATCCTATATGTACTAGTTCCATTATTTAGACAAGGGTGATTCTTAGAGCATGATCATAAAACAAGTAAAACTTTCAAAAGTGGTTCATAGATGAAAACAAATTTTTTAGATAACATTAAAAAACTATTATGTAAAAACATTGATCATAGGCTACATAATCTTGCATCAACTACTAATAATTTATTGTTGTTTAATTTTTTTAGGTTTATAATTTATATTTATAACTATATAAAGAGAGTGTGGTGCACAAGATTTCCAATTTTCTTTTATTCAAGTAAAACACTATATATACATCAAATACAAAGAAAATTGTTTGATCATAATTTACAAAAAAGTAAAGGGTCACACCATGACGAGTCAACATTCCACAACAAATAAATTCCACGTCTCAAATTTATGTTCCCTTTAGTCCCTAAAAGAGAGTTTACTACTCAACAATCAATATGTAACATATAATATATTATATTATTATCCAAAAATATGTTTACCATGATCTTCTATATAAATATCATCAACATGTGATTATCCAAAAAGGTGTTGGTCATGATCCTCCATATAAATATCATCAACACCTACAAATAAACTGATTGAGTTATAAAATTACTTTTTAAATTAAAGACTTGGAATTGATAAAAATTGAATGTACACAATTTCCTTACCATCTCCACTTTTCATTGTGTCACTTATTGTTGTTGTTTGGTTAAGATAAAGAGAAAGGGGTAACATATGGTCTTGGTTGTTGTATTGATGATTTAAAATTGCAATAACATTCACATTTAATACATCAACATATATGAAATTAATTTATATATTAAAGACTCAAAACTTAACCTATGTATTAAAGGCACAAAATTTATGAAAATGCATTTCATTATTTTATTACCATTTGTAATTCGCATTGCATCCATTGTTGTTGTCTTGGGTAAGATATCTTCTTGAGTTAGTCTCCTTAGAGTGATAGTGGAGGGCTCTGCATCAGTAAGCCTTTAAATGGATCCAAAAGTGGTGTAGGGGCACCTAGAAACTACAAGACAATCACAAACACTATGCAAAAAACCATGAAGACATTGAAGTCACTTAATGCAAATCAGAGGTTCAAGAAGGTCAGAGGCATCATCAATGGTGTAAATCACATAAATTATGATTTTTATTAGTTTTCTTTTATTTTGGAAGTGTAACTTGTAACCTTGATCCTTTCCATGGACTCAAAGGCCTAGATTCCATGGAAGGATGATACTAACAATGTATCATCCTTATATACCTCAAATGATGAATTACACGTGTGAACACACGTAGCACATAAAGTGTACACATAAATTTCTGTAAGTCATGAAGCATACATGTAGCACATAGATTATAAAGCATACCACATGAATTCATTTAAGTCATGCACATAGCCCATACACATGAATTTAGGTTATGAAGAATGTACTTGAATATACATGAATATACTTAAGGCATAAATCATACAGGAGTACATACACACAAGCATATTTACATACTAACAATGAATAAATGAACACATGCAATTAACAAATTGGATCGAATATCAAGTTTCATATATATCAAAATGAACAATAATTCTGTACATATTTACATGTCAACATATCTAGATACAATGTGGCATACACCATCTCAAAATGTGTCATATGACATCTCAAAATAAGAAGTTCAACTAAAAATATTTTTAGGACATCCTATTTTTCTGGTGGATCATCAAAATGCAGCCTCTTTGAAGTACTATTTGGCTTTGATGGATCTGCATTCAAACACAAAAGTGAAACCCCAAGTTAGATTAAAATTCAGAATCATAGTCAACAATAATAAATAAAATTTAAACTAAAATTAAACTCTCATATACCTCACCTCTTTGTCTCCTCCCGCGGATAGGAGACCTAATATATGTCCTTGGTAGCGCAAGAATAGTGCCACCAATGACGACTCCCACCTATATATGTTTGCGAACATGAGATTGATCTACGAGTTATACTATTTAATGTTAAATAATTGGTAGCAAATATATGTTTACAAAATAACTGAATTGACATTAAAACTTACCCGTGTTGAACTTTCTTCAAGGAATGTTGGCTGAGTCATCAGCGATACAAACCCTTGGCATTCTGCCTCCCTCAAACTAGGAGTGACCTACAAAAGTCAAATAGATACTTCATACTATCATAAATTGACCATATTATATATACTTGATAGTTAAATACACACAAATAACTTTAAAAATGTATGTACCGTGGGGCTATCACTGCGAATGGATATGCCTGTGACTCTATCGTGACGATAGGGTCTCATGACATCATCATATGCCACTCTCTGTCAAATAAACCATTTAAATTAAAAATGAGTATGCACAACTGACAAGTATACATGTATGCATAAACAAACTAAATTACTTAATTACCTTTCCCTTGTCAATGACTAACACCTGCACCCCCTCACATTGCCCCCCGGTGGCAACTAGTGACACCTGCATCAGTATGTAAAAGATGATCTAAAAAATTAGAAAACAATGTACATATACTATTATCATAATTTAAAAGGAAACCAATGAGTACATTAAACATATGTACCGTGGAAGTGTCAAGACCAAATGATATGGTCGAAAGCGTGGACCCCTCCACCTGTGCCATCTCCTCCTCTGTCATCAACTGAACATAAATGTAACACATAATAAAACATAAGTGAGAAATTATTATAAGAAAATTCTACTAAAAATATGAACAATAAAATTTAAATACAATGTAAAAACTGAATTGTTTACCCTTACCGTAACAGTAGGATTCCATGTCTCTATAGGCCCCTAATGCACGTCTCCATGAGCTACTTCAGTGCTTGTAGTGTGACGTGTACAATCGTCCACCTCGAAGGTCAAGTTATATGAATCGCTATCATTCAGGGGACCTAAGCACATATTCTTTCATATAATGCAAGTGTGGGGCACACAAACATGTGAGCTTGTGGAGGATGTGGAGCACTAGAAGCATCAGGACGAGGAGGCAACAATGTCGTGCTTTGCGTAACCAGCAGATCACTCAAGGTGTGAATGGATCGAATAGTCTGTGAGCCAACCTCAGGAATAATGTTAGGATGCTGCACTATGGGAGGTGGTGAAATCTCAGGAGGGGAGACATATGTGCGGGATTTCACCCATTGTGCCCATGGCCTGTACCAAGGAGCGCCTAAACCTACACCCTGGTTCGGTCTCATAATCTAATAATTCACCTTGTTACCGAGCACAACTTCAACATACAATTTTTTAATAAAATAAAAAGGGACATCCAAATTGTTATGAGGTGGTCTATCAAAAACCATCCACCAACGGTCCCAAAAGATGTCACGTATTTGTGCACCATTTAATTGACAACTTAGTTTTTTTAGAGTCTACTTTTAGACTGGTTTTAGGATCTACAAAAAGATTAGCTATGTCATGTTTTGTTATATTTAGGTTCTTGACTTGATCATAATCAAGCCCATCATCAAACTAAGCGTTCATGGAATCGCACCAAAGAAGTGCAACACTATGTTGTTGTGTAAGTTTCTCCATGTTTTCAATAATTGAGTTCAATGTCATAAACATGGGGTGCAATGTGGGGATATTGGCATAGGTGGTTTGAAATCCTCTAAGTTCATTTAGATTATCTCCTATTAGATCCTCTAAACGACAAGGGTTTGTGATAGGTACGTCTTCTGGAGGTGGGGGATTGTTGGGAGGTGGTTCTGGATTGTTTGCGGAATCATTAAGAGGGTTTTCTGATTACAATGAAAAAATAAATAGATAATTACAATAAATTTTTAAAAAAATACAAAAACTCATTTAAACGGCTAATTTTTATATAAAAACTATAAATTTCTATTAAAAAATAATAAAAATTTGAAGATTGGACTTATGTTAGATTTTAGAAAAATCGGATAGGCGATTGCAAAGCGGATATCCGAAACCCTCAGCTGCGTTCACATTTTCACAGTGAAAATGTTGAATGCGGCTAGGGTATCAAATTTATATTTACTGGCAAATATTGAATATCCGATTAAGTGAAAATGTGAACGCAGCTGAGGGTTTCAAATTTATATTTACTAGCAAATATAAGATATCCGATTAAACTTTTTGCTTTGGCTTTTGGCTTGGCCAGGTGTACTGACACCTAGGCCTACTAAAAAGTCAACATATGCATTTGTGCGCTTTTGGACGAGTGAAAATAAATTTTTTCACATCGCCACTTTTTGGCATACCATGATCTTGCACATACGAGAGAGAGAAAGAGAGAGAGAGTTAAATAAAAATTTAAAATTTAATTACATGTCATAATTTAAAAATTAACATATAAGTTATTTACAATTTACAGGTTACAAAGACAATCAAGAAAAATGTTTAAATATTTTTTTTAAAAAAAATGTACACCTACTTAGTTGAAAAAAGATTTCAAGATTTTTGATGTTTTTAAAACTCTATGTTTCGAAAAGTTTTGATTCAAAGAACATGTTTTAACATTTCTTAGAGAGCTCAATAAGAAAGAGAGAAAAAATAAAAGAGAAAGAGGAGAGAAAGAGTACTTTTCCTACCTCTTCTAGAGAGCATTTTGCTTCCCTCTCCATAACTTATCCTTCCTTTATATCATTGACCACCAACTTCTTTGCTTGGTTCTCCTTCCTAGTTGCTAGCCTATTTTTATATATTTCGTAAGTGTGGCCAATTCTTCTCTCACCTCATCTTTTAATGAACTAGCCTCATCTAATAATTAATTAAGCTTCGACTGCCAATCTATAAACTGAAAGCAGAACCTCTTATAGATTACTGGTTTTCCATTTAATAGCACTTCCTGTTTATTGATTTCGTATTACAATCCTAATAGAAAAAAAAATCAGTATGGGAGGTTGTACTTACCTGGCCGGGGAAGGCCTGTTTCCACCACTTCACAATGTTTTTAATATCTTGCTCTAAACCGCACCATTTAGTAAATGCCCCATGTGATATGTAGTGCCTCCATTTAGCCTCTTCCGCTTGATTTTTGAGGATGAGTGTTTTCAATTCTCCTCTTCGAATTTCCTAGAGGTTTTTATAATTTATTGTCTTATGATCAATTCTGGGTTGCATCTTGCGCGATTTTGGACTGAATTCTGGTATGTCCTTTTGTGTTTTTGGTGGATTAGGGGTAGGGTTTTCCCCGATTTGTTTCCACTCAGATATATTCCATGTGAAGTGTGAAAACCCCCTGCCTGCCACAGTATTATCAATGGCTTGAGATCTGTAAATATTTTGTTCGGGGTTTCTCACCATTTGTTGTGATAGATTGAGAGGATTTCGATTCACTCTGGGAGCTACACTGGGTATTGCCACCGGAATATGGTTGGCCCCTGTAGCTACCATTGCATCTATAGATCGTTGCTTTTTCCTTTCATTTCTCTTTCTTCTCCTGGACTTAACTTCCTCCCAAACAACTTATGTGCCTGAGCTGCATAGTTCAGATTCGCCCTTGCCCAAGGATTGGCCCGCGCTGCCATCATCTGTTACATCACAACAAATTTAATGAGATTCAAGCACGAACGAAAGTAAGCGACGCTAATGAGATTCAACTGTTCTTGTAAATTCATATCAGTTACATTGCATATAATGAGAAGGCAACGTTAATATTTAGGAAAACGCATGAAAAAGTGTAGAAGTGATTACTGACCACGGGGATTGCAGATGCTATAAATGCAATTGTGGCTTCCTTCGCCCCTGCTTTCACCCCATCTGTATATATGCAATCAAGTCCATTAGTTAGCATGAGGCCTCATCCTGCTTTCCAATCAGAAACTCTTTAACACACAACATATCTAAATATACAAATCTGAGCAGGAAATAAGTGAAATTGGGGATTATAAAATTAAGTGCTGTGATTACCGTGTGAGTATTGCTTAGCTCTGTGCTGAGCAATGACATTGGGGGAATGACTGTTAAGAGAAGAAGGCAGGGAAGCCTTGCTCATGTCCTGCCTCCTCACTGTCCACCACTCTCGTGCATCCATGGCAATATCCATGATAGAAACTAAGGATATTATGCTTACAAATTTGCTAATTTTCTACTGATTTTACGCACACAACTTAAACGGTGTCAGATGCAGAGATAATGAAGCAAAGAGGTATAAATAGAAGGAGGTCGCAGGAGCAGGAGCAGGTGAGTGGAAGAGGGGATTTTAGGATAAACCGTGGTGCGCCGCAGAAACTACCCCTCCCATACAGTCTGATTTGCTGTCGCCTACCTAAAGTCTGTCCTAAAAATTGGACAAATTTTGTATAAAGAATATTGGACGAGACGGTGCATATACACTCCGAGGTCTCTGGATTGAATCTGCACCTTACACGTTTGGAAATTTGCAGAAAACGACTGTGTGCTGCTAATACAGTCGCTTGCACGGAAAACAAAGCAGTATTTGCTTCTTTTTAGAAACAGGCGGCGAGGTGGGTATTGAGGAAAAGTGTATTCTATTCATCCCTGGTTTTGGTGTAACCATCATTTTAACTGTGAAGACGCTTCACACTTCCCGTTTTAAGATTGGTTGTCGAGGAACACTTTGCACGGATTTATACTTTTATCATATGACATCAGAATGCTTCCCACTTACCGATAAGAGTTTTACTTTATTGTGGTTTATTTAACAATTGATAAAAAAGTTGGGCACAGCATTTGAAGCCAATTGAACAGAGCATTTTATTGTCTAAATTTAATGTTGATTAAATATTTTCTATTTAATATCAGTTTAAAAGGTTATATAAATGTTTCGACGGTTTTGATCTGCCAATAATTTTACCTGTCACAGGTTGTAGTTTATATTTGTTTGTAATGATCATCAACTAAACTGATTTTAATTTAGCCAATATTTGGTTAGATAAAGATTCTCTTCCTAGTTTATTAGGAATTTGTGATTACAATTTTAGTTGGTTGTTCAATTTAAATGACGATTTATATGGTATATGATATACATTTGTTTTGTTTGAGATTTTTGTAATGAATAAGTGTTTTTAGTACTAATTATAAAATGATATTGTACATTTATAAAGAAGTGGACAGAAAAAGTCTCACCACTAATGTTCAAACAAGGCTTAAGTTTGGAGTGAGATAATATAAAACATGAAAAAGTTACTAAACTGTTGGGTGGAAAAAATCTCACCACTAATCTTGAGAGGAAAAGTGAGTCAAGAAAACCCTTCAAACATGCTACATGGGGTATGGCCTAATAATCTTGTAATACTAGTAAGTGGGCCACCTCGATTACAACCTTCTCCATTTGCACTTGGATATGCAATAATACATTAGAAAAAATCATAACTTTAAGTATAAATTAAAAAATGTTAATCAAAATTAGAAAATCATAAAAACCAGCACGATTTATATATTTCTATATGCAAAAGAGAACTAATGATAACATATGCCAAAAAAATGGCTTTGATTAGAATGACTTGAAGAACTCAACTCTAATGCAATGTAGTATAGTGCACTTCGCTTTAACGATATACTATGTCACAATGAAGTGGTTAATGCAATGATACCATGTCATACTCTATATAGTGTTATAGTGAGTGGGGCATTTTAGTATGACTATTGGCAGACCCTAAGGAGCTAGGCTCTCTAGTGGAGTGTGCTTGTACTTGTCCTTTCATTGATAGAGGAGTGAGTAGTTCTTAGAGAAACTAAGTCTCCCTTTGTTATCTATTCTTGTAGCTAGGGAGCAAGAGGCTTCGTCGAGGTCTAAAATTATTTCTAATGAGAGAATCCTTTCATCTCTAGGACACTGTGAATCTAGGTCCAAAGTGGCTTTTGAAAAAAACCATAAGATATGTTTGAGAGATTCTTGGTGCCAACAAAAAGGTCTTTGAGGAATAGGAACTCCTAAAGAGGCCAATTTATAACCAATATGGAGACCTTAAAAAAATAGATACCAGGTAAAGTGAACTAATTTAGGCTTAAGAACTATCAACCTAATCGTGTGAAACCTGTGTTATTAGATTGAGATGGGTGACTACAAATTCTCCCATTGATTTAAGGTGGGAACTAATGGAAAATAAGGGAAACGCAAACATACCTTTACTAAGGCCTACAATTTTCAAATACCATATTTGGACACCACTTTAAGTCTTCTGCCAAGGTTTGTAAGATCTTATTCCAATTCTATAGACCATATCAGTTGAGATGAATTCTAAAATTATGTCTAAGGTATCTCAATCCTATTTGGACTTTAGATACAATTGAGGTTTGGTTCATTTCAAGAAAATATATTCATAGTTATTTTGGAAAAAATATATCAAAGAGTATTTTCATCCCGTTATTGAAAAATCTTAGAGCAAGAACCCTAGGAGTCCTTGTAAGAGGATGATTCAAACACTAATTTAATAAAACCAACAAAATTTTCATTGGCTTGCTAGAAAGACCTATAGGAAAGATGGATTCATTTTATTGAAACTATGGCTTCATAGCTTCCCAATCTTACCAAATACTTTATTTTCACAAAGGTTCATTGAATCTAAACAACCTCTTTGATAATAAGAATGGTATGAAGTCCAATCCACTTCCAAGCTAGTCACCCAAGTGCATGGCTAAGGAAATACACATTTGCACTAATTTTTTTCGAGTTTTATTATCCTAAAAAATAGGAATGATCCACTTAGTGTATATGTCCAAGCTTTGGTACCAAGTATAGAGTAATTTCATTCTTCTTGACTCATGAAGAAGACAACAAAATTCCTAAGACATAAAATGGAAACCTTGACTATCTAGAGAAGGTGAAAGAAAATAATCCAGCTACCATTGATAGCAAGATTGATCCACTTAGTGCATAAGGACAAGCACATGGTTAAGTATAGAGTATTTCTAGTCCTCATGACTCATGAGGAAGACGAAAAAAAACACCCAATCCACCCAATGAAGAGCTTGGTGATTATCTAGAGAAGATCAAATAAAATCATGAATGAGTATATCTAACATCAAATAAAAATATTTTAATGGAACTAGACACGAAGAGTAGAGAAAATAAGTTTTCATAAGAATCTAAAGGAAGGTCTAGAGAATTTTCCTACTAGATTTAGGTATTTGGTAGATTTTTTAAGGGTAAATACTTTTGATCAAAGCTATGAAAAAATAAGGCCACACATGGAAGACCTCATCCCCATCATGAACACTTAGTAATACACAGGAGTGAGGGTTTGAACCTGATGGAAATAATCAAACCATCGTAATTTAACCATCACACAATGACATTAACAATTAAGTGTTTTGTGACTTAATAAGATCATTTATTCTCAATTCTAGAAAGGATAGCTTTCCATAAAGAGTATGGATATACTTGAAAGGTAAAGGGTATGCCAAAGAACCCAAAAATGTCATCATGATCAATCCATTTCCATTTATAACAATTAAGGGAAGAATACTTACAAGGGAACTATTTTTAGTAGCATTGGATCTTTTACCATTGAATGGTAAAATCACAGGCCTTATAAAAATATTAAAAATACTAAAAAATATTTTGTATGTTATTTTCTTTCACCAAGAGAGATAAAGTAATCATCTACAAAATGACCATTCATAATTTATCTTGGAGAGTTAGGTAAAATAATAATTTTTTGACTAGTTTATGAGAGGGAAAACGAGCTAGGTGGCATTCAAAATCTTCAGTAAAATCCACATATAAAGTGAGCCTAGAATTATCATGAGTGCAATGATACTTTAAAATAATACCATAGTATTATTTTTATATTATTTCTCATTCTTGAAATAAATCTTTTCTTATTAACTAATCACTTTAGTTGATCTTCATGAGGTTGTATTTTCAATGGATAATGACAACTCATGAATGTAATTTTTTTTCTTGTAAGTTCTATAAGACTCTTTGGAAGTTAGTTGGAGAGGATTTTCATAAATTTTGATTGGAATCCTTTTACTCTAATTCCTTAAAATTTTTTTATAAATAAGTAAATATTAAATTCATACCTAAGCCTAGAGACATTTAAGAATATAAAGACAAATAGAGATCAATTTATCTACTCAATTTCTCCTACAAGATCATTTCCCAAGGTGTTTCTTTTAAATAAGACCATCTCCTTCCACATATAGTGCGTCCAAAAAAAATAGCTTCATCAAGTCCAAACATATTTTGAGTAATACAATTGTAATTGAGAAAGGCATGTAAACAACCAAGAGATTGCATCAACAAGTTATGTTCATTATGACCATATTGAGTGGTCTTTTATCCTTGCCATGCTTTAATATTAAGGATTTTTCCTTTAGTTTGTGAAATATATTTGCATGATTTTTTCAAATGGCTCTAATTTTCTCACTATCAATGAAAATGAATCTAGTGTCTTTGGGCTTAGGTCAATCCATATTAAGGATATTTCTAGATCTAATATTTTATGTGCTTATTGGTAACCTTGGCTTTGAATATATTTTTACCAATTCTATTTCCTAGAATTTGGTAAAAGATATTTCTTTACCCAATTTCATAGATCAATCAAATAATGGACATTATGTTGATGACTCTTTTCTTACTATTCTAGAAGATGAAAGTAACATCAATCAAGCCCTACATTATCTTGGATATTTTTTCATAAAGTACAACGTTCTTGTAGTCCATGGTAGTAACCTCAATGTTATAAGAATTTTTTCTCACCTATTACTCTTCAATTTAACATTTTTTCATAAAAGTAGATTGAGTGTGAATTTTTAAAAGATTATTAGGCATTTATTTTAAATTTCAAGCATTCTCGTCCTCTATATTGTAGGTTGTTGGCTCCTATATTGAAAAGAAACTAGATCATTATATTACTGAGCTACATTCTTTTCTTGATAAACTCTAAGTATGCTTAAAGAAGCTAATAGCTACTCATGTTTTCTAATCACCCTATTGGGTTTCTTGTAAAGCTTCTTACTAGAATTTTTTAAGGTTCTCAAGAAATTCACCACTAAAAACCATAACAGTTTTCATCATGTGTCGTGAGAGTTCTTTTTGTCTCACTCATCATTGTAGAGGGTTGGGTTTGATTTTTGATTAGTAACAAGGGGTAGCCATGTGTTCCAAATAGATTATGTAAGATTTTAAATCAAACATACAATTTACAACATTTATGTGTCCTTCCATATCTATAGGAAAGGATAAGAATTCTACTTTATTTTCCAGATGTTTTGTTGATGCTAATTTCTCACTCTATAATAAGGCTATGGTTTTATTTAATGTACTTATAGAGATCTATATGTAATCTAGCATTCCACCTCATGTTTCCTTAGATCATTATGACAAATCCTTGTACACTATTATAGAGTCCCTTTGACTTGATCCTTAGCCAATGCTATTCTTTACCTTGTGGATGTCATCGAAAATGCAGTCAAATATAATGAACAAGATACACATTCTCATGCTTCTCAGCCTCCTCCAAGAACAGCTAGAGAATGGTCTTAGCTTGCTTAGCACCAATCTGCTTCTCCTTGGACTGGTGGTAGGCAACCTAAGACAGCTTATTTATTTAAAATAAAAATGGAAATTTAACTATCATTTTAAAAAAAGATTATGTTGAAGTTATTTCCTCCTCTCATAAAATTTTTCAACCTATTTATTCGAAAGTAAAATTGTCATTACGATCCTTTTGTCAAAATGTCCACTAACATACAACGTCACTCGACTTGGTAACTTCGGTTATCGAGTGTGGTGCATGGAATGATTGTTTTTGAGGCACGTCACAATGAATTTCTTGTCGAAGCATAAGCACATTCATTCTAATATCTTGAATTCCATCTCATAAATGGCTACAAGTTAATTTGATGATTTTTCATTGACAACCATTTTCTGCCTGCAATTGTAAAACAACGTCCAGCCATTCTTCCAGGATCACTTCTTTATTTTTGTATAGTTATATCACCAATTAATCCTATTATTCCACGTGACTTGCAAATTTTTCGTAGGAAATTTTCCGGGCAGAGGCCAAAATAGTTTTATCTGCCACAACGAAATACGAACCACACATATTATTTAGGTGACAAGTTTTTTTCCCCGCAATGAATAACCATGTCAAACCTGCTCTTAGACATAGATTTATGTCCTTGCTTACGTTTGTGTTTGAAATTTTGAATTGAGAGTGTCGATGATTATTTATTTAACATTGCCTCTCAAACTTAGGAAAGTTCGCCTTAAATCAGAAGGACTAAATTGCCGTCTTTGCAAAGACGATTTTAATAATGCAAATTGTTATCATTAGTATCTAATCATTGGTCTAGCTTAACCCTGTTGCACAATACGTCCTTAATGACTAGCATCACCATTGTCACTATCCCACTTTTGTGTTGTCTATTGTCAAGATATATATATTTCCAATTTCTGAATAACTTTACTCTTATTAATATCATTTATTCTATCTTTGAGACTTTTAATAATCACATTACATACGACTAAATATTGTTAAAAGTTATTTCAAACACCATGTATGTCTATTATTGCTTCTACATTTTAGAAATGTATATAACACCATTTCACGAGAAGAATGTGTTTTAGACAAATTCTCTTATTTATCTACATGTTTTGTTGTAGCTTCGATCATATTCCACATGCGTAT
Source organism: Chamaecyparis obtusa (assembly GCA_027943335.1). Classification (NCBI taxonomy): domain Eukaryota; kingdom Viridiplantae; phylum Streptophyta; class Pinopsida; order Cupressales; family Cupressaceae; genus Chamaecyparis; species Chamaecyparis obtusa. Next base: position 63,857 of record BSBK01009670.1, read on the forward strand.
ATATGAGGACAATCACAACTATAAGATTCAAACAATAGATTTGATATTTTTAAAATTTTTTAATGAATATCCATATGTTGTTCTAAAACTCACTTTTTGCACAAGCTAGACAAATATTAGCATATACTAATGGATTTTGTTTACACTTGTCAACCACAATTAAAAATCTTTGAGAACCTTTCAACCAATCTATTTTATACACATGTAACAATGATTATAAAATATGTGACAAAATATGTAGAACATTTTACAATAAAACTTGTGTGCATGTAGCATTTTATACACCTAAGATTGTCTAGTTTTAAAGTACAATTATATTAAAAAATTTATCTTTAATAGGTTTGAAGTACTACTACATTAAAAAAATTACTAGCTCTCCATAACATTTTGCAAAGCTCTAATATTGTTCTATGTACATCAACTACTCAACTAAAACATTCACAAAAATCTATTTGTAATCTTTCAAATCATCAAAATGACTAGAGTCCACATTCAAAATTATGACAAATATCCAATATTTAACTCCTAACTACGTTTTTTTCATGTGATAGCCACCTAAATTACTAAATGCATACTAAATTTGTTATAGACTCAGAAATCTAGATTATGAGAAGCCAACGATATTTCATTGCAAGCAATATTTTCATTGTGACCATTTGAAGTATTCTTAAATCTACCTTAAACCTTAAAAAGTGAGGCCTACATTTGAACTTGTCTTAGAATGGAACAAGCTAAATAATAAAATCTAGTAATCAAAAGTTGATGCTTAGTCAAAGTTAACAACTTGGGAAGTGCTCCACATTAAGATGCCCATTGATTAGAGTCTCTCCTTCATTTTCTCACTCCTAATTGGCAATGTCTAAACAACAAACTAAAATGTATATCTTGCCAAGGGGGACACTAAGTATTTTTATCAAACTTTCTTTATATATTTTACGGTTTAGTTTGCTGGATAGCACTACCCTCCTAGTTTACTTCTTTTGCTTCAAAAAAGAGTCTATACAATATGCTTGTTGGTTTTGTGCACATGCTCGCCATTTGTGGTGCTCTCTATTTGTCATCCTCCAAGCTCTCTTTCCTCAAAAACGATTTTGGAAAACTACACTTTTTGGGCTTTTCTCTCATCACCCAAACTTTGAGACGAAACTTTAAGATGAGTCATTATTAACTTCATTTGAAAGTTTAGATGTCTTAATATTTTTTTCCTTTCAAATTGAAATTCAGACGACTGTTTGAACTTGACCCTTTGTATTAATGTTCTCCAGAATGTTTCTCAATTAAATTCAAAGTGTATCTACACAACATTCAAGTTCAAATTAAAAAATATCAAGACAATTGCAGCAATCCACTTTTGAAGAGTGTGCCAACTATGAGCCTCGTGACAATAATACATGTGCCTTTTGAGATTGATTTAATCTATGGAAGGTGTTGGAGCTTCTTGTCCCTACAAGGAGATATTATTTTTACTTGTTATAGCTGATATTATTTTTACTTGTTATAGCTGATATTATATTCCTATAGCTACCATCTTCTTGCTGCCATGCAACATCTTATTGTTCTATAATTGTTATGCAGCATCTTATCACACTGAAATTGTAGCAATCACTAGTTTGGAGGGGACTATCGCCTCTATTAGGTTGATTATTGTGGAGAACTGATTGTTTATTGCTATTTGCTGTTGAGCTGCTGAACATGGGAAAAAAACGATTATACTTTTTTTAATTCCTTTTTCATACTCTAATAAAAAATTAATAACGAGATGAAATCCTCTAAAGTAGGTAAACCTATATTGGTAAAGGTGAAGAATTGTGAAGGAAATAAATTAAATGATAAATATAATTTCCTGTACTATGTTTCTGGACAGCCAATCGTAATTAGACAAGTGGAAAGCATTGAGCAGTGAGCATTACGAGTGAACGAAAACCGGGGTCTGCAAAATACAGCTTAACTGAGGGAGGGCAGAGTCTGTCGATCCCTCAATGGTTTTTGGTAGAACAAATAAAAACTTGGTGCTTTCTTGGCTAAGCGTCGCTTTTCAGCGGATGGAATCGATTTTCTTCGGATGGACACCAAACCAGATCTACCCACAATATTCAATATCTCTTTCGATTCCCAATCTGCTGATTTCCGCGGCGGACCCTGGTTTATGCTCCATCCCTTTCAACTTCCCTTCTCCTTCCTGCAAACTTCTTCATATACCCGGATGCTTCATTATCTCTGTACCCGAGAGCGTTTCAGTTGTCTGTTAAATTCACAGAACAGAACAGAACACAGTTTTAAGCTTTTCAACCTCAGTTTTTGAGTTATGGGTATTGCAAATAATGCACGCAAGTGGTGGGCAGTGAGGAGGCAGGACATGGCCATGGCTTCCACGCCTTTTCGCCTGACTAAACCCAATTCCACTGCTCAACTCACAGCGAAGCAATGCTCACAAGGTAGTCACAAAATTCCTACTTTTCTTCCACGATTTCTACTTTTATTTGATCAGATTAGCATTCGTTTAGACGTGTGTTAAAGGCAATGTAAACCAGGTAACTGTTACAAAATCAGGGCGAACCATTTCTGTTTGGTGAATGTGGGTGTTGACATATATTTGTATGCAGATGGAGTGAAAGCAGGGGCAAAGGCAGCCGCAATTGCATTCGTTGCATCTGCAGTTCCCGTGGTCAGTATTAGCGATTACTGTTCTTGGTCACGCCTTGCCCTGAATTTTAGTATTGCCTATTCAGTATATATGCAATGTAATTGATATGAGTTTATTATGATGTAAACAGATGATGGGAGCACGGGCAATTCCTTGGGCAAGGGCGAATCTGAACTATGCAGCTCAGGCACATATCATCTCTCTAAGTAAGTTGGAGTAATATTCAGTGCTCTGTTTCTTTTCTTTCTTCCTTGGCAGGGAAATAGAGTACACCATATTAATATGCATACTTTTTGGGGGTGTATGCAGTCACGGGAGCAGCATATTTCATCGTGGTGGATAAGACTATTTTGGCCTCTGCCCGGAAAAACTCCTTCGAAGAATTAGCGAGTCACGGGGAACCCTCCTTTTGACTGGCGGGCACAATTCTGTACAAAGTATCGACTGTAGTTAGGGTATACAAAGTACCGACTGCAGTCATTGCTGGTGGTTAGGGTATGCAAGTGAATGGTTGTCACATCAAGATTTCAGAAGGTGTAAAAATAAAAAAAAACTTCTCATTTCCTTCAAATGGGAAGAACGATGGAAAAACTAGTAGGGGAGAGGGACCAATAGTCGTGAGAGCTAACTTCGTCAACATGTAGCCGTTGCATTGAATATCATAAGACTTTCATTTTTTTTTAGAAATGTAAAATGGACACTTAACTACCTATAACTAAGGTTTGAAGGTGTGGCTCATCACACAACTCGTTAAAATAGTACACCTAGTTAAACATGTACAAAAATTGGCTTTTTAAAGATTCGACCAAAACTTAATATAAAAATCTCTAGTATTTGAATTTAAAAATATCATTTGTTATTAGTTGGTGATTGTATTTTTATACAAAATATGACATATATGCAACTTAAATGGACCATATACCTATTAGTAATCACAAATATTTGTTATATCTAACTTTTAAATCCAACACAAAAGGACCAATGCATCAACACAAAAAAAAAATTTGTTGTTATAAAAATAACACATTATTATATAAAATACAACCTATACCGAACACAAAGGGACCAATAGTTGAACACTAAAACTTTTTGACAATCTCACACATTTCATGGGAAAATACAAGGCATTTTGGTTGTGTTCACCTTTTATATTTGTGATAAAACCAATTATTAATATGAAATATTCTAATGCATGGACATTGCTACCCCAATAGTTGTACACATCAGAATAGTATTTGTGCACTAAGATAACAATACTTGTTTAAGTGGGCATCTTATTTTATTAAGTGGGCATATTAGTTTTTAATTGATACACATATGATAGATAAGTGTGATATATTATTTGAGACAAAAAGTTATCTATTTCACATGTTTATGTTATTTTAATATAACATTTATAGGTTCTCATGTGTTCAAGTATTGGTCCATTTTTTTATCAACATTTAGAATTTTTTTGATTTACATTTGGATTATTTAATCACAATATATAGTAAAAATGTGGTGTAAGACTGGATAATATATTCACTAATGACCTCACGACTATTGGACCCCTCACAACTATTGGTCCCTCTCCCCTATAAATTATTCAAGACCATTTCACCCCATGTGGAATATGACACGAGTTTGAAGACCATTCGTGATCTTTGACTGTGACAATCTTCATTATATTATCTAAATTTCATTGTAATATTTGTCTCACCTTATCTTGAATGATAAGATGAAGTCTATGAACTTTTTAACTAGTTCAATATTATCTGTATTAGTAGTCGAAATTGGTGACACTGGACTATTTGTTTTTTTTCATTTTTTAATAGTTTTATTTAGCATACTTTTAAATCAATAACTTCATATCAGTTTCATATTTTATGGATAATTTCTTCATTATTTAAATAAAAAATCTGAATGTTAATTTAATCTTATAATATGTCTTTTTAACAGTAAAAAAGTGTTTGCACAAATCAATTATTTGTTTCACCTTTCACTCCAAGCTAGAAGTTTATACATTTTAATATAATTTCTACTTCCATATGAATTTTCCACTCAAATGTTTCAACATGACTCTACATTCAGCATGACAAAACAATGAGAAGATACGATATCTCAAGACAACAAATACTTGTCACTACATGTCATTTATTTTTAGGAGGGCTTGTTAATCAAAGTTGGGATAGCAAAAGTATTTTCTTTAGCAAGTTTATACTGTTAAAAATATTAATTTAAGAATGAAAAAAATATATATGTATTTTAAAATCTTATCCTATGTTTTCAATTGGTTGGTTAAATGTGTTTATTATTAAATTTGAATAGGGTGTTCAATGCAAGTTTTTATTATGAGAAAATAATAGTTTAGAATCTTTCTTTTTGTATGTTTTATAAAAAAAAAATGTTTAGGAATTTAAAATAAGTTGCTAAAAAGAGGGGAAACTAGAAATAAGCACCAACTATGTATTGCCATAAATGTCAAGCAAATCCACAAGTTACTTCCCCCCTTTTTAACATTTGCCTACAAAAACTATTATCAATACTATTAATACAAATTTAAGATGTATAATGTTTACCCTATACCTAAAATGCATTAAGAAATCAATTGTTCTTGTACATTATAAATGTATTATAATAGATATTTGGTACATTTTTAGTGCTGGATAGCTATTTCCTTTCAGATGATTGTTTACTCTTAAAAAGAAAAATTGAAGATTCTTGGGTCCACCAACTCTACAAATAATTTCTAAATAAGTTGAACAATGGAAACAAGCACATGAGAACCCACCCTTACAAGATGAAATGATGTTTCATGCTATCTTTCCAAGTTATTGTAAATCCTTATTTAGAAACTTCTATTGCTATTGGTCTCTCTAGTAGTTGGGGTAATAAAAGTCTAGTTTAATGATAGAGGTAACATTCATTTGGTTTATATTTTCATGTCTCTAATTTTTGTGTGTATATAGTTTATACATTAATTGGATGAGGGGATTCATGTGTCCTCTCCCAAACTAAAAGAAACAAGATAATACCTAAATTATAAACAAAAATCTACATATGATTAAAACAACAAGAAAGCCAATAATATAGGATTATATATATATATATATATATATATATATATATATATATATATATATATATATATATATATATATATATATATATATATATATATATATATATATATAGGTGCAACCCAAATTAAGCTTGTGTTGCACTGGTCTCTTGCTAGGATGATAGACAATTCCTTCCATCATCCTTTATGAACCTTCACCAATCACATCTTTGAACCTTTTTTACCTTAGTGCTTCAAAATTTCTTATGGCCAAAGGTACCAAATTTATCACTTGAACCATTGCTTACATCCTCTAAACTAAGGTTTGAAATACCAATTCCTCTAATTGTGACAAAAAGACACTTGCTAACTCTAGTGACAACTTCCCAAGATCATACTACTTCAACACCTCAATATTATGGTCTTATGTAATTTGAGAGGGAATATTGGTAGAAGGGATTGTTGGAAAAATGGTCAGCACTCCCCTTGAGATTCATGATATGGCTTAACCGCCTCCTGTGTCTTCTATAAGTCTAGTGGTTGTATCAGGCATTAACAAGTCGATCTTTTGGTGCAACGACAACCATTACTTGTAACAAGTGGTATCAGAGCTTGGTCATAGGTTCGAATCCTCTCAGGTAATGCTGAGGGCGAGATTGTTGGAAAAATGGTCAGCGCTCCCCTTGGGATTTGTGGCATGGCTTAACTGCCTCCTATATCTTCTATAAGTCAGGTGGTTGTATCGGGCATTAACAAGTCGATCTTTTGGTGCAACAACAACCACTACTTGTAACAGTGATAACACTTGTAAAGAAACATCCATGGTTGCTAAACATAAGTAATTATAATATTTAATTACTAATGGAACCCAATGAAGATTCAAATCCAATATCCTTTTCCTCATTATGAATTCTATTTGATGATTTATAAGATCTTTACATCAATAGTGTCTAGATCGGAGCCCTTTGAAATCCACATTTTTCACTCATAAACCAATATAGGACATGAAAAACTCATTAATGAACAATAAGCTAGCAGAAGTCAATTTGTAAGAAAATCCAAGCACATTTTATGGTCCTAAGAGCTATTCTTATATATATTTATCTTGATAAAAGATTTGATATGAAAATACTAAAAATGTAGCATTTCTCTTAGCAAATGGGTCCAAAAAGACACCTTGGAGGATATTAACTTTTACAAATCAAAATATGATAGCCATGACCACAACAAAGATTGTCACAACCATGGAATGAAGAAGATAATTGAGCCCAAATCCACTCATTATTTTTTGGATGAATTGTATTAGGAAAATTTCCTCTAAGAGAAAATAAATGGAAGGGATTTTAATATTTTGGTCACATAACCTTCATCCAAAGGACCAAAGTTGAAACATTCACAATATTTTTCATCAAATATGCCCATTGATGAGAAGGAGATCTAAATAGCTATAAAAGCTTCTACATTTGCCATAGGTAGCTACAACCATGAAGGATTTGTAATGAATTGGAGAGGAAATGTCCCTAAAAACAAACTAAATTTGTAAAGTGATTATTTGATTAGGGTACCTCCTTTGTAGTCCACTTAGCTACCAAAGAGATTAAATCGATCAAGATATCTAGAACATTCTTGCCCAAATTAGAAGCAAAGAACTTACCTTTGTTTTTTAGAAAAATTTGAGACTATACATGATAAGGGTTAAAAGCACATTCTTATAGAGTTTTACCTGTGTAGGACGCACCCATGTATCCCTCTAAGCACTATAGATAGGATTAATGATTTTTCACTCCTCCTTTGCTAAGGAATTTCTATCTAAATTATCCAAACTAGACAACCATGAAATATATTGATTAAAACCACTGTGATCATCCTCTTCCACCTCTAGCAAGTCATAAAATATAAATTGTAGTAGTTGAAGGCCTTTTCACTATAAATCCTATTTATAGGTCGGATACTAACATTCTTTCTATTCACTACTTTTTTCACTCCCTAAAGAGATTCAATATAAATTTATTATTTTCCAATTACCTTTTTATTAAATTCAAACAATGATTAATTTACTCAAGATAGTGATTCAACAAGTATTATTGAAATTTTGAGATCGCGAAGTTCATGTTCCTTCAAGCTCATATTAATTGGTTATCATAATGAAGTACTTTGAAATATATTGCAATGATAGGGTCTAGTTGTTTTGTAACACTCGTATATTTGGTCTTTGCCCATTTAATAATTAAGCATGATAATGTGAATCCATATAAATAGTTCAATATTTATCATATTTATTAACACTTGACATAACAAGTCTCTAAAATATATAACATTAGCATAGTTTTTCAATAATGGTTATAATATTTTAATTGAATATTTATAACTTCTTTCATTAATTTTTTAAACTTGTTATTATAACTTTGGTTTTTTTTTTTTCACTTTCAAATATTTTTTGGTAAGATTTCCAACATAATTTAATGATCACAAATTGGTAAATAATTATATAACTAATTTTGGTTGTACATTCCATTAAGTTTTAGGTGTTACAATTTGGAATATAGAAAACTATATTAGTTCAATGTTGTTATGTCGAAAATCACAAGTTGTTTGGGGGAGAACTCACTACCACATAATTGTATAGTTTGACATTTAAAAGTGTATATGATAGTGTAGGTCCACTTGTGGCATGGTTGGGGAACATGAGGATATCTAGGAAAAAGGTGATTTTCTAAGAATTTAAAAAGCTAACACATGTAGTTAGAATAAATTAAGTGTTTTACTCTACTCTTTAGCCATTAATAGAGTTTAATTGTGGCATAGAAAGAGATGACATGTTTTAGAAAAAGTTGGTCATTAGCATTTGACCAGTGACTGAGTATAACTTATTACGTGTGGTCATCATCCATATGGAGTACGAAGAAGTCATGATTCATATAATATGTGACATGGTGATTCCATCATATGGTCATGCAATGTTTGTGTGGCTCGGGATTCACTTGATAAATCAAATCAATGACATATGAATTTAGAGGGTGGGCGACCCTACAATAGAGGGTTACACTTTTTTAGACATGTTGATTTTTGCTAAAATAACACATTTTTAATAAAATATGATGATTTAAGTCTTGAGAGGTTCCATTTGAAAGAATTAATTAAAAATGGTTACCTCAAAGCCTCTTAGATAAAAATACATTGATATAACATCTATACTCCTCATTCATACCTACAATGGAGTCTCCTTTGCACCTATTAAAATGCTGACAAAAAAGCACTTCGACTTTATCTTTTGGCAAATCAAATGAATCCATTTGACAAACCTATCTTTGTATTAAGGTACTACTGAGAAAAATATTTCCAATGACTATAATGTTAATATATATTAAGTTTATTATGACTTTGTATTTTTAGTTTTACTAAACATGGACATTTTGTCGTATGTCTACCTTTATGTTTGATGCTTATGGAAAAATAGTAAATGAGAGAAATTTTTTTATAAAAAATATCTATGCCCTAGGAATTGAAGTTATATTTCTATCAAAAAAAATAAAAATGAAATTGGACAAATTACACGACATGTTATAAGCTATGTAGTCAAGCTATGCCAAAATTATGGTTTAGTCAACTTCAAACATTAATAAAATATGAAATAAATTTGATAATTTTGTCAAACCAATTGCATGCCCTCCGTATGGACATTAAAAAATTAAATTCAAAAGAATCAAATTGATATCTATTTTAGAAAAAAATGTTATGCTCTATGAAAACAATGCAACTCTTTGAAAATTGTGTTTTTACCAACATGCCAGTTTTCGTGGGAGAAAGAAAAAACCATTCAAATTAATTCAAAAAAAAAAAATAAAAAAATATTTATAGTCTAGACAGAAAATCCTAAAAGACTCAGATTTACTTCATCTTCTTATTTCAAACAGTTTAATGACAATATGCATCCACATTTGAAAGTTTTTTTCAAAATGTAGAGTTCAGTGTTCGTTTTGGCAGAAAAGTGTAACCCACTATTGTGGGTTCACTCAGGTAGTAATAAACTTCTCTAAATTCATGTGTACCCTTTAAATTTATATTTTTAATATGCCCTCCATATATACTAGTATAATTAAAACGCCTTTCTATGTTTTCCATGTATCTTCTCTACCTATTTCCTTGTTATACCATTTTTCACATCTCATATCTATATCCATCATATCAACCAAGAGCATTGCCCACACCTATATTTGAATAAAACTAGATTTAATTTGCATCCCACATTAAAGCATCCCCATAGACAACCTATATGTTCTATGACAAATATGTCATCTCTTAGAAGGATTTCATTTAAAAATACATACATCTCAACCCCCAACCCTTGACATGCCAAGTCTTATAAAAAATCCACCTAATAACAAATATCTCAATTATAATAACATATAAATCTAAACTATAATATTAGTGTCTTATACTTGGTTATTCTTTTGGGTAGGGGTGTAGCATCAACAAAAAAATGTTTGACTAGTTTTAGGAAACTTGGGTATGATTGTATCGAACCCACACGGCCTTAGCGTGGCTACTATTTCCTTTTCCAATTATATTAGAGTTAGTATTAAGGAAGTGTCCCTAAGATTATGAGGTGCTAAAATAAAATAAGCTTATATAGAAGGTGTAGAAAAAAGATAACTTCACAAGCCTAGCAAGACCAATAAAGTGAATGACATTTTCTCTTATTAACCTATGCAAAGTAATTTGTAGTGGATTTGGAAAACCAAAATTGAACTCTCTACGCTCTTATATGCATGCTTCTCAAACCCCAATACCTAATCATATCACATTAATTAAATTATCTCATTTCCCCTAATATTGAATTGATTTACTAGATCTAATTTTTGATTATTTAAAAAATGGGTAATCTTGATGAAGGGTGCTCCCCTTAATACCACAAACACATAACCGAAATAGAGAAACAACAACAATAATATGCAAGAACAGAAAATTGGCTTCTTATTATCTCCACAAATGTGGAATTACAAATTTTCAGAATTACAACATGCAAAGCCACATGGGCATTCCCTTACAATATTCTGTAGGACGAAGCCTCGAACTATTACCCAGATCTACTACCCAAAACTATTCTGAACTGCCTAAGACAATAATACAGCCTTCCTTATATAGGCAATTTTTCACCGCCTGGGAAGGTTCCATAATTTTTAGCCAATAAGGCCGACCAAACTTAGAATTATTTTATTTTACATTTTATTACATCATAGTCGGCTCAAGATAACCTTTGAAACCCGAACAGAAATTTTGAAGAAAATTATTTTTCGCCATTTCAGGTGGCCCAACTTCCGAAGACCATAAGTCATCACCCGTTGACCCGCTCGGCTATTATAACCCCATTTCGGAAATGCTACGAAGCGCTCTACAGGCTTGACCCGCACAAGTGCCCGTCACCCCAATTCTCGACCTCATCCGGGGCCTCTAAAGCCTTCAAAACTGAGTTCAAAGTTTCTGTACCCTGCTGCCAATACCGAAAATCTTCAATATCTTCCAATATACACTTGATCTGGCAATGAAACTTTACTGGCAGACTTATATGACCAAAATGAACCTCCAAGAAAGAAATCAGATCATTCTGAGCACATACGAAAAATTACCAGAAATAGTAACTTTCCATAAATAGCAGCTCTGCACAAAATAACCCTTATTGAAAATAAAAAACATAAATATTTTTGGGTGACGCAAGATCGCTCTTACACCCGGGATGCTCCTGCATCAGACACCCGGGGTAATTTGAGAAGTGACCCTGTCACGACTCAGGTGTGTAGAGGAAAACCAAGACGGTTAACCTCCTCCTTTGTTAGCCATGATGAATCTTCAACAGGCCGTCCTTTCCACTTGACCAGATATTCTTCATATGTCCTGTTCCTTGTGCTTCTGCCAACACGACTATCTAGTATATCTTCAATCTCCTTAGTGTCTGAACTAGTTGCTGGAATACTCCACTGTGCTGCTGTGATCTCATCTTCAACACCTCCTTCATGATACTCTGTCAGATCTGAAATGTTGAACACTGGTGAAATATTCAGCTCACTAGGCAATTCTACCTCATATGCATTTCCTGAATCATGCTTCTTCAATATCTTACATGGTCCAAACTTCTTCATTTTCAACTTGTTATATGTACCAACTGGAAACCGCTCCTTCCGCAAATGAACCGTGACTTCATCACCAACCTGAAATTCTTTATACCTCCTTTTCTCATCTACCTTAGCCTTATACTGTGCGTTCATCTTGGTAATATGCTTTCTCACCTCCCCATGGATGTTCTTCAAATGTTCTGCAAAATCCTCAGCCTCAGCACTACTTATTTCTCCTTTATCTATCTTTCTCAACTCAGATGCATTTCTTGGACTACTTCCATATATAATCTGGAATGGTGATTTACCAGTGCTCCTGTTGACAGAATTATTGTATGCAAATTCTGCCTGTGGTAAAATCAAATCCCATCCTGTTGGCTTATCCCCAACCAAACATCTCAGCAGATTTCCCAAACTCCTATTCACCACCTCTGTCTGTCCATCAGTCTGTGGGTGATGTGATGAACTGAACTTCAAATCTGTCTTCAACTTCTTCCACAATGTTCGCCAGAAATATCCAACAAACTTAGTGTCCCGATCTGAAACTATGGTCTTTGGCAAACCATGAAGTCTCACTACTTCTCTGAAAAATAATTCTGCTACATGAACAGCATCATTAGTCTTCTTGCAGGGAATGAAATGTGCCATCTTTGAAAATCTGTCAACCACTACAAAAATTGAATCATGTCCCCGCTGAGTCCTCGGTAAACCAAGAACAAAGTCCATGCTGATATCCTCCCAAGGCTTCTCTGGTACGGGTAATGGCTGATACAATCCTATATTCTGCTTCACTCCTTTCGCCATCTGACATACTCTCCAGCTCTGTACAAACTTCTTCACATCTTGCTGCAATTGTGGCCAATAATAATTCTCACCAACCAAAGCAACGGTTTTATCACGACCAAAATGTCCAGCCAATCCTCCACTATGCTTCTCCTTGATGAGATTCTCCCTCATAGAACTTCGTGGAATGCACAACTGACTCCCTCTGAATAGCATATCATCCTGGATGATGAAATCCAACCATTTCGTCCTGTCTAGAGTAACAGGTTTTGTACAAGCTTTCCAAGCTTTACCAAAATCAGGATCCTCTGGATACAAATTATTGAGTTCCTTGAACCCAACCACTTCAATCTGCGTTTCTATCAGCAATAGTTGCCTTCTGCTAAGAGCATCTGCAACCCTATTAGACTTTCCACTCCTGTGTTTTAAAACAAATGTATAACTCTGCAAAAACTCAACCCATTTCAAATGCCTCTGATTCAACTTTCCTTGACTATTCAAATATTGCAAAGCTTGATGATCAGTATACAAAACAAACTCCTTAGGAAGCAGATAATGTCTCCACTTCTTTAATGCCTGAACTATAGCATAAAATTCCTGATCATAAACAGAATATTTCCTCTTGGCATCATTTAACTTCTCACTGAAATACGCAACAGGTTTACCTTCTTGGCTCATAACAGCTCCTATTGCAGTACCACTAGCATCACAATCTACTTGAAACACCTTATTAAAATCTGGAAGTGCTAAAACAGGTTGTTTTGTAACTTTTTGTTTCAATAATTGAAAACTCTTTTCTGCCCCATGAGTCCACTTAAACTCTTTTCTATCCCCTCTCATTGTTTCAGTCAAGGGTCCACAAATACTGCTAAAATTTTGGATAAACTTTCTGTAAAAGCTAGCCAAACCATGAAATGATCTTACCTCAGTAGCACTCCTTGGAGTAGGCCATTCAAGGATAGCCTGTACCTTCTCTGGGTCCATTTTTAGACCTTCTGCTGAAACTACAAATCTCAAATACACTAACTCTTTCTTCACAAAACTGCACTTCTTCAAATTAATCAACAATTTTTCTTCTCTCAGCTTCTCAAATACCATACGAATATGCATCATATGCTCCTCCAATGTCTTACTAAAGATCAAAATATCATCTAGGTAAACAATGACAAACTTACCTAGAAATTCTTTCAGAACCTCGTTCATGAGCCGCATGAAAGTGCTCGGTGCATTGGTTAGCCCAACAGGCATGACTAACCACTCATACAGTCCTTCCTTTGTCTTTAAGGCAGTCTTCCATTCATCTCCTTCTCTGATCCGAATCTGATGATATCCACTTCTTAGATCTATCTTTAAAAATACACAGCTCCACTCAAACAGTCCATAATATCATCCATTCGTGGCAATGGAAACCTGTACTTGATTGTGATCTTGTTTATTGCCCTAGAATCTGTACACATCCTCCATTCTCCATTCTTCTTTGGTGCTAATACCGCTGGTACAGCACAGGGACTCACACTCTCACGGATCAATCCTTTCTGTAACAACTCATGTACTTGTCTGTTCAACTCCTCACTTTCTGCAGGTGTCATTCTGTGTGCTGCCTTGTTCGGCAAACTCGCTCCTGGGATCAAGTCCATCTGATGACTGATCTTCCTAACTGGTGGTAATCCATCAGGCACATTATCGGATACAATATCCTGAAACTCATTCAACAAATCTACAAATTCTACAGGAACATCTTCTACTTCCTCTTTACCAGCTTTTGGAATTAAAGCAAAACATACATGCTCATGCCTCATACCATCTAGGAAATTTCTTCCATCAACAAGAGTTATCTTTGCAGTACCACATACCTTTTCTTCAGTCTCCTTCAATGGTTTTAGCTTATGTCGCACTCCATCCTTTGTCAGGGACTAGGTGTTCGCACGACCATCATGTACAGCACATCTGTCAAACTGCCATGGTCTACCCAACAACATATGACATGCATCCATAGATATGATATCACACAATACCTCATCTTGGTATCCGCCGATCTTGAACTTTACCGGGCACTGTTCACTGACCATGACCTTGTGGTCATCCTGCACCCAGGCAATCCGATATGGATGTGGGTGTTTCTGTCTCCTGAGCTTCAACTTTGCCACCATCTCTTCTGACACTAAATTGTTAGTGCTTCCACTATCGATAATCACATCACAGCATTTACCCTCACACTTGCATCTAGTGCGAAACAGGCTCCTCCTTTGTTCAGGTTCATTCTCACCACTCAGCAAGACTCTTCTATTAATTAGCGTTTCTCCTCTTTCAGCATCTTCAGAATTTGATGATCTAGCATCTTCATCGACATGTGCAACTCTGGCCTGGCCTTCATTTCTCCTATCTGTTCTACCTTGGTGCTGAGGACATTCAAATGCCCTGTGACCTTCTTCTCCACAGTGAAAACATGTTCCACGGAAGCCACCTCTTCCAGATCCTTGTCCTCTTCCTCTCCCTCTTTGATCTCTATTATTCTGATCCTGGAAGCGATTGAAATTATTTCCTCGCTGATTCTGACTGCTACTGGCCTCATCCTTCTTTTTCGGATCTTCATTTCGGCCACCATATGACCGTCCACCAGATCGTCCACCGCGACCTCTTCCGTTTTGTCTGCTCTCAAACTTCTTGTTCAACTTTTCCTCTACTTTTAGGGCAAACTGGTATGCCTCTTCAATACTATTCATTCGAACCAGATTCAGCTCCTCTTGAATGCTTGGCCTTAACCCATTAAGGTATCGGGGAACTTTCTCCTTATCAGCTTCTGCATGGCCTGTTCAGATGAGAAATCGATAGAACTCCTCTGTATACTCCTGAACAGATCTTCCTGCTTGCTTCAAACTCTGCATTTTCTTCAGTAGGTCAAGCTCATAATCAACAGGAATGAACTGTCGCTTCAATTTATCCACCATCCGATCCCATCTCGTGATTTTCTCCTTTCCCCTTCTATTTCGCTCCAACTGAATCTCTTGCCACCATATCTTCGCATGACCTTTCAGTCTGGCCTTCGCAAATTTGACCCTATCAGGATCCTCAACATCTTCATACTCAAAATATTCTTCACATTCATTGATCCAGTCGATCAATTCCTCTGGGTTAAGATTTCCAGAAAATGTAGGAACCTCAATCTTAGGTCTTTTCCCAATCTTGGAAATTGCTCGAAAAAGTCTTTCTTCCTCCTGGTTCACAATTTCAATTTCTCCTTCTTGATATTCTTCTTCGGCTTCATCCTCGCTTTCGTCTCTGACATTGAGATTCATTCCTCTGCGAATCTCTTCTTGCAATGCTCGCACTTGTCTCTGCAGCTCTCTAACCTCAGGTGTCACAGCACCAGGTCTTCCGCCACGTTCTTTTCGTGGAGGCATTTTCACGATGCGCGCTGAAACCCTAACCACGGTCCTAGTGCAAACTGCCTCACAGTCGGCGATCTGTTTACACACTCAAGAAAACCTGCTCTTATACCACTTGATGAAGGGTGCTCCCCTTAATACCACAAACACATAACCGAAATAGAGAAACAACAACAATAATATGCAAGAATAGAAAATTGGCTTCTTATTATCTCCACAAATGTGGAATTACAAATTTTCAGAACTACAACATGAAAAGCCACATGGGCATTCCCTTACAATATTCTGTAAGAACGAAGCCTCGAACTATTACCCAGATCTACTACCCAGAACTATTCTGAGCTGTCTAAGACAATAATACAGCCTTCCTTATATAGGCAATTTTTCATCGCCTGGGAAGGTTCCAGAATTTTTAGCCAATAAGGCCGACCAAACTTAGAATTATTTTATTTTACATTTTATTACATCATAGTCGGCTCAAGATAACCTTTGAAACCCGAACAGAAATTTTCAAGAAAATTATTTTTCGCCATTTCAGGTGGCCCAACTTCCGAAGACCATAAGTCATCACCCGTTGACCCGCTCGGCTATTATAACCCCATTTCGGAAACGCCACGAAGCGCTCTACAGGCTTGACTGGCGCTTGCGCCCGTCACCCCAATTCTCGACCTCATCCGGGGCCTCTAAAGCCTTCAAAACTGAGTTCAAAGTTTCTGTACCCTGCTGCCAATACCGAAAATCTTCAATATCTTCCAATATACACTTGATCTGGCAATGAAACTTTACTGGCAGACTTATATGACCAAAATGAACCTCCAAGAAAGAAATCAGATCATTCTGAGCACATACGAAAAATTACCAGAAATAGTAACTTTCCATAAATAGCAGGTCTGCACAAAATAACCCTTATTGAAAATAAAAAACATAAATATTTTTGGGTGATGCAAGATTGCTCTTACACCCGGGATGCTCCTGCATCAGACACCCGGGGTAATTTGAGAAGTGACCCTGTCACGACTCAGGTGTGTAGAGGAAAACCAAGACGGTTAACCTCCTCCTTTGTTAGCCATGATGAATCTTCAACAGGCCGTCCTTTCCACTTGACCAGATATTCTTCATATGTCCTGTTCCTTGTGCTTCTGCCAACACGACTATCTAGTATATCTTCAATCTCCTTAGTGTCTGAACTAGTTGCTGGAATACTCCACTGTGCTGCTGTGATCTCATCTTCAACACCTCCTTCATGATACTCTGTCAGATCTGAAATGTTGAACACTGGTGAAATATTCAGCTCACTAGGCAATTCTACCTCATATGCATTTCCTGAATCATGCTTCTTCAATATCTTACATGGTCCAAACTTCTTCATTTTCAACTTGTTATATGTACCAACTAGAAACCGCTCCTTCCGCAAATGAACCGTGACTTCATGACCAACCTGAAATTCTTTATACCTCCTTTTCTCATCTGCCTTAGCCTTGTACTGTGCGTTCATCTTGGTAATATGCTTTCTCACCTCCCCATGGATGTTCTTCAAATGTTCTGCAAAATCCTCAGCCTCAGCACTAGTTATTTCTCCTTTATCTATCTTTCTCAACTCAGATGCATTTCTTGGACTACTTCCATATATAATCTGGAATGGTGATTTACCAGTGCTCCTGTTGACAGAATTATTGTATGCAAATTCTGCCTGTGGTAAAATCAAATCCCATCCTGTTGGCTTATCCCTAACCAAACATCTCAGCAGATTTTCCAAACTCCTATTCACCACCTCTGTCTGTCCATCAGTCTGTGGGTGATGTGATGAACTGAACTTCAAATCTGTCTTCAACTTCTTCCACAATGTTCGTCAGAAATATCCAACAAACTTAGTGTCCCGATCTGAAACTATGATCTTTGGCAAACCATGAAGTCTCACTACTTCTCTGAAAAATAATTCTGCTACATGAACAACATCATTAGTCTTCTTGTAGGGAATGAAATGTGCCATCTTTGAAAATCTGTCAACCACTACAAAAATTGAATCATGTCCCCGCTGAGTCCTCGGTAAACCAAGAACAAAGTCCATGCTGATATCCTCCCAAGGCTTCTCTGGTACGGGTAATGGCTGATACAATTCTATATTCTGCTTCACTCCTTTCGCCATCTGACATACTCTCCAACTCTGTACAAACTTCTTCACATCTTGCTGCAATTGTGGCCAATAATAATTCTCACCAACCAAAGCAACAGTTTTATCACGACCAAAATGTCCAGCCAATCCTCCACTATGCTTCTCCTTGATGAGATTCTCCCTCATAGAACTTCGTGGAATGCACAACTGACTCCCTCTGAATAGCATATCATCCTAGATGATGAAATCCAACCATTTCGTCCTGTCTAGAGTAACAGGTTCTGTACAAGCTTTCCAAGCTTTACCAAAATCAGGATCCTCTGGATACAAATTATTGAGTTCCTTGAACCCAACCACTTCAATCTGCGTTTCTATCAGCAATAGTTGCCTTCTGCTAAGAGCATCTGCAACCCTATTAGACTTTCCACTCCTGTGTTTCAAAACAAATGTATAACTCTGCAAAAACTCAACCCATTTCAAATGCCTCTGATTCAACTTTCCTTGACTATTCAAATATTGCAAAGTTTGATGATCAGTATACAAAACAAACTCCTTAGGAAGCAGATAATGTCTCCACTTCTTTAATGCCTGAACTATAGCATAAAATTTTTGATCATAAACAGAATATTTCCTTTTGGCATCATTTAACTTCTCACTGAAATACGCAACAGGTTTACCTTCTTGGCTCATAACAGCTCCTATTGCAGTACCACTAGCATCACAATCTACTTGAAACACCTTATTAAAATCTGGAAGTGCTAAAACAGATTGTTCTGTAACTTTTTGTTTCAATAATTGAAAACTCTTTTCTGCCCCATTAGTCCACTTAAACTCTTTTCTATCCCCTCTCATTGTTTCAGTCAAGGGTCCACAAATACTGCTAAAATTTCGGATAAACTTTCTGTAAAAGCTAGCCAAAGCATAAAAGATCTTACCTCAGTAGCACTCCTTGGAGTAGGCCATTCAAGGATAGCCTGTACCTTCTCTGGGTCCATTTTTAGACCTTCTGCTGAAATTACAAATCCCAAATACACTAACTCTTTCTTCACAAAACTGCACTTCTTCAAATTAATCAACAATTTTTCTTCTCTCAGCTTCTCAAATACCATACGAATATGCATCATATGCTCCTCCAATGTCTTACTAAAGATCAAAATATCATCTAGGTAAACAATGACAAACTTACCTAGAAATTCTTTCAGAACCTGGTTCATGAGCTGCATGAAAGTGCTCGGTGCATTGGTTAGCCCAAAAGGCATGACTAACCACACATACAGTCCTTCCTTTGTCTTGAAGGCAGTCTTCCATTCATCTCCTTCTCTGATCCGAATCTGATGATATCCACTTCTTAGATCTATCTTTAAAAATACACAGCTCCACTCAAACAGTCCATAATATCATCCATTCGTGGCAAGGGAAACCTGTACTTGATTATGATCTTGTTTATTGCCCTAGAATCTGTACACATCCTCCATTCTCCATTCTTATTTGGTGCTAATACCGCTGGTACAGCACAGGGACTCACACTCTCACGGATCAATCCTTTCTGTAACAACTTATGTACTTGTCTGTTCAACTCCTCACTTTCTGCAGGTGTCATTCTGTGTGCTGCCTTTTTCGGCAAACTCGCTCCTGGGATCAAGTCCATCTGATGACTAATCTTCCTGACTGGTAGTAATCCATCAGGCACGTTATCGGATACAATATCTTGAAACTCATTCAACAAATCTACAAATTCTACACGAACATCTTCTAGTTCCTCTTTACCAACTTTTGGAATTAAAGCAAAACATACATGCTCATGCCTCATACCATCTAGGAAATTTCTTCCATCAACAAGAGTTATCCTTGCAGTACCACATACCTTTTCTTTAGTCTCCTTCAATAGTTTTAGCTTATGTCGGACTCCATCCTTTGTCAGGGAATAAGTGTTCGCACGACCATCATGTACAGCACATCTGTCAAACTGCCATGGTCTACCCAACAACATATGACATGCATCCATAGATATGATATCACACAATACCTCATCTTGGTATCCCCCGATCTTGAACTTTACCGGGCACTGTTCACTGACCATGACCTTGTGGTCATCCTGCACCCAGGCAATCCGATATGGATGTGGGTGTTTCTGTCTCCTAAGCTTCAACTTTGCCACCATCTCTTCTGACACCAAATTGTCAGTGCTTCCACTATCGATAATCACATCACAGCATTTACCCTCACACTTGCATCTAGTGCGAAACAGGCTCCTCCTTTGTTCAGGTTCATTCTCACCACTCAGCAAGACTCTTCTATTAATTAGCGTTTCTCCTCTTTCAGCATCTTCAAAATTTGATGATCTAGCATCTTCATCGACATGTGCAACTCTGGCCTGGCCTTCATTTCTCCTATCTGTTCTGCCTTGGCGCGGAGGACATTCAAATGCCTTGTGACCTTCTTTTCCATAGTGAAAACATGTTCCACAGAAGCCACCTCTTCCAGATCCTTGTCCTCTTCCTCTCCCTCTTTGATCTCTATTATTCTGATCCTGGAAGTGATTGAAATTATTTTCTCGCTGATTCTGACTGCTACTGGCCTCATCCTTCTTTTTCGGATCTTCATTTCGGCGACCATATGACCGTCCACCAGATCGTCCACCGCGACCTCTTCCGTTTTGTCTGCTCTCAAACTTCTTGTTCAGCTTTTCCTCTACTTTTAGGGCAAACTGGTATGCCTCTTCAATACTATTCATTCGAACCAGATTCAGCTCCTCCTGAATGCTTGGCCTTAACCCATTAAGGTATCGGGGAACTTTCTCCTTATCAGCTTCTGCATGGCCTGTTCTGATGAGAAGTCGATAGAACTCCTCTGTATACTCCTGAACAGATCTTCCTGCTTGCTTCAAACTCTGCATTTTCTTCAGTAGGTCAAGCTCATAATCAACAGGAATGAACTGTCGCTTCAATTTATCCACCATCCGATCCCATCTCGTGATTTTCTCTTTTCCCCTTCTATTTCGCTCCAACTGAATCTCTTGCCACCATATCTTCGCATGACCTTTCAGTCTGGCCTTCGCAAATTTGACCCTATCAGGATCCTCAACATCTTCATACTCAAAATATTCTTCATATTCATTGATCCAGTCGATCAATTCCTCTGGGTTAAGATTTTCAGAAAATGTAGGAACCTCAATCTTAGGTCTTTTCCCAATCTTGGAAATCGCTCGAAAAAGTCTTTCTTCCTCCTGGTTCACAATTTCAATTTCTCCTTCTTGATATTCTTCTTCGGCTTCATCCTCGCTTTCGTCTCTGACATTGAGATTCATTCCTCTGCGAATCTCTTCTTGCAATGCTCGCACTTGTCTCTGCAGCTCTCTAACCTCAGGTGTCACAGCACCAGGTCTTCCGCCACGTTCTCTTCGTGGAGGCATTTTCGCGATGCGCGCTGAAACCCTAACTACGGTCCTGGTGCAAACTGCCTCACAGTCGGCGATTTGTTTACACACTCAAGAAAACCTGCTCTGATACCACTTGATGAAGGGTGCTCCCCTTAATACCACAAACATATAACCGAAATAGAGAAACAACAACAATAATATGCAAGAACAAAAAATTGGCTTCTTATTATCTCCACAAATGTGGAATTACAAATTTTTAGAACTACAACATGCAAAGCCACATGGGCATTCCCTTACAATATTCTGTAGGACGAAGCCTCGAACTATTACTGAGATCTACTACCCAGAACTATTCTGAACTGCCTAAGACAATAATACAGCCTTCCTTATATAGGCAATTTTTCACCGCCTGGGAAGGTTCCAGAATTTTTAGCCAATAAGACCGACCAAACTTAGAATTATTTTATTTTACATTTTATTACATCATAGTCGGCTCAAGATAACCTTTGAAACCCGAACAGAAATTTTGAAGAAAATTATTTTTTGCCATTTCAGGTGGCCCAACTTCCGAAGACCATAAGTCATCACCCGTTGACCCGCTCAGCTATTATAACCCCATTTCAGAAACGCCACGAAGCGCTTTACAGGCCTGACCGGTGCAAGCGCTCGTCACCCCCAATTCTCGACCTCATCCGGGGCCTCTAAAGCCTTCAAAACCGAGTTCAAAGTTTCTGTACCCTGCTGCCAATACCGAAAATCTTCAATATCTTCCAATATACACTTGATCTGGCAATGAAACTTGACTGGCAGACTTATATGACCAAAATGAACCTCCAAGAAAGAAATCAGATCATTCTGAGCACACACAAAAAATTACCAGAAATAGTAACTTTCCATAAATAGCAGCTCTGCACAAAATAACCCTTATTGAAAATAAAAAACATAAATATTTTTGGGTGATGCAAGATTGCTCTTACACCCGGGATGCTCCTGCATCAGACACCCGGGGTAATTTGAGAAGTGACCCTGTCACGACTCAGGTGTGTAGAGGAAAACCAAGACGGTTAACCTCCTCCTTTGTTAGCCATGATGAATCTTCAACAGGCCGTCCTTTCCACTTGACCAGATATTCTTCATATGTCCTATTTCTTGTGCTTCTGCCAACACGACTATCTAGTATATCTTCAATTTCCTTAGTGTCTGAACTAGTTGCTGGAATACTCCACTGTGCTGCTGTGATCTCATCTTCAACACCTCCTTCATGATACTCTGTCAGATCTGAAATGTTGAACACTGGTGAAATATTTAGCTCACTAGGCAATTCTACCTCATATGCATTTCCTGAATCATGCTTCTTCAATATCTTACATGGTCCAAACTTCTTCATTTTCAACTTGTTATATGTACCAACTGGAAACCGCTCCTTCCGCAAATGAACCGTGACTTCATCACCAACCTGAAATTCTTTATACCTCCTTTTCTCATCTACCTTAGCCTTATACTGTGCGTTTATCTTGGTAATATGCTTTCTCACCTCCCCATGGATGTTCTTCAAATGTTCTGCAAAATCCTTAGCCTCAGCACTACTTATTTCTCCTTTATCTATCTTTCTCAACTCAGATGCATTTCTTGGACTACTTCCATATATAATCTGGAATGGTGATTTACCAGTGCTCCTGTTGACAGAATTATTGTATGCAAATTCTTCCTGTGGTAAAATCAAATCCCATCCTGTTGGCTTATCCCCAACCAAACATCTCAGCAGATTTCCCAAACTCCTATTCACCACCTCTGTCTGTCCATCAGTCTGTGGGTGATGTGATGAACTGAACTTCAAATCTGTCTTCAACTTCTTCCACAATGTTCGCCAGAAATATCCAACAAACTTAGTGTCCCGATCTGAAACTATGGTCTTTGGCAAACCATGAAGTCTCACTACTTCTCTGAAAAATAATTCTGCTACATGAACAGCATCATTAGTCTTCTTGTAGGGAATGAAATGTGCCATCTTTGAAAATCTGTCAACCACTACAAAAATTGAATCATGTCCCCGCTGAGTCCTCGGTAAACCAAGAACAAAGTCCATGCTGATATCCTCCCAAGGCTTCTCTGGTACGGGTAATGGCTGATACAATCTTATATTCTGCTTCACTCCTTTCGCCATCTGACATACTCTCCAGCTCTGTACAAACTTCTTCACATCTTGCTGCAATTGTGGCCAATAATAATTCTCACCAACCAAAGCAACGGTTTTATCACGACCAAAATGTCCAGCCAATCCTCCACTATGCTTCTCCTTGATGAGATTCTCCCTCATAGAACTTCGTAGAATGCACAACTGACTCCCTCTGAATAGCATATTATCCTGGATGATGAAATCCAACCATTTCGTCCTGTCTAGAGTAACAGGTTCTGTACAAGCTTTCCAAGCTTTACCAAAATCAAGATCCTCTGGATACAAATTATTGAGTTCCTTGAACCCAACCACTTCAATCTGCGTTTCTATCAGCAATAGTTGCCTTCTGCTAAGAGCATCTGCAACCCTATTAGACTTTCCACTCCTGTGTTTCAAAACAAATGTATAACTCTGCAAAAACTCAACCCATTTCAAATGCCTCTGATTCAACTTTCCTTGACTATTCAAATATTGCAAAGCTTGATGATCAGTATACAAAATAAACTCCTTAGAAAGTAGATAATGTCTCCACTTCTTTAATGCCTGAACTATAGCATAAAATTCCTGATCATAAAAAGAATATTTCCTCTTGGCATCATTTAACTTTTCACTGAAATACGCAACAGGTTTACCTTCTTGGCTCATAACAGCTCCTATTGCAGTACCACTAGCATCACAATCTACTTGAAACACCTTATTAAAATCTGGAAGTGCTAAAACAAGTTGTTCTGTAACTTTTTGTTTCAATAATTGAAAACTTTTTTCTGCCCCATTAGTCCACTTAAACTCTTTTCTATCCCCTCTCATTGTTTCAGTTAATGGTCCACAAATACTGCTAAAATTTTGGATAAACTTTCTGTAAAAGCTAGCCAAACCATGAAAAGATCTTACCTCAGTAGCACTCCTTGGAGTAGGCCATTCAAGGATAGCCTGTACCTTCTCTGGGTCCATTTTTAGACCATCTTCTGAAACTACAAATCCCAAATACACTAACTCTTTCTTCACAAAATTGCACTTCTTCAAATTAATCAACAATTTTTTTTCTCTCAGCTTCTCAAATACCATACGAATATGCATCATATGCTCCTCCAATGTCTTACTAAAGATCAAAATATCATCTAAGTAAACAATGACAAACTTACCTAGAAATTCTTTCAAAAACTCGTTCATGAGCCGCATGAAAGTGCTCGGTTTATTGGTTAGCCCAAAAGGCATGACTAACCACTCATACAGTCCTTCCTTTGTCTTGAAGGCAGTCTTCCATTCATCTCCTTCTCTGATCCGAATCTGATGATATCCACTTCTTAGATCTATCTTTGAAAAATACACAGCTCCACTCAAACAGTCCATAATATCATCCATTCGTGGCAATGGAAACCTGTACTTGATTGTGATCTTGTTTATTGCCCTAGAATCTGTACACATCCTCCATTCTCCATTCTTCTTTGGTGCTAATACCGCTGGTACAGCATAGGGACTCAGACTCTCACAGATCAATCCTTTCTGTAACAACTCATGTACTTGTCTGTTCAACTCCTCACTTTCTGCAGGTGTCATTCTGTGTGCTGCCTTCTTCGGCAAACTCGCTCCTAGGATCAAGTCCATCTGATGACTGATCTTCCTGACTGGTGGTAATCCATCAGGCACGTTATCGGATACAATATCCTGAAACTCATTAAACAAATCTACAAATTCTACAGGAACATCTTCTACTTCCTCTTTACCAGCTTTTGGAATTAAAGCAAAACATACATGCTCATGCCTCATACCATCTAGGAAATTTCTTTCATCAACAAGTGTTATCCTTGCAGTACCACATACCTTTTCTTTAGTCTCTTTCAATGGTTTTAGCTTATGTCGCACTCCATCCTTTGTCAGGGACTAGGTGTTCGCACGACCATCATGTACAGCACATCTGTCAAAACTGCCATGGTCTACCCAACAACATATGACATGCATCCATAGATATGATATCACACAATACCTCATCTTGGTATCCGTCGATCTTGAACTTTACCGGGCACTGTTCACTGACCATGACCTTGTGGTCATCCTGCACCCAGGCAATCCGATATGGATGTGGGTGTTTCTGTCTCCTGAGCTTCAACTTTGCCACCATCTCTTCTGACACCAAATTGTCAGTGCTTCCACTATCGATAATCACATCACAGCATTTACCCTCACACTTGCATCTAGTGCGAAACAGGCTCCTCCTTTGTTCAGGTTCATTCTCACCACTCAGCAAGACTCTTCTATTAATTAGCGTTTCTCCTCTTTCAGCATCTTCAGAATTTGATGATCTAGCATCTTCATCGACATGTGCAACTCTGGCCTGGCCTTCATTTCTCCTATCTGTCTTGCCTTGGCGCTGAGGACATTCAAATGCCCTGTGACCTTCTTCTCCACAGTGAAAACATGTTCCACGGAAGCCACCTCTTCCAGATCCTTGTCCTCTTCCTCTCCCTCTTTGATCTCTATTATTCTGATCCTGGAAGCGATTGAAATTATTTCCTCGCTGATTCCGACTGCTACTGGCCTCATCCTTCTTTTTCGGATCTTCATTTCGGCCACCATATGACCGTCCACCAGATCGTCCACCGCGACCTCTTCCGTTTTGTCTGCTCTCAAACTTCTTGTTCAGCTTTTCCTCTACTTTTAGGGCAAACTGGTATGCCTCTTCAATACTATTCATTCGAACCAGATTCAGCTCCTCCTGAATGCTTGGCCTTAACCCATTAAGGTATCGAGAAATTTACTCCTTATCAGCTTCTACATGGCTTGTTCTGATGAGAAGTCGATAGAACTCCTCTGTATACTCCTGAACAGATCTTCCTGCTTGCTTCAAACTCCGCATTTTCTTCAGTAGGTCAAGCTCATAATCAACAGGAATGAACTGTCGCTTCAATTTATCCACCATCCGATCCCATCTCGTGATTTTCTCCTTTCCCCTTCTATTTCGCTCCAACTGAATCTCTTGCCACCATATCTTCGCATGACCTTTCAGTCTGGCCTTCGCAAATTTGACCCTATCAGGATCCTCAACATCTTCATACTCAAAATATTCTTCACATTCATTGATCCAGTCGATCAATTCCTCTGGGTTAAGATTTCCAGAAAATGTAGGAACCTCAATCTTAGGTCTTTTCCCAATCTTGGAAATCGCTCGAAAAAGTCTTTCTTCCTCCTGGTTCACAATTTCAATTTCTCCTTCTTGATATTCTTCTTCGGCTTCATCCTCGCTTTCGTCTCTGACATTGAGATTCATTCCTCTGCGAATCTCTTCTTGCAATGCTCGCACTTGTCTCTGCAGCTCTCTAACCTCAGGTGTCACAGCACCAGGTCTTCCGCCACGTTCTCTTCGTGGAGGCATTTTCGCGATGCGCGCTGAAACCCTAACCACGGTCCTGGTACAAACTGCCTCACAGTCGACGATCTGTTTACACACTCAAGAAAACTTGCTCTGATACCACTTGATGAAGGGTGCTCCCCATAATACCACAAACACATAACCGAAATAGAGAAACAACAACAATAATATGCAAGAACAGAAAATTGGCTTCTTATTATCTCCACAAATGTGGAATTACAAATTTTCAGAATTACAACATGCAAAGCCACATGGGCATTCCCTTACAATATTCTGTATGACGAAGCCTCGAACTATTACCCAGATCTACTACCCAGAACTATTCTGAACTGCCTAAGACAATAATACAGCCTTCCTTATATAGGCAATTTTTCACCGCCTGGGAAGGTTCCAGAATTTTTAGCCAATAAGGCCGACCAAACTTAGAATTATTTTATTTTACATTTTATTACATCATAGTCGGCTCAAGATAACCTTTGAAACCTGAACAGAAATTTTGAAGAAAATTATTTTTCGCCATTTCAGGTGGCCCAACTTCCGAAGACCATAAGTCATCACCCGTTGACCCGCTCGGCTATTATAACCCCATTTCGGAAACACCACGAAGCGCTCTACAGGCTTGACCCGCGCAAGCGCCCATCACCCCAATTCTCGACCTCATCCGGGGCCTCTAAAGCCTTCAAAACTGAGTTCAAAGTTTCTGTACCCTGCTGCCAATACCGAAAATCTTCAACATCTTCCAATATACACTTGATCTGGCAATGAAACCTTACTGGCAGACTTATATGACCAAAATGAACCTCCAAGAAAGAAATCAGATCATTCTGAGCACATACGAAAAATTACCAGAAATAGTAACTTTCCATAAATAGCAGCTCTGCACAAAATAACCCTTATTGAATATAAAAAACATAAATATTTTTGGGTGATGCAAGATTGCTCTTACACCCGGGATGCTCCTGCATCAGACACCCGGGGTAATTTGAGAAGTGACCCTGTCACGACTCAGGTGTGTAGAGGAAAACCAAGACGGTTAACCTCTTCCTTTGTTAGCCATGATGAATCTTCAACAGGCCATCCTTTCCACTTGACCAGATATTCTTCATATGTCCTGTTCCTTGTGCTTCTGCCAACACGACTATCTAGTATATCTTCAATCTCCTTAGTGTCTGAACTAGTTGCTGGAATACTCCACTGTGCTGCTGTGATCTCATCTTCAACACCTCCTTCATGATACTCTGTCAGATCTAAAATGTTGAACAGTGGTGAAATATTCAGCTCACTAGGCAATTCTACCTCATATGCATTTCCTGAATCATGCTTCTTCAATATCTTACATGGTCCAAACTTCTTCATTTTCAACTTGTTATATGTACCAACTGGAAACCGCTCCTTCCGCAAATGAACCGTGACTTCATCACCAACCTGAAATTCCTTATACCTCCTTTTCTCATCTGCCTTAGCCTTATACTGTGCGTTTATCTTGGTAATATGCTTTCTCACCTCCCCATGGATGTTCTTCAAATGTTCTGCAAAATCCTCAGCCTCAGCACTACTTATTTCTCCTTTATCTATCTTTCTCAACTCAGATGCATTTCTTGGACTACTTCCATATATAATCTGGAATGGTGATTTACCAGTGCTCCTGTTGACAGAATTATTGTATGCAAATTCTGCCTGTGGTAAAATCAAATCCCATCCTGTTGGCTTATCCCCAACCAAACATCTCAGCAGATTTCCCAAACTCCTATTCACCACCTTTGTCTGTCCATCAGTCTGTGGGTGATGTGATGAACTGAACTTCAAATCTGTCTTCAACTTCTTCCACAATGTTCGCCAGATATATCCAACAAACTTAGTGTCCCGATCTGAAACTATGGTCTTTGGCAAACCATGAAGTCTCACTACTTCTCTGAAAAATAATTCTGCTACGTGAACAGCATCATTAGTCTTCTTGCAGGGAATGAAATGTGCCATCTTTGAAAATCTGTCAACCACTACAAAAATTGAATCATGTCCCCGCTGAGTCCTCGGTAAACCAAGAACAAAGTCCATGCTGATATCCTCCCAAGGCTTCTCTGGTACGGGTAATGGCTGATACAATCCTATATTCTGCTTCACTCCTTTCGCCATCTGACATACTCTCCAGCTCTGTACAAACTTCTTCACATCTTGCTGCAATTGTGGCCAATAATAATTCTCACCAACCAAAGCAACGGTTTTATCACGACCAAAATGTCCAGCCAATCCTCCACTATGCTTCTCCTTGATGAGATTCTCCCTCATAGAACTTCGTGGAATGCACAACTGACTCCCTCTGAATAGCATATCATCCTGGATGATGAAATCCAACCATTTCATCCTGTCTAGAGTAACAGGTTCTGTACAAGCTTTCCAAGCTTTACCAAAATCAGGATCTTTTGGATAGAAATTGTTGAGTTCCTTGAACCCAACCACTTCAATCTGCGTTTCTATCAGCAATAGTTGCCTTCTGCTAAGAGCATCTGCAACCCTATTAGACTTTCCACTCCTGTGTTTCAAAACAAATGTATAACTCTGCAAAAACTCAACCCATTTCAAATGCCTCTGATTCAACTTTCCTTGACTATTCAAATATTGCAAAGCTTGATGATCAGTATACAAAACAAACTCCTTAGGAAGCAGATAATGTCTCCACTTCTTTAATGCCTGAACTATAGCATAAAATTCCTGATCATAAACAGAATATTTCCTCTTGGCATCATTTAACTTCTCACTGAAATACACAACAGGTTTACCTTCTTGGCTCATAACAGCTCCTATTGCAGTACCACTAGCATCACAATCTACTTGAAACACCTTATTAAAATCTGGAAGTGCTAAAACAGGTTGTTCTGTAACTTTTTGTTTCAATAATTGAAAACTCTTTTCTGCCCCATTAGTCCACTTAAACTCTTTTCTATCCCATCTCATTGTTTCAGTCAAGGGTCCACAAATACTGCTAAAATTTCGGATAAACTTTCTGTAAAAGCTAGCCAAACCATGAAAAGATCTTACCTCAGTAGCACTCCTTGGAGTAGGCCATTCAAGGATAGCCTGTACCTTCTCTGGGTCCATTTTTAGACCTTCTGCTGAAACTACAAATCCCAAATACACTAACTCTTTCTTCACAAAACTGCACTTCTTCAAATTAATCAACAATTTTTCTTCTCTCAGCTTCTCAAATACCATACGAATATGCATCATATGCTCCTCCAATGTCTTACTAAAGATCAAAATATCATCTAGGTAAACAATGACAAACTTACCTAGAAATTCTTTCAGAACCTCGTTCATGAGCCGCATGAAAGTGCTCGGTGCATTGGTTAGCCCAAAAGGCTTGACTAACCACTCATACAGTCCTTCCTTTGTCTTGAAGGCAGTCTTCCATTCATCTCCTTCTCTGATCCGAATCTGATGATATCCACTTCTTAGATCTATCTTTGAAAAATACACAGCTCCACTCAAACAGTCCATAATATCATCCATTCGTGGCAATGGAAACCTGTACTTGATTGTGATCTTGTTTATTGCCCTAGAATCTGTACACATCCTCCATTCTCCATTCTTCTTTGGTGCTAATACCGCTGGTACAGCACAGGGACTCAGACTCTCACGGATCAATCCTTTTTGTAACAACTCATGTACTTGTCTGTTCAACTCCTCACTTTCTGCAGGTGTCATTCTGTGTGCTGCCTTGTTCGGAAAACTCGCTCCTGGGATCAAGTCCATCTGATGACTGATCTTCCTGACTGGTGGTAATCCATCAGGCACGTTATCGGATACAATATCCTGAAACTCATTCAACAAATCTACAAATTCTACAGGAACATCTTCTACTTCCTCTTTACCAGCTTTTGGAATTAAAGCAAAACATACATGCTCATGCCTCATACCATCTAAGAAATTTCTTCCATCAACAATAGTTATCCTTGCAGTACCACATACCTTTTCTTCAGTCTCCTTCAATGGTTTTAGCTTATGTCGCACTCCATCCTTTGTTAGGAAATAGGTGTTCGCACGACCATCATGTACATCACATCTGTCAAACTGCCATGGTCTACCCAACAACATATGACATGCATCCATAGATATGATATCACACAATACCTCATCTTGGTATCCGCCGATCTTGAACTTTACCGGGCACTGTTCACTGACCATGACCTTGTGGTCATCCTGCACCCAGGCAATCCGATATGGATGTGGGTGTTTCTGTCTCCTGAGCTTCAACTTTGCCACCATCTCTTCTGACACCAAATTGTTAGTGCTTCCACTATCGATAATCACATCACAGCATTTACCCTCACACTTGCATCTAGTGCGAAACAGGCTCCTCCTTTGTTCAGGTTCATTCTCACCACTCAGCAAGACTCTTCTATTAATTAGCGTTTCTCCTCTTTCAGCATCTTCAGAATTTGATGATCTAGCATCTTCATCGACATGTGCAACTCTGGCCTGGCCTTCATTTCTCCTATCTGTTCTGCTTTGGCGCTGAGGACATTCAAATGCCCTGTGACCTTCTTCTCCACAGTGAAAACATGTTCCACGGAAGCCACCTCTTCCAGATCCTTGTCCTCTTCCTCTCCCTCTTTGATCTCTATTATTCTGATCCTGGAAGCGATTGAAATTATTTCCTCGCTGATTCCGACTGCTACTGGCCTCATCCTTCTTTTTCGGATCTTCATTTCGGCCACCATATGACCGTCCACCAGATCGTCCACCGCGACCTCTTCCGTTTTGTCTGCTCTCAAAATTCTTGTTCAGCTTTTCCTCTACTTTTAGGGCAAACTGGTATGCCTCTTCAATACTATTCATTCGAACCAGATTCAGCTCCTCCTGAATGCTTGGCCTTAACCCATTAAGGTATCGGGCAACTTTCTCCTTATCAGCTTCTGCATGGCCTGCTCCGATGAGAAGTCGATAGAACTCCTCTGTATACTCCTGAACAGATCTTCCTGCTTGCTTCAAACTCCGCATTTTCTTCAGTAGGTCAAGCTCATAATCAACCGGAATGAACTGTCCCTTCAATTTATCCACCATCCGATCCCATCTCGTGATTTTCTCCTTTCCCCTTCTATTTCGCTCCAACTGAATCTCTTGCCACCATATCTTCGCATGACCTTTCAGTCTGGCCTTCGCAAATTTGACCCTATCAGGATCCTCAACATCTTCATACTCAAAATATTCTTCACATTCATTGATCCAGTCGATCAATTCCTCTGGGTTAAGATTTCCAGAAAATGTAGGAACCTCAATCTTAGGTCTTTTCCCAATCTTGGAAATCGCTCGAAAAAGTCTTTCTTCCTCCTGGTTCACAATTTCAATTTCTCCTTCTTGATATTCTTCTTCGGCTTCATCCTCACTTTCGTCTCTGACATTGAGATTCATTCCTCTGCGAATCTCTTCTTGCAATGCTCGCACTTGTCTCTGCAGCTCTCTAACCTCAGGTGTCACAGCACCAGGTCTTCCGCCACGTTCTCTTCGTGGAGGCATTTTCGCGATGCGCGCTGAAACCCTAGCCTCGGTCCTGGTGCAAACTGCCTCACAGTCGGTGATCTGTTTACACACTCAAGAAAACCTGCTCTGATACCACTTGATGAAGGGTGCTCCCCTTAATACCACAAACACATAACCGAAATAGAAGAACAACAACAATAATATGCAAGAACAGAAAATTGGCTTCTTATTATCTCCACAAATGTGGAATTACAAATTTTCAGAATTACAACATGCAAAGCCACATGGGCATTCCCTTACAATATTCTGTAGGACGAAGCCTCGAACTATTACCCAGATCTACTACCCAGAACTATTCTGAACTGCCTAAGACAATAATACAGCCTTCCTTATATAGGCAATTTTTCACCGCCTGGGAAGGTTCCAGAATTTTTAGCCAATAAGGCCGACCAAACTTAGAATTATTTTATTTTACATTTTATTACATCATAGTCGGCTCAAGATAACCTTTGAAACCCGAACAGAAATTTTGAAAAAAATTATTTTTCGCCATTTCAGGTGGCCCAACTTCCGAAGACCATAAGTCATCACCCGTTGACCCGCTCGGCTATTATAACCCCATTTCAGAAATGCCACGAAGCGCTCTACAGACTTGACCCGCGCAAGCGCCCGTCACCCCAATTCTCGACCTCATTCCGGGCCTCTAAAGCCTTCAAAACTGAGTTCAAAGTTTATGTACCCTGCTGCCAATACCGAAAATCTTCAATATCTTCCAATATACACTTGATCTGGCAATGAAATTTTACTGGCAGACTTATATGACCAAAATGAACCTCCAAGAAAGAAATCAGATCATTCTGAGCACATACGAAAAATTACCAGAAATAGTAACTTTCCATAAATAGCAGCTCTGCACAAAATAACCCTTATTGAAAATAAAAAACATAAATATTTTTGGGTGATGCAAGATTGCTCTTACACCCAGGATGCTCCTGCATCAAATCTGTATGCATGTGATAAGCTATTACTTTAGAGGTGAATTCCTTAGGCCTTTCTGAATTTTAAAATTCCATGTGAGTAATTTAATAGTTAGGTGGTTGTTTGGGCTATATTTATTTACTTATACAAATGGAACAACATTAAATATTATTTGATGTGTTGTAGAAGGAAGGTGTGAATTCTTAATTGGATGTTATATTTTGTTAGTATGTAGATTGAGACAATGTGAAAGAGACCTATTGTCTTAGATGTAACTTTATCAAGAATATAATTTTAGTAAATCTTGATTTGAACTTTTTCATTTTAAGGGTTCGTTTAGTAAGCATGACATTGACATGAGCTATCAAAACAATAATTTTAGTATGAGGAATGAATGCCAAGATATATGAGATGTAATAATTATATAATGTATATGAAAGTGTTTATAACTAGACAATGTATAATAGAATATGTGAAAATGTATGTAAATGAATATGAAAATGATCTTAAATTCACACAAACATATTACAATATATATGTTAAAAAATTATATATAAAGAAAGAAACATACACAAAGTACTACAAAATTTTATCCTATATACATAATATGTACACAAACATATTACAATATATCTGTACAAAAATTATATATAAAAAGAAAAACATACACAAAGTGCTACACAATTTTACCCTATATACGTAAATATTTAAATTTCAACTTATACAATATTTTTATAACACTTGACTAAATTTTGGAGACTTCACAATTAAGATTATCAATTTCCATTGGTAACTTATTTTGTCCCGAGAACACGCATATATACCGACGTTCTTTATGTGGTGGTGAATAAGAAAGTTTTGACTGTTTGAAACCATGAGAGGCGACGTGTTTATGCAGTAGCAATTACGTATGACTGGACTGCATATGTACTTGGTTGTTCTTTCGTGCAGAGACCAAAATGGTCTTGTCTGCTACAACGAAACTCCATCCCCAATAACAAAGAAAAGGTAACAGACTTATCTAAAGAGATGATATGTCTCTGACCACAAAGTATTGACCCGTGGCTATGCAGCCAACTAAACCACATAATATATAAGAAGAGTTTGGAAAAACCAAAAAACCAAAGTGTCCCTCTTGCTAAGATATGTATTTTAATTTGTTGTTTAGACATTTTCTAGTATGCAATGGGTACCCTGAAGATATATGGAAAATTGATCTTCTCTTTCATCTAGATTTATCTGGGCAGTTGACAAATTTACAAGGTTAAATATGAAGAAACATTACTCTACATATTTTACATTGGAAGATTCAAATGACAAGTGATATATGTGTTCAATTATTTTATGTTAATTGTTGTGTTTTTGCTTAATTAGGCGCGGGAAGAAAATTCTCATGCATGGCAAAGTATTTAATTTGACGAGTAACCAAATCACATTCCTTGCAAAAGACTAATAGCCAACTTTAGAGCTTGTAGATGTAAAAAATCTTTGGTTTGAATTGTTATCGTGAGAAGTTGAATTTTGTCCATTTGAGGCAAAAGGGTGCTAAGTTTCCCAAAAAGAAACAATGCAGATTAGCTATCAAGTTACCTCGAAATATTCTATACAAACAACTATTGGATTAAAAAAAGGGCTACAATTTTTTATTTTTTTAGCAAGTCTCTATATTATTATGTTCTCAATTCATATCATTGTGGATTGTAGTTTTCGATTATGAATTATTTATTTTTAAAATATTTGTAGGTATTGAGTTATTTGTGTAGGTATTTACTTATTATGATGTTCATATTAGTTGACCAAGTTCATGACAAAAACACTATAAAATAAC
Source organism: Chamaecyparis obtusa (assembly GCA_027943335.1). NCBI lineage: Eukaryota > Viridiplantae > Streptophyta > Pinopsida > Cupressales > Cupressaceae > Chamaecyparis > Chamaecyparis obtusa. The sequence goes on from BSBK01009670.1 coordinate 99,139, forward strand.
TTGTGACACACACACACACACACGATCACCTTTAATACCTAGGTGAATCTAGGTTTGATTAAATATTATAGTGATTATAGTGTACACTATATTTCTTAATCTAAGTGGACACATGGTTTTATGTTAAATTGACCACCATTAGTAATATTAACTACTAAAATTTCAACCAGAGATATTTAGTCCTACATGAGACTTTCAGGTAGAAGAATTTACAATATTAATTTCATATTTCGAATAATATTAACATCAACTTCCATGATATTATTAACATACATGTACACATTTATATAAATTAATATAAAGAAATGCATTTATATTTCTTTTATAAGAAAAAAATGTTAAATAAAATACAAAGTGAAATTTAAAAGTAATTCCCCCTTCCTTTTTCAAAAAGGTAATACTATTACTACTTAGCTTTTGCATCGTAAGTCCATTAATTCTAAGAGAATGATTTCCACTGCTTTAGGAGACGATTTCCACGGAGGAGGGAAACATGGTTTACACAACCTTGCCGCAAAGAGAACTAAACTTTCAGCGGGGAAGAGAAAAGGGAAACCATCCACGACAAAATCTAAGGGCACATGAGTCATATCATTGTATAACCCCCGCGGACTGAATTGAAACGTCGATCATCCAGAACTGGTCGTGACGTAAAAACATTTTTTCTAATTTCAAACTTCTTACACCTGCAATAGATTTTGATTTCAATATTTTACACTTTATTAGATTTTAAAATTTTATGCAATTTTGAGGCATCATTAATATTTGTTTTATATGAAAGTGGAATGAAAATAATATATTAGAAATTATTTTTTTCGGTTCTAAAAATAATTTATTTTAATCTCTTTCTTTTTAATAAATGTTATTTACTAGCACTTGCATTTAAGGAGGTTCAAGGGATAAGCCCATAGGAAACTATAGTTGGAATTTAAATGTGAAAAATAAAAAATTAGATATTTATGTAAAAATTTAATTTTTTTATATTAGTTAAAATATTGATAAAATAATTTTTTATTAAATTAATTCTAATAGCTTTTATTAGTATTTATCATTTCATAAAAATACGTAGAGGCCATGCACAAAATATGTTTAATGAAATCAAACCAAATCGAATGTCCTCAACCATTGCGAGAGACTCGAGTAGGAAGATTCAAAGCATAAGCATTTGTTAAGATAGGGAAGGTTTGATGGGTTCTAGATATTGCAACTATGAAATCTTTAATAGACATGCATGCAAAATGGGCAAACATCAAACATGGTGCATGAATAATATGATATAAGTGGTTTTAATTTCATGGGATACAATGATTTGGTGGTAGAACATGTATAATTTATTAGAAAGGATTTTAGAAAACCTCAACTCAAATTAGAAACAATCAAGAAAATTTTGTAACATTGGTAAAATTTGTTGTTGAACATGAAATTATTTGTAACATTGGTAAAAGTTAGAAGACCATGTTTCAATGGAAGAAGACAACAACATAAGGAGTCAATGGACAATCACATATACAAAACACAATAATAAATGAAGTGCCATTTACTATTATATTTTGGAAGTAATGGTTTAGCATTCTTGAAATGAGCCAAACCAATAAGAGATCATCCATGTCCATGATCACTCATTATATGCCATGAGTATAGTGAAAGGTGTACATGAGACAATGATCTCATAATGCATAAGATCAATGGATTATAATAGTCATAGTAATGATCTTAATTTGAAAAGCATGTGAAACAATCACAAAATTGTTGAAGAGTAGGAGACATTGTCATAATCTTAGTTGGAAAATGTTACAGAAGCATAATACATAAGTAGGGACCCATTACATGTGAATTTGACTGTGTTGATACACTCCATGGAGAAACATATATGATGGAAAGAAAATAATTAGGGAAATCACAATCAATGTGATATCATAACAGAAAGAAAAAGTGGAAAAAAGTATATCAAGGTGACCTAAGAACAAATATCAGAGATGAATTTTTTGTTATGATAGTGACCAATGAAAATGTTGAAAACAATGAAAAAGAATATAAAGGATAAAAGCTATTATGATTAAGACATGAACACCACATAACAAATAGTGCAATTATATTGCCAAGGAACATAGCTATAAAAAATCATATAATGCATGCATTAGAATAGCCAAAGCATGGTTTGACGTGCTAATAGTGATCAAAATGTACCTTAAAGAAATAGATAAAAAGTATTGAATTATTTTGAAGAAGATTCAAACATGGACACAAATTCTATAAAAGAAGACATATCAACAGAGTTTAAAGCCATGAAATGGAGAATTTGAAAGCACACAAAATAGAACATCAACCAAATAGAAGTAGTAAATCAAAGAGAATTTGTATAATGTTAGGAGCTACCAAGAAGAACAAATATACAAATATTTTGCAGATTGAATCAACAAATAGAGCCACGACCTGTGATATGGTAAGGATCCCTGAATTTTATTTACTTTTCTTGCATAAATAGAGAAACAAAGGTCAGAAAAGATTCAAAAAGTGCATAAGAAAATAGAAAGAAAAGAGTCCTAAAAGTTAAAAGTTTATCATATTAAAAACTACCGATCTGACAATTTTTTAGAGATTATTGTTTAAGGCGTACTAGGCAATAGTAAGGAGCATAGAAATGAATGTTGTAAATATAACATTTATAAATAAAGATCATTTTAAAGTTGGATTGAATTAGTGTTTAAACATTTCATAGGACAACTTAATCGGGTCTATTTTTCAACACAAAATTTATATACATCATGACATAATCTTGTGCATGATACCAATTCAAAACATTGGTTAAAAAAGAAAATAACAACAAACAACACAATTGTATGTGTTTCAACATAGTATCACTTTCTGGTTTCAAAACATTCAACAGTAGAAGTCCAAAACCTAAATTTGTTTTCTTTGCACTATGTTTTCTATTCTCAAAAAATAGGAATATGCCGAGAATAGTAACTTGCAGCAAATTTTGAGAGGCTTAATGTACCTTCATTTTACAAAGAACAAGTTTTTTAAGGGTGAAAAGCTGGTTTTGTCGCTTACCTGGATATTGGAGGAGATAATATTTTGTAGAGCAGTCTTTGTATAGTCATCATTGAGATTTTCAATGAATGTGGATGGTGTTTTTTTAATGAGGTTTGTCCCCCTTGGCCTGTTACACACAACATTCTTAAGGAGGAAGAATGGCATCCATGTAGATCCAAGGATATCTTGTATTGTTGCATATAAGTGTTAGCGTGGTAGTTTGGAACCATAACCTATAAAGGAAAGAAATGTGCCAGCCAATATAAAAAATGAATTGTTCTGCTTGAAAATAAGAAAATTTGGTTTGATGTGTGGAGTGAATAGCTTATAGTAGCTATGTCCAACATGGATTCTCCATCTTTGACATGGAGTTGATACTATTTTGGTGTATGGTTGTGCGCTACCACTATAACGCCTAATGTACCGATTAAGTAGTTGTTTGGCGAGTGGATACGTTGACATATTCTTGTGTTGGACATTAATTTTTTCTTCTTGTAAACTTTAGCATTGGTTTGTATGGATATTTGTGCAATAAATTGTAGGAAATAATCAACATTGCCCCTTTTGTATTAAGACTTTTTCTTAATGTCAAAATCTTTTATATGAACACTTGCTCCAGGCAAAAGTTGGATAAGGAATTTATCAATTAATTGGTTGGTAATGCTTGTTGTAATGGTCATTTGGACATGGTTTTCCATGAGACCAACATGCACTAGATCGATGCCTTTGATGGGCTTGTAGGGTTTTTGGCATAACCAATCCACTGTAAGTCATGTGGACATCACCTTCAAAAGCAATGACAAAATGTCTTGTACAAATTTTAATGATACTAGATGTATGGTTTAATTCTAGTTTTACCCTGTTAGAAGATGAGATTATTTATTTTAGATAATGCAATTATATGAAAGCCAATGGAAATAGTTAAAGCGTCTAGGAAAAGTCTTACCTTTTTTCTTGTTGATTAACATTAGAGTTGTTACCATCTTCTAGAAGGTTTTCTTGTTGAGTGGAGGATGTGAATAGAGCTCTCACAAATGCATTTAAAAAGATATTGTTGCGACTAAATACAACCAAAAGCATATGCAAGTGTGTTTGCATATGTGTAAAGGGAAGGAATGTAGGCTAGTAGACATGATGGAAATACCTCTCTGTAGTTGTTATTAGTTTATTATCTACCAAGCTGCTAGATATTCGACCCTTGATGTGGCCTAGATTAGAACCTTGTTTCTTTGGTTCACTGGTGTTAGATCTGGCTTCAGTTTCTAATGTATTTTTTGGATGGATCCATTTTGGATGATGTAGTTGGTTTGATCTAAAACATGTCTTAATTACATGTGTAATTAAGATACTAACAGGAAAACACAATTTGGCAAAAACTAGACATGCAACTGATAATGTAATCTAGACCTGTGACTTGGAACGAGTGCTTTAAAAGTAGATAGAAAATCCATTTAAATTTGTTTTATGGTACTAAATATGTAAATAAAAGTTGAGAAAGAGTTAGAAAACTTCTAACATTACGAGTTTGAGAAAAAGGATCTCAACACACTTACCTCAAGGTTGTAGACAAATTGTGTTATGCAACCAACATGCACAACAATTTCTTATGCATGCATATAGTGTTTTGTTAGATAGGCTTGCAAAACATTTCAAATAAACTAGTTAGACAATAGTTTTGCACAAAATAATGAAAGCATCAAATCTGTTCTTTTATTGTGATTGAACCAGTTTGCAGTTGTGCAAACTAGAGGTGGAGCTTTAGAGATATTGCAAAATGGTCTAACCAATATGTATCTAGCAAAATAAATTTTTCAAGGGCAAGATGAATATTGTGCACCCAAAATTGATCCAACAAACTACCTGCATATGTTGTTGGCTTGTCAACAAGAAAAGTTAGTTTGTATTGTTGCATAAGCTCTACAAGTATTGTTTGTGTTTTTTGTGGAATTTAGCATGTCAATGTTTTAAAGTCTCCGATAATTATGAGTTTGCAACTCATTCATAATGTGCTAAAGATGTTTAAGATTAGATTTAATATGTCATTCATAGCTACACTCGGGATAATGTAAACATTTTTTTATGTGTAGAGTACTTCTAAGATGAAATATATCAATGGTTAGGGATTCTATAATTTTTTTTTCCAAAAGTATCAATTTTTAACAATGTCATTATTTTAAATATAATTAACGAGAGTGTTCAGGTTCTCAAGTCCTTTGACAGAGTCTATGTGGCTCATGAATAAAGGGAAGAAAATTAAGTGGCTAACAGGCTGGCCAACTAGGCAGTTAGGAAAGATGAGATGAAAAGATGGATGGACGGACACAATATTCCGCTTGAAATCAAAGATTTAATTGAGAGAGAGAGAATCTTGAGAAGATTGGGAAACTTTAAAGGATAATAATGAGAGTTTATGTGTTATGGGAAATGTGCCAAAATATGATGTGTAAGTATGCAAGCCAAAGTACGAATTACTTGAGCAATTGCCATCATTGCACTTTGAGGCCCATTTTCGGGTTTAATATTCATAAGTTCAAAAGAAGGATCGAGAATATCATTCATTTTATCTATTGGTCCCAAATTTTTAAAGACATTGTTATCAGGAGAATTGTTTGCATAGAGAGTGAAAAAATGGTGGGGGAAAGACACAGGAGGGAACCTGAGGATGAAGCTGAGAAGTGGCAGCAATGCTCTAAGGTGTGGGGCATTTTGGGTAAAGGTGATGTTACTTCTTTCATTGAATGGCTAGATGGGTGGAAACCCTCTATTACTAAAACCATGGTTAAGAGTTGGAACGAGGGGAGTGTCAAAATTGATGGGGTCAAGTTCATGGTGATGGAGGAGGTTATTTCTGTGGTCACGGGCATCCCCATTGTCGAGAAGAAATTCTACAGAGACAAGCGCATTTTTGGTCAAGTGGTCTTGGAATTTGCCAAAGGTGCGGAGGAAAAGAAGGCTCTTTTGAAGAAGGGCACCTACTACCTGCTGAGGTCCATCAAACTGCTGTGGAGATTTGTGCTAAGGGTGATAATCAAGTATATCTCCCTGGCTATGAGATTCGACTGCATCTACTCTTACCACTTCGTGCTTCTCAACCATTTCAGGTTTGGGGCTAAGATCTCTATCCCTTTTTACCTTTATTCATCTATCAATGAGAATATTAATGACTATAGGGAGAAGCCTATTGGCAACCCTTCTTTCCATGAGGGGCTCTTGCTGTTGATTTATGAATTTTTCAAGGCTAGGACTATAGGAAAATAAATTAAGCAAGGGAAAGTGGGGAAGGAGGGTTTAGATGAGGAGTTAGATTCAGGAGAAGAAGAGTATATCCCTTCTGATACTGAGGAAAGCCAAGATATGCATTCAAACATGGATGTAGAGGCCACCCCTCAGACTAAAAAGGGGAAAAAGAAGATTAAAAAAGAGAAATTGGAGAAAAAGGAGAATCCCGAACCTAAGCAGAGCATTGAGATCTCTTCTGATAGAGATTATAATGAGGAGGCGGAGGGTATGGAAACGGAGGGTGAAAGTGTTTATGAGGAGGAAGATACTTTCGGTGAGGAGGAGGAAATTAAGGAGAAGAAGAAAGGAAAGAGAAACATTATAATTAAGATGCTTGCGGATAGAGAAGAGGATCCTGATGTCAATTCTGTCAGGAAGCAAAAAAAAAGGAAGAACATTGAAGAAGAAAATAAGGAGGAAAGACAAGAAGAGGGGAAGGATAGTGAAGAGGAAGAGGAGAGTCAAGGGAGAGAGGATGACCACAAGCAAGACTGTGATGATCATGGGACTGACCAATACACTTGCAAGATCACGGACAAAGAGAAGAGTGTGGTCTGGAGAAATTTTCATAATGTTTCTGTTAAGATGGGTCTAAAGAGGGAAATGATGAAAACTTTGGTTAAGGAGAATAAGGAGGGAAAAATTCAAATGGAGGACCTTGTTGACCCTGCCCTGGTTATTTTGAGCGACATCACAAAAGAAAACCCTCAGATGGATGTGCTCAACAATTCTAAAAATAGTGTTATTGATAGCTATAGAACTACTAAATGGACCTACCATGAAATCCAAGAGTTAAAATTCAGGGTGGACAGACTGGAGAGGGAGGATAGCAGTAGCAAGATCAGGCTTACTAAGGAGAAGAATGATATGGAGAAAAAAATGGATGAAGTGAAGAAAAGAGTTCAGAGTGTGGAGGGAACCTTGCAAAAAGTCGCTGAACAAAGCTACAACATTCTTAAAGCTTCTAATGACAACATAAAGGTGTTGATCAGTAAAATAGAGGAACATAGGGGTAGCAAGGAGGAGTCTCCCAATAGTGGCAAAGATAAATCTCTGGAGGATGGCCCGAGGAAGAGAACTAGATCCAGCACTATGAAGAAGGACACCCAGGAACCTGATAAAGATCTATCTAACCTTAGGAGGTGGTAGATAAGGTGTTTGAGCTTGAGATTCATGCGGCGGAGATCCTCAGAGAATTTTCCTGAGCATCTCTCTTGGCTTTGTGCCCATCCTGGTTTTCTATTTTTGTCCTTGGTTCTATTTTCTGGTTTTATCTGTTGCATGCTGTTGGACTATGACTGTTTGTTTTTTTTCTATGGCTACTTTGTTTTTGTTTACTTTTAATGCTATATCTTTGTTAAACTTTTAATTCTATAAGGGTTTCAGGGCCCCATTAAAACCTTTTTTCCTTAATAAAAAACAATGTCATTATTTTTGCATAGAAACTCAATAGGCCATGAATAGACAGTGAAGGATAGCAATTGAATTTCCCATTTAGCAAGTGAAGATGCTCATGTATATTTCCTTTTGTTTCTTGAAAGAAAAGTATAGTTACTTTAAGAAAATCATGGTCGTGGACTATTTATTGTGCGTGCAATGCAAAGCTTTGAGTATTTAGAGAGCATATAATGAAATGGTCCATTGATACAAGAGCAAGACTACATTGCAGGTTCCATTGTACCAAAGTTTGAAGGTGTTGCATTTCATTTTCTACTTTTTGGGATACTTTGAAGTTTTGATGTTGCAGTTTGTGCATTAAGTATAGGGTTTCAATGTTTCTTACACGAGACAAGGCAGTGTACGCAAGACCATGCTGGTAGACTTTACAAGGATCAAAAGAAATAAAATCCATTGTCATGCCTTGTGATCTATGAATGGTTCATGCAAATGCTAGTTGAATAGGGAATTATGTTTGAGTAACGATTTTGTAACTGTTTTGACTTTTCTATCTATTTTCATTATTGGGGTCCAAGAAGGAAAACTAGGAATTGTGTTTATGCTTTGCATTCTTTGGCATCATGATTTTCCAATAGAAATGTCATTGAATTCAATCCATAGGATGTCTTCATGGTCAGACGTGTGCATTTGGAAAATGTAGTCAACACCATTGACTAGTCCATCTTGTGTATCTAGATTGCCAACTATTAGCTCAACCAAGATTCCTGGCTTTACATAGATTGTACTAGGTAGTGATTATTTCTCAACTTGGTAGTGGGTATTTTCAATGGGAGACTCTTTTTCATCGACAACCTCAAATACATAAAGCTTAGTAGACAATAAGTCCAACATTCTTCTATTATGTTCATCGATGGTTGTATTTCTCTGAAACAAGTATGGGAATTCAAGATCATTAGGAGGGGGCCTTGTAACATGTTTTGTTCAAATACGAGATGTCTATATCACTTTTTTGGCCAATTCTTTTATGGTCTAGAATAGAAATGAAATGATCATTTATTTGTCTAACAATAGTGTGCAATTCAAAGAAATGGACATTTTCTACCCAAAATGTGTATGAGATTTTCTCATTACTTATTGTTGGCACTTCAAATATCCAAGTATTGCATCCAGGTTGTGCTTGGTACAAGTCACCACAAAATATTATATCAACATTTCCAAATAGTTTTTTTGGCATGTATTTGATTTGATGTAGTCACTTGTCTATATTGTATAACATTCTAGATCCTAATAGTGATGTGTCATCAATGAGAAAAACCTATAGTTGATCCAATTTCTTGCTTATATTGTCAAGTGTGTTCGAGTCCAAAGGTAGCATCTTCGAAGAGCTACATGGAAGGTGGAAGATAGAATGTGCAGTTGTGCCACCTACATTGAATGCAACTTTCCCTATTGAAGCTACAATGATTCCTTTAGGCTTGAGCGGGTTAGTTTCTAGTTGCTTATCATAGTTTGGAATCATTTCTTGAAAGAGAAATTTTGTAGTGAAGGTTTTGTCGGTGCCAGCTCCCGTGTCAAGAATAAATATAGTGGTTTGTTAGGTGCAAGTCTCTTTGACATCAATACATCTTTGAATATTGATTGTTGTTCTTCATTCAATTGTCTCCGCAACATGAAATATTCTTGGTTTTTGAGAAAGAATGGGTGAGCTATTTCTAAGAACGGTGAGTGGCTAGTATCTTGCATTTTATTTGCACTTTTTACATATTTTAGGTCACTAATGATGTCATATTTCTCTATTTATTTTTCCTTTTTATTATGGTCATTGTCATTATCGAGGTCTATTGCTAGATGGCTATCATTATTAGCTTCGTGAATGTCTTTTTACCATGTGTAATTTGTAATTTATTTGCATCAAATGTTGAACTCCATGTTTTGTGTCCTAGTAACAATGATTGTCCATTGTTTCTAAAAGGAACATAAGCCATAAACTGTCTTTCTCTATAGTGATTTTATTGATCTATATGTGGATTGTATCTTAAAAAATGTATGATATGTGGCTTTGCCCTTCTTTTTGTGTCTTTGATAGGTTGCTCGAGTTAAAAGAAGTATATTCTGCAAGGGACAAGTTTTCATACACTGTTGGATGTTGTATGTATTCGTCTACTGTAGAGGCACACATAATGTTCTCAAAGTCCTCTCATTCCTTTTCCAATAGCTTAGGGATTTTTAACATCAAAATTCTATTTTCAAGAGGTGTTGTATTGATGAAAATGGTTCTTCGGGAACTTTCTCGTAATGTCAAAGAAAGGGCAATGTGAACTGCTTGGGGACTGGATATTTGCTGATAGTTTAGCAATGCATTTCCTAGTTTTCTTATGAAATGTATCTTATCATTGTAAGAATAAGTACATTGCTTTCGTATTTGGAAAAATGCAAGTGACAATGTTCTATCTTGTTTTGTCATGTATGAACTACAGTAAGATGCAACAAAAAATTCATATAATATAAACTATGTATATGTAATTTCATACCATAGTGCAGGCACCTTTTTAGCGAATGAATATATCCAAATAACTGCAGGATTCATTTTTAGCAAGACAATTCTTTGTGATAATATTGCTTGTGAGATTTTAATATAATCCGCTTCATCAATTTAGAATTCGTGCAAGAAATCGTCAAACATAACTTCTTTCATGTAGTGTTTATTTTCTAATTATTTGAAAAATAATTTTGCTTAGTTGTCCTTAATTGTAGGGATAGTATTTTGAAAAGGTTCTAAAACTGTTGTTTGCCTCATGGGAGGAAAGGGAAAGTTAAATCGATAGATGGATTTTTTGTACTTTTGCATATTTTTGTATGGTGATGCATCTACATTTTGATTAGATTTACGTCTAGCAATGTAGAGTCACATAAGATGTATTTGTCAACAAAATTTCTATATCCATATTTTTGCAATGTCCATATATAGGTGCATCTTTTACCCACAACATGAAATGTGTGTGTTCATTTCCTTGGTTTTGGAATTCTATAACAAAAAAGTAGTCAGATACTTTACCAAATAGTTCTTTTATTTTTAGCATCATCTTTCAAAATGCATTGAGCCTGTGATTGAAATAGCGACTGCAAAGAACATGATTTTTGCTAATTTCAAAGTCTAGGTTTTTGTCCTCTATTGTTTCATTGTGTCTATTTTGTTGTGTACTTGATATATGTTTCAATGCTTTGCACAATGGCTCCCAAAAGTGTTCAACACTTGTTAGTGTTACAAAGAAATTTGGAGGCCATAGTTGGCGTATCATTGCAAATATGTTTTTCCTATTGTTCTCTAAATAGTAAGGAGATGTTCCAATACTCCTCATCGATCTAAAACCTAATGGGTATTTCAATATTTCTTCTAGATTTGCAGGATTTCACACATCCCTTGCAAATAACTTTTCAACTTTCAATTTCGCTTTCCTTATACAAAACCATGCTAGCAAGGATATTTGTTGGATAATTATTTTAATAGCTTTGAAAAATATATTTGTCATGTGTGTTGAAAAGTCATTGTCTTTATGCATGAATTCTCACTTTACTATTTTCTAGTAGCTAAATTTTTTAGTGATGTCTTTTGGTCGTGCAAAACCATAAAAAAGTGTTGGAAAATTCATTTATTCTAAGTAGTTGTCCTGGAAAATTCCTAGAGGTTTAAATCCTTGAGATGGTGCAATTTCAATAATGGTTGTATCAAGGTCTCTGATTGAATGCAATTTATTAAACCAGTGTATAAGTGATTTAGTTATGGGCTCTTCCTCATGCTAAAACAAATTGCCATGCATACTCATATCTCTGTCTCTCTCAGTGACTATGTATGTGTGCATTTGTTCATGTTTTATTGCAAGTAGCACATCTCAATCTTTATTTATTGTGATATTTTCTCTTGTATAAAATTGTATTTTGGCCAAAAAAATTAAAGCATTCATCAGAAAAGCATGCCTAACATTGCCTTGTGCATATGCATTTTTGTATTGTAGCTTATGTTCCAGTCTAACTACAATCATTTTGGTTTTATCTATATGTCTAGGCAATGCTTGTTGGACTCTATAAAAATCGACGGGAACATTGATGATTGTACTATTCAAGCCATATTGTGCTATTTTGTATCCCAATTTCCTAATTTGTTCAAAAGAAATATGTAGGGAAACTCGTCTTTCTTATAGGCTAGTCAAGGAATGGACAATATCTATTTGTTTATTGTATCTTATATTACATGGTGTAGAAGACATAGGGACTTTGCCAAGTGTAACAACTTTTATACATTATTTACAAATTGTTTGGCCTATTGCAATTGTTTTTTCATTGGTTGCAATGGAAAGAAAAGAGAAAGCATGAAAAAATGCATTGTTGACCTTGAAGATATCTTTATAGAAACATAACATTTCACAAAGGTTGCACGCTTGAGTAAGTGTATCGTTGATTGCTAGCAGGTACTGCTTGATTTATTTTTGGTTTGCATTTTTTACTGTAGTTACATCTTTATGGCTTGTTGGGTGGTGTGTTAATCTTGCCTTGCAAAATACATATCTTGTCTTAGTCTTGGTACATGATATTATTTGGTATGCAATATTATTTGTTTGAGAAACTTGAACACATTAAAATTGTCCTTTGTTGTGTATTGCTACTTTTAGACATCATAATGAGCACTGTGTATTAAATTTTGTGTTAGGCAAAACTGTATTTTTTTAAGTATTTGAGCTTGTTGTTGAGAAAGGCATTATTTTTTTTGTTGCAAATGCATTTTTAGTTGCCTGTAACTAGTTGTATTTTTTTTCTAAGTATTTCATTTGACAAATGTTATTTTTCTTGTAGCATCTCATAATGAGAGTGTCCTAAACTGATCTCAAAACAAATTAAGTTTATGTGTCTTTTTGGTTCTACACAGTTGCAAAGCACCTCAACTTTAGGTTGCGTAACTTTTTTCCATATTATATGTATATAGTTGTATGAAATATGTATGAAAGCCATAACAAGAAAAATTTAGAACCTTATAGTTTTCTTTCAACATATGGCATTCCCACCCTGCTAATTAGTGTTCTCAATCGCAAGAGAGATCGGTTGCTTGACATTGTAGGTTGATAAGGCATGTTGAAGCAATGCTATCAAAGATATCTTGCAATGTCAATTCATTGGCCAATGACTAGGACATGAATAATCGTAAACCAAGTACATCAAACTGACTATCGACTAAGATAGCTATAGCAACAAACATGCTTTCACCACATGGAGCAACAAATGCAGGCAGTCGTTGAAGGCTGACTTGATAAAGTTTTGTTGTAATTGTGCTCCAAATGTTGGTGATATTGCAAGGTACAATTAACAACTATGGTTGCATAATTTGTAGTCCATTATATGTGCTTATTCTTGAGAATATAGGTTCATAATACCCAGCTAATGGATTGGCATCATGGAAAAGAAGAGATATTGCAAAATGAGAAGCATCTTTATTAATATGTAAATATGGTTTCTTTCATGTTAGAGACCAACTGCATATGGATATGTTCAACCAACGAGCTAGCCAATAAATACAAAATGTGTCACCCTAAAGTCTAGATTCACCAATTGTGTTGATTTTTGTTGCGGAAAGCCTCATCCTATGCAAGTATGTGGCCATGTCATTAACTCTATGAAAATCATAAAATATCAATGGGTGTAGCTCGGGATCGAAATATTTTAAAGCTACATCATAACCATTGTCAAGGCAGTGCAAGAAATGGTTCATAGTTGACCATTGTCGAGTTCATTGGGTGTATAGTGACAATGAAGCAATACGTGGAGCACATCAAATAAGAAATCATCAACCTTAAAGTTTAATGTATCAATTCAGAAGCATTGCACATTGTCCAAGGCCTCGTCAATTGATATTTTTGTACTTTGTAATTTGCTTTGTAGTTTCTACTATAATTGAATTATCTGGCATTTGCTCTAATTTTTGCAAAGTATTTGGAAACATATTGCACAATTAATTGATGAAGGCAAATGAATTTGTATTGGGAGCAGTTTTAATATATGTGGACAAAGGATTGTTAAATATTTACAAAGAAGGCACAATACAAAAGTGTTTCTAGTTATAACCTATGAAATCTTTAAGTGTGAAATGTGCACAGAGCAAATATGACGCAGTAGCTAATTCTAGTCACAATTTATTTGAAAGTGTAAAAGTGTGAACAAAGAAGGTAGTAACTACACTTAAAACTTTGTACCAGAAAGCTATAACTATTACCAACCCTGAATAGGAGTGGAGCAATAGTTCTTATATCTTGTGTATGTGGCCAAATCCCCGCAAGAGAAATGAAAAGCCACACTGTAAATACATATGATTCCATGCAAATGTTATGAGATGAAATGATAAAGAATGAAATAACAATTTACAAATAATGAATTATAATTACAGTAGGGAAATGTATAAGTTTTCTTTTTTACTTTTTTTCCAAATCCTAGTGTATTTGTTCTATTCAAACAATCGTCAATGTAGTGAATGTACAAGATTTTGTGCCTGACCAATATAAATGCATGACTAGTTTCTTTGTATAGTGTTATATTCATGCATGACTAGTTTCATGTGTTATAGTATTAGAAAATTAGACATTCTGTTATTTTGTTCACTTGTTATTTTTTAGTGCAAACTTAAGGTGGCGGTAACTTTTTGTGCTCTGATTGTTTAACAGACTACTATGAATTGAGTAATTTGACTATGAGTCTAGTCTTGTTGATTTCTTACTTGATTCTATCATCTGTTCTTTTTTTTAGAACTTAATCTAAAATAAGGATATATAATAGTTGAGCGAGAGGATAAAGTGTAACAAAGTTGAATCAAGAAGCACTTTGTGATGTATTATGGATTGTGTAAATATGGTGTCTACTGTTGATGTGTGTCATTTTGGAAACTCAAATTGTAAGTAGAGAGCCTCATGCTAAAAGCGGAAGTGGGTGCTTTGGGTGCAACATGCTAGTTGGTAGCTCTTAAAGAGTAGCAGGCACAATGCACAACTAGTAGCAGCAACAACTTGACCTCTTCTAGGCAAATACTAAAATGTGACACTACGATTACTCTTCCATGTTCATCTTTGCATCTTTCCACTGTAGTAGATGATGATGTACACAAAATCATATAGTAGACAAATCAACAAAATGAGACTTGATTAGTTGTAACTCAAGTATAGTGTTCTTTTTTATATATGCACATCAATTTGTTTTTACCAATGCTCATAAAATTGTTGAATAGTAAGGGCTGTATTTTGTAAAATTTATATTATTTGTCATATTACTGCATTTCATAGTTTCACTTGTTACATGATTCCAGCATAGTGGCGCACTTCCTAACTCAAACTAGGGAAAATTAAGGACATGTTTCTAATATGACAAAATTTTGTTTGATGCTTAGTACTTTATTAAGTGAATTATCCCTTGTTGCAACTACAACAATTTTTAGCTTTCATCATCGTTCAGGTTGTACTAGGAAATTTTAAAACTTAGTAAAGTTCTAATGCAATATAAGGGAATTTTTATTTTTAAAATAAAGTTCTAATGCAATATAGGAGAATTTAAGCATAGTTTTTTAATATGGTAGAAATTTTTTCAAGAAATACTTAGTTTCATTTTTCAAAGTGTATAGAAGCACACTACATTGTGCACCATCCCTTATCTCTTTGTTCTTTCCAAACATACATGTTAGCTTGCACATCATCAGATTCCAAAAATTTTAAACTAGCAAAGAAACACAATGCACTGACAATAATTGACTATTAATACAAAACTCTAGAGATAGATTTGAAGTTTAGATACATAAGAATAAATTCATTTCCAACTATTGCAGTTAAAAATCATCATGCCAAATAGCTTTGGAAACCTCCTAAATTGTAAGTGATTTCCTTCTTAACTAGTGAATGTGAGTTTTTGAAGGTAAGAGACAACTTTATATCACAATAGTCATGTTAAAATTAGAATGAAGAGAAGAAGCCATCACTTGGCCATCATGTTTATGGATTCACTGCACTGATTTAAAGCAATGCAATAGTATGTGTTGAAGCTAAACTAAATTATGTCTCCCATTAAAATTATGTCGAAGGTAAATTTTTTTTTTAATATTAACTAGAGGGTGTTAACTTGACCTTTTAATTACTTGTATTTTCTTTTTTTCTGTATATATAATTGATGTGTTGACCTTCAGAAACAATTTTTAGAAATGGTCCAGTTGCACTGGTATAAGGTAATAATAAGGAGCATAACAGCCAATGTAACTGGCCTTGTAACAAGTGTAACTGAGCTTGTAAAGTGGAGCTGCAATAATTCTTATAGCTAGCGTGCAACCAAGGACTTGCAAGACAAAGTGAAAGTCAAACTGTAAATACATATGATTCTATCCAGTTGTTGTTGGGCGAAAATAAAAGAAATAAATAACAATTGGAAAACAATGAAATACAATTGCAAAATAGAAGACAATATAGGTATCTATTATTTTTTTAAATTTTTTGTGAGTTTACCATGAACAATCAGGAAAGTCCAAAATGAGTTAAGCCTCATGGGCATATTATAGCATTTATTGAATAGTTGAGCTACTAGAAGAAAATGCATCTCAAAATTTAGGATTTAAAGATTCACCATGTTTGAATTATTAGAAATATACATCTACAGAATTGTTTAGCTCACCATCAAAATATAATACAATTGTTTAGAAAGTGATTTTTACAAACTATTGGTGTTGCAGAGTACATGGATGTTGAGGACATAAAAGAGTTGCTAAATTCCTTGTATGATGGAAAGTTAGATGGAAGAAGTCTTAAGGATTACATGTGGAACTTAAATTGGCATATATTAAAGTCGAACATGATGTAGCTGTTTATGAGCATAATAAAGCAATAATGAATCGAGATGCTCCAATTGCTGCTCCAGAAAATGTAAAGGAAGAGAGAAGTCCTCGGTTGCCTGCCAACTTGAAATGACCACTTTCGATCCTCACATGCATAGAAATGAAATTCTATAACATTAAATGAACTATTTTCTAACTTGTTTTTGCTAAACTACTAATCTTTACTTTTTTTGTTTTTGTCATATGAGACACTAATTTTATTTTTGAGTACTCTATTCTTGTCTTGTTGGTGAAATATTTTTATGTTGAATTCTGATATAAAAGATTTCTAGAATCAATTTTTTTTATATAACTTACTATTTTATTTTTGATCAATTGTTTTTATGCTGGTGTTTGGAAAATATCAGGATACTTTGTTCTTTCGATTCTAACTGTTTTTTACTATACAATGTAGGCATATTCATTTTCACACACATCCAAAACCTAGTTTTTAAGTAGCAAATTGTTTTGCTTTGTTATTGATGGACTGTTTTTTTCTGATGTTTCGAAATAAAAAGATATTAAGAACCAAAACTAAATTTTTTCAGCAACTCCCTATTTTATTGATGATTGGCTATTTTTATCATGATGTTTTGATTTACCAAGATTTTAAAAAACACTTCAAAATTTGTAAACCTTATAGTAGAAAATATTAATATTTTATATATTTGAATTAAGAATAACATCTCTTGAGAACTCAAAACAAATTTAAGATCCCGAAATGAGATGGTTAAGCAATGAGGCACTAAAACTCAGCTTTTTGTTCTTATGAACCTACCTAACCAGTGCATTTTGTTATCTATTTTAATTTTATTTTTCAAAAGAAATCACTGACAAATGGCTACTTAGGCTACTATGTATCTTTACGTGACCCCAAACAGTTTAAAAACTTGCATTTATGATGATTTCAGAGCAACATTGTATTGCACAATTTGGGGGGGTCTTCGCTGTGTGATTATTACAAGGAGAAAGGGACAAACAAGGGACCCAGGAATTGAAAAATGACTTGGAAAATATAAGAGAGGATGATGTCTATGTATGCACCATGCATTAGCTATGAATCCTAATAACTGTTAAGCTGCTATTCTAAGTGGCAGAGTAATATATCTTAATGTTGATTTCTGAATGGATTTGCACCTTACATATTTGCTAGAATGACAATATGTTTAATGGCCAGCTCATCGCAAGAACTGTTTAAGGGTACCAATGAAATACCATTGGGAAAAACATGGATAAGAAGAATACAAGAACTGATACAACACAGCTCCAGGGAAAGTATTTCTTGTGACGTTTTATTTCTCTAAACTTTAAGCACACGCAGGTGGGTTTGTCAGGAGAAAAAAAAGCTCAATACCCAACATGAAATGAAGAAAAACTTAAAAATCTACGATACTGGGCAAACAAAAAGAGAGAGATTCTGATAAAACTAATATCATTAAAAAAATACCAAATGCAGACAAATGGAGGGACGTGGGCCGGATTGGGTAATGAATTTCTCCTAACGAAGTAACCAAAGCAGAAAAATAAAAACCAGCATAGGTAATACACCAAATCGACATTTACAGGCGTATGTCATTTCTTGTCGATTTCCTCTATAATTTTATGTCTTGTCAACAACATTTTCAATGGCTTATTTTCTAATGATTGTTCGTTTGCTCATTCTTTTATTATTTTTATATTGTTTGTTTGGTCACTTAATCGTCACATAATAGAAAATTGCAAGTCAATACAATAATGTTTTCCCACCTACGTCTTCATTTTATTTGAATGCATCCTAGGTAGTATTTCGTTCTTCACCTCCAAACATTTCATTACATTAACATTAGATATCCGATGACAGTCGACTCTGTAACTTCGGTTATGGACTCTGCTGGGTGGAGAAAATCCAGTTTTGTAAATAAATTTCTTTCACAAGCATGCTTGGAAAACTATATTAATTCCATTTCACAATATGTGAGAAGTTTATTTGGCAATCTTTCATTTACATCCATCTTTCAGGCTACAATACTTAAACATACATCCAGCCAATCTTCCAGGCTCACTACTCTATTTTTGCATAGATATCTCACCATATTATCCTACTATTTACAGGGGAAATTCGACGTGACTTGCAAGTTTTTCAAAGGAGTTTTTTCGTGCAGAGGCCAAAATGGTCTTGTCTGCTACAACGAAATAAGCTGCTCCACTCACTGCATCCACCCATAAATATGCACATATATTATTCAGCTGAAGTCAAATTCCATCCCCAATAACAAAGAAAAGGAAACAGAGTACATAATATGCAGCTCACCTAGAGAAATGATATGTGCCTGAGCGGCATAGTTGAGATTGGCCCTTGCCCATGGAATGGCCCGTGCTCCCATCATCTGTTAAATCACAACAAATTTAATGAGATTCAAGCACGAACGAAAGTAAGCAATGCTAATGAGATTCAACTGTTATTATAAATTCATACCGATTACATTGCATATAATGAGAAGGCAACGCTAACATATTAGGAGAACGCATGAAGAAGTGCAAAAGGGTTTACTGACCACGGGGATTGCAGATGCTATGAATGCGATTGTGGCTGCCTTCGCCCCTGCTTTAACCCCATCTGTATATATGCAATCAAGTCCATTAGTTAACATGAGGCCTCATCCTGCTTTCCAATCAGAAACACTTTAACACACAACAGATCTAAGAGTAGTAATCTGAGCAGGAAATAAGTGAAATTGGGTAAGAAAAAAATGAGCGCTGTGATTACCGTGTGAGTATTGCTCAGCTCTGTGCTGAGACTGAGCAATGGCATTGGGGGAATGGCTGTTAAGAGAAGAAGGCAGGGAAGCCTTGCCCATGTCCTGCCTCCTCACTGTCCACCATTCTCGTGCATCTATGGCAACACCCATGATAGAAACTGAGGATATTCTGCTTAGAAATTTCCTAATCTTCTACTGATTTTACGCAGAAAACTTAAACGCTGTCAGATGCAGAGATAATGAAGCAAAGAGGTATAAATAGAAGAAGGTCGCAGGAGCAGGTGAGTGGGAGAGGGGATTTTAGGATAAACCGGCGTGCGCCGCAGAAACCACCTCTCCCATACAGTCTGATTTGTTGTCGCCTACCTAAAGTCTGTCCTAAAAACTGGAAAAAAATTGTATAAAGATTATTGGACGAGACGGCGTATATTCATTCCGAGGCCTATGGATTGAATCTGCACCTTACACGTTTGGAAATATGCAGAAAACGACACTGTGCTGCTAATACAGTCGGTTGCACGGAAAACAAGGCAGTCTTGGCTTCTTTATAGAAACCGGTGGCGAGGTGGGTACCGAGGAACGGTGTTAGTTATATTCATCCCTGGTTTTGGTGTAAGCGTCATATTTACTGTCAAAACACTTCACAATTGCCATTTAAGATGGGTTGTTGAGAAACACTTTGCACGGATTTATATTTTTATTATATGACATCACAATGCTTCCCACTTACCCATAAGACTTTTACTTTGTTGTGCCTTGTTGAAAAATTGATCAAAAAGTTGGGCAGAGCATGTGAAGGTAAATGAACAAAGCATTTGCATTGTCTAAATTTAATGTCCATTCATTTTTTTTCGTTTTTATATCATAGAAGGTTATATAAATGTTTTGTCGGTTTAATCTGCGAATAATTTTACCCATCACAGGTTGCAGTTATATTTGTTTGGCGCGATCATCAACTAACCTGATTTTAATTAGCTAATCTTTGGTTAGATAAAGATCGTCTTCCTTTTCTTTTTCTAGTTTATTTGGAATTTGTTGTTATAATTTAATTAGTTGTTAAATTTAAATGATGATTTATACATATATAATAAACATTTGTTTTATTTGAGATTTTTTTAACAATAAACTTATTTTCAGCATTAATTATAAAACAAGACGTAAAGCATCAAGTTCCTACTTTTAGTAATTTTTCTGTTTGTAATACTTTCATGACAACAACAAAAGCTTAAGATTGTAGGAGCCAGGACAACATTGAGAGTGTTGAATGCATTAACAGGGTACAAATTGACGATTATTAAAATATATTCTAACTTCTAAATAGAATATTAATTGTAAGGCAAACATTAAAGATTTGAGAAATAAGATAAGCGTACGATGAGTGGTGTTGAAGTATGAAGACTTTAGCAGATATAGTTTCATGACACTATTGATTGTGTTTGAATTTTTAGATAAATTGGAGTTTTATTTTTATGGTTGAATTTTAAGATAAATTGAAGTGTTTGATTTATCATGTTTATGTTTGTAAACAAAATAGTGTGAATATTATACTTGTATTAATACAGTGATTTAAATATGTTTAATTTTAAACAAACTGTGATTATTGAATATATGTATATTTAGTAATTTAGGGAAATACAAATTAGTTCTTATGTTTGGTATGTTTAATTACAATGAAACAGAAAAACTAACAATTTAGTAGCAATTACTAAAGGGTAGTAGCCATGAGGATAAATGCCTATTGTGCACTAGTAATTTTGAGAATAATATATCATATAGCATTAAGATTTGAGAGCCCAATTAGTATAATTGAAGGTCCAAAACATGATTTATCTCCTCCTAACAACACAACCCTTGTTGCATCTACCATTGTTATGAAATAATCATGTTGTAGAAGCAAAGAAGGACCATTCGTACAAGAGTATGTTTAGTTTTCAAAGTTCCCATCTTGTTCAAATCTTCTTGTGTGTATTTCAATGGAAAGAGAAAAAAAGGGGAATGTTGATTTAAGCATCGTATCATGCAAAAAATAATAATTGAAACTACGAAAGTGTGAATCAAAATGTTTAAAATAATCAAAGTTATGTAGATATTGCAAATACGTGAACTCTTAAATTCCAAAGAACATTGTAATTTTTTTAACCTTTCATTATATTAGATTATATCGATGACTATTAGATTTGAATAGATTGTGTTGTTTTAGTTGATAGCTGGTTGCTAGTATGCATCATCATTATCTCGCTATATCTATCTACTGACAATGTTTATCTTCTAACCATTCGATTTGACTCTTCCACTCAATGGTATGATGATCGAACCAAGGGTAAATAATATGCCAAAACCAACATTATATCCTTTCTGTATATATTTCTTTTGAAAATCAAAATGACATAGTGAAAATGTGATCAAAACTTAGGCATCATTTAAAAATTAATGTTGAATTAGACTAACACAAAGTTGTAATAAATGCACATAATGTTTAACTACTTGGAATTATTGTAAGGAAATGTTATGAAAGTTAAATTTATATTCCTCTTGTGGGATAGTTTATTATGGTGTAGTTTCATATGCATATAATTATATGAATCGAGGAAAGTAGATGTCATTATGTAATGAAAACATTATTAGGTAGATATTGTTAGAAATATATGATTGATTGCCTCTTGTCCTTGATGTTAAAAATAGTGTTCTATAGGAATTTGATTTTGTGTTCACTCAAGCTTTGTGGTTTGAAAGTTTTCTTTTCTTGGAGATGTGGGTTTACATGTCCGTAAACCTATTGTACAGTGGAAGACATGGGTATGTGCAAGATCATGAGGGGCCAAAAAGTGGCGATGTGAAAAATATTCACTTTCCACTCGTCCAAAAGCGCATGAAAATGCTTGTTGACTTTTTAGTAGGCCTGGGTGTCAATACACCTGGGTAAACCTGCCACCAAAGCACAGGCCTAATCGGGTACCTGATATGTTATCGGGTACCCAATACTTGTGGCATAAATTCGAAACCCGCGAGCCCTTTTCCTCATTTCTTTTCACATTTTTTCTTGGGAAAACGGCTTGAAATATCATATACACGATATATTTTCAGGTATTTGATTTTGGCAACAACAAATTCGATTCCCCAGTGTATTCGATAAGTAAATTATTTGTATATTTTGATTATTTTATTTCATTTTCATGCTAAATGTCATTTTTTTTGTTGAAATAGGGTTTTGTATTTATATTTGTAATAATATATGAAATTAGATTGAAATTTAGATTTATTTTTTATTTAATCAGGCATGGCTGACAAAAATGAAGAAAATAACCCTCCCGCACCAAATAACGATCCCAAAAACAATCTCCCGTGTCAAAACCCTCGATCTTTAGAAGATTTGATACAAGATAATTTGAACACAATATGAGGTTTCCAAAACACATATCAAAATATACCTACATTAGGTCCCATGCTTGCCACACTAAATACAATTATTGAAAATATTGACACACTCACGCAGCAACATAATGCTACTCTTCATTGGCGTGATGATATGCACGCCCAATTTGATGACGGGCTTGACCATGATGGGATTGCGGCCCTTAATATAAGTAAGGAAGATATAGCCGCCCTTTTTGTCAATCCTAAAACTAGAATACAAGTTGACCCCAAAAAGCCCAAATTATCAATAAAATGGTGCACAAATGAAGCAATGCGCACACTTTTGGGATCACTGGTGGATGGTTTTTGATAAACCAGCCCATAGAAATTTGGAGGTCCCATTATATTTCATAAAAAAATTGTATGCTAAGTTTGTGCTTGGTCACCATGTTGATTATTGGAGTATGAGGCCCAACATGGGCGTAGGCAGAGGAGCTCCTCAAACTAGGCCATTTGCCCAGTGCAAAAAGGCCACTACCTTTGTCCCCCCCACTGATGTCGCACCCCCTCCTCGAAGCCAGCATCTTGATATCATTGCAGAGGCTGCCTCACAGACTATTAGGGCCATTCATTTGCTAAGTGATCAGTTGATCACGCAGACCAGGTCAGTGTTGCCTCCTGGTGTGGATGATGCTAGTGCATTGACATCTCTTCGGAGTTCACATGTATGTGAGCCCCATATTTGCATTATATGAAAGAATATGTGCCTCAGACCGCTGACTGATGCTGATACATATCAGTATGTTATTGATGAGGAGGATATAGGAGACACAACTATAGAGGCTACAACACCTCATGGAGCATCTACATCTCATGAGAGTGCTTAGGAGGTGTATGTAGAGCCATGGACTCCTGTTGATACGGTAAGAGTAAATATTATAAATAAATTTGTCACATGACTTATTTAATTTATTCATTTAGATTAGTTTTAATGATTGCATGCACTTATGTATATATATATTTTCCATTTATGTTCAGTTGATGACACAGGAGGAGTTGAGACAGGTGGATGAGTCCATAGCTTTGGCCATTTCATTTGGCCTTGATGCCTATATGGTATATTATAAATTATGTACCCATTAGTTTTTTTTATATCATTTGGTGTACATGCTTAAATATCTATCAATTAGAGCAATAAAATTCATACATTTACTAATATATTGTCATCTTATTGTACTCTTGCAGACTACAACCGATGTCAATGGGGGGCATGAGGGGGTTCCTTCATCAGGTGTCGACAAAGGAAAGGTAACTAATTGTTTAAGATTAATTATGCATGCATATGTATGCCACTTGTGTATACGTAATAAATATTTTACTTGAATTTATTGTATAGGGTTTGGCTATTGATGATGTTCCGACACGGGTTTAGGAGCCTAGGCTGACAGGCATCTCGATTCGAAGTGATAGTATGATTGTACGTAGACTTTTACATATTGTTATTTGTATTTTTTAACCAGGGTTCTTATGATGAAGTAAATTTATATATAATTGACAATATTTTTACTCTCATAGGTTACTCCTAGTGTGAGGGAGGGCCCACGAGAATCTTTCGTATCTTTGTTGACCTAGACCACTATTCCAGAGGAGGGATCACCAGATGTAAGTTTTAATTTTAGTTCAAATCATGTCCTATTTTGTAGATTTATTACTCTATGTTGCACCACTCTACTAATCTCATTATTGCAAATATATATTTATAGGTCAGAGTTGGTATTGTTGGCATGGTCCCTTCGCTACCAAGGACTTATGCTAGGACACCTAATCGTGGTAGGCGACCGAGAGGCCAGGTATAGATATTTGTATTCAGTTATAATTTTAATTAAATTAGTGTTTGAATTATGAATTATATATATATATGTACAAATCATATAACGTAAGCAATCTAACTTAGGTTTGAACTCATTTTTGTTGAGGGATCAATCAGAGCCTAACACTTCTTCAAAGAGGCTACATTTTGATGATCCCCCTATGGCATAGGATGTAGTTTTAGTTTTGTGGTCATGTAGAGATGCCACTTGGCACATTTTGACATGGCATAGATGCCACATTATACACCTTGAAACATTGATTTTGTAGACATTTTGAAATGGCATGTGCCATATTTGTATATGGAGATACTTTTGATACATTTGATACTTTCTATATGTAGAACATGTTTATTTTTATGTTATATTTGTGTCATCTTTTGTATACATATTTATTATCCATGTTAATGAAATTGAATGGTGAAGTTATATCTTGACTATGATTATCATTATGATTTAAATTATATCTTATTGAAGTTACATTTGTTTTTCTTTACTCTAGAATACCCTGTTCATGGAGCTTATTATGTTTGAGGTTTAACTTCTATAGATTTTCTATGTTCTTATGTTTCATATCATTATATATACTCACTTGAGCCACTTAATACTACATTGTTTCAATACTATGTATATACCCATTGTGTATATAACTCATCATATTGGGGTTTACTAAATGCACAGAGAAATGTAGCACTTGTGCTGTTAGGTCACTTGGGTCGAGCATGGTCGCGAGCATTCTAGTGACTTCATGGGCAGAACGGGGTTGTCATTGGCGTTTACCCGGCCAATCGGAGCCTATAGAGAAGATGGTTCGATGCAATGTCAGACGGTTTGAAAGATACGCTACTGAGCCGCTTTCAACTGACCCTCACTACAAGTTTTGGCATCGACTGAGATCGTCTTGCCAAATGCAAACGAAGTTGAATCGCCCAAAATCGAGAGAGGTTATTGTAGACATCAGAAACAAAATCACATAGCATTTGATGGCTTGTCGATACCTCTTATGAGGTCTGAGATACGAGCCCTGGAAGATCGCTACCCAATCGTGCTTAGTGCACATTGGGGTCACTTGGGTCAAGCGTGGTCGCGAGCATTCCAGTGACTCCGTGGGTAGAATGGGGTTGTCATTGGTGTTTACCTAGCTAACTAGAGCCTATGGAGAAGACGGTTTGATGCAATGTCAGATGGTTTGAAAGATACATTGCTGAGCCACTTTCAACTGACCCTCACTGCAAGTTTTAGCATCGACTGAGATCATCTTGCCAAATGAAAACAAAAGTCGAACCACCCAAAATCGAGAGAGGTTATTGTAGACCTTGGAAACCCAATCCCGTAGCATCTGACAGCTTGTCGATACCTCTTACGAGGTCTAAGATATGAGCCCTGGAAGATCGCTACCTAATCATGCTTAGTGCACCTTGGGGTCACTTGGGTCGAGTGTGGTCGCGAGCGTTCCGGTGACTCCGTGGGTGGAATGGGGTTGTCACTAGCCTTTACCCAGCCAACCAGAGCTGATGGAATAGATGATTTGATGCAATGTCAAATGGTTTGAAAGATACGCTACTGAGCCGCTTTCAACTGACCCTTACTGCAAGTTTTGGCATCGACTGAGATCATCTTGCCAAATGCAAATGAAATTGAATCACCCAAAATTGAGAGAGGTTATTGTATACCTCAAAAACATAATCCCATAGCATTTGACATATTTTCGATAGCTCTTACAAGGTCCGAGATACAAGCCCCGGAAGATCGCTGCCCAATCATGCTTAGTGCACCTTGGGGTCACTTGGGTCGAGCGTGGTCGTGAGCATTCCGGTGACTCCATGGGCAGAACGGGGTTGTCACTAGCGTTTAATCGACCAAACGGAGCTAATGGAGTAGATGGTTTGATGCAATGTTGGATGGTTTGAAAGATACGTTGTTGAGCCACTTTCAACTGACCCTCACTGCAAGTTTTGGCATCGACTGAGATCGTCTTGCCAAATGTAAATGAAGCTGAATCGCCCAAAACTAAGAGAGGTTATTGTAGACCTCAGAAACATGATCCCATAGCACTTGACATCTTGTCGATACCTCTCATGAGGTTTGAGATACGAGCCCCAAAAGATCGCTGCCTAATCATGCTTAGTGCACCATGGGGTCACTTGGGTTGAGCATGGTCGCGAGCGTTCCGGTGACTCCGTGGGTGGAACGGGGTTGCAACTGGCATTTACCCAGCCAACCAAAGCTAATGGAGTAGATGGTTTGATGCAATGTTAAGCGGTTTGAAAGATATGCTGCTGAGCCGCTTTCAACTGCAAGTTTTGGCATCAACTGAGATCATCTTGCCAAATGCAAACAAAGTTGAATCGCCCAAAACTGAGAGAGGTTATTGTAGACCTTAGAAACACGATCCCATAGCACCTAATGACTTTTTGATACCTCTCATGAGGTCTAAGATATGAGCTTCGAAAGATCGCTGCCCAATTGTGCTCAGTACAGCATGGGGTCACTTGGGTCGAGCATGGTCGCGAGAGTTTTGGTGACTCCACGGGTGGAAAGGGGTTGTCATTGGCATTTACCCAGCCAGCTAGAGTCGATGGAGTAGACAGTTTGATGCAATATTAGATGGTTTGAAAGATATGTTGCTGAGCCACTTTCAACTGATCCTCACTGCAAGTTTTGGCATCGAATGAGATCGTCTTGCCAAATGCAAATGAAGTTGAATCGCCCAAAACTGAGAGAGGTTATTGTAGACCTCAGAAACATTATCTCGTAGCACCTAATGGCTTGTCGATACCTCTCATGAGGTCTGCGATATGAGCCTCGAAAGATTGCTACCCAATCGTGCTTAGTGCACCTTGGGGTCACTTGGGTCGAGCGTGGTCACGAGCATTCTGATGACTTTGTGGGTGGAACGAGGTTGTCACTAGCATTTACCCATCCAACCAAAGTTGATGGAGTAGATGATTTGATGCAATGTTAAACATTTTGAAAGATACGCTGCTGAGCCACTTTCAACTGACCCTCACTACAAGTTTTGACATCGAATGAGATCGTCTTGCCAAATGCAAATGAAGTCGAGTCACCCAAAACTGAGAGAGGTTATTGTAGACCTTAGAAACATGATCCCATAGCACTTAACAGCTTGTTGATACCTCTCATGAGGTCTAAGATACGAGCCCCAGAAGATCACTTCCCAATCGTGCTTAGTGCACCTTGGGGTCACTTGGGTCGAGCGTGGTCGTGAGCGTTTCGGTGACTCCGTGGGTGGAATAGGGTTGTCACTAGCATTTACCTGGCCAACTAGAGAAATGGAGTAGATGATTTGATGCAATATCAGACGGTTTGAAAGATACGCTACTAAGCCGCTTTCAACTGACCCTCACTGCAAGTTTTGGCATCGACTGAGATCATCTTTCCAAATACAAACGAAGTCGAATCGCGCAAAAATGAGAGAGGTTATTGTAGACCTTAGAAACAAAATCTTGTAGCACCTAACGACTTGTCGATACCTCTCACGAGGTCTGCGATACGAGCCTTGGAAGATCGCTACCCAATCGTGCTTAGTGCACCTTGGGGTCACTTGGGTCAAGCGTTGTCACGAGCATTTCGGTGACTCTGTGGGTGGAACGGGGTTGTCACTGGCATTTACCTAGCCTACCAGAGCTGATGGAGTAGATGGTTTAATGCAATGTCAGACGGTTTGAAAGATATGCTACTCAGCCGCTTTCAACTAACCCTCACTGCAAGTTTTGGCATCGACTGAGATCGTCTTGCCAAATGCAAATGAAGTTGAATCGCCCAAAACCAAGAGAGGTTATTGTAGACCTTGCAAGTAGTTGTATTTTACAGATTGAGTAAGTAGTCCTTAGGAACATGTCCTTGTCTGTAGTGGAAATAATTAGGTTTTCATTCTGAAACAAGAGAAGAACCAAATGGGAAAGGATGCACACTTCTTTTCTTGACCTAGTTCCATTGCAATGACTGTTAGTGGTATGTTTGAAATTTGAACTATAAAACTAATCATGATTAAGCTTGTGAAATTTGAACTGTGAAGCTTATTATGTTTGAGGTTTAACTTCTATAGATTGTTTGAAATGATAAAAAATAATATCCTTAAAGCATTAGAAACAACAATCAAACATGTAAGAATTCAAACCATGCAAATGACATAAGTAAATGACATGTAAGATCCCTTCTTGGTACTATTGGCCACCCATACATGATTTTGGTCATAAGTCCTTATCAAGACTTCTAGGACATTTAACTTTTAAAACAAATTGATTGTTACAAATTGCCATTATAAGCTTCAAAAGATCTCAATTAACCATTAAGGATCCTTTTGTCCTTCTATCTCTGATTAGATCCATGGTGATCATAGGCATCTTTATAGGTGCTCCTGCATAAGTTACAATCCACATACAAAACCAAGTTTATTGACTCAAAATACAATCTAAGAAAGGTGAAATTAATGTATTGAAATTAAGCTTAACGAACTTAGAAAATAATGCACTAAGTTAACTTATTACCTAGTCAAGTGTTCCTGAAGGGTCATCTCTTTGCTTCAGGGTTTCCAATAGTGCTTCATGATTAGCAGTACTAATAGTCCAAAGTTCTTTTGTCTTTGGTCTTCCTTGGTGCTTTGACAACTTGACATTTATTGCTATAACAAGGTGTGAATACATGAGAATAGTTTTGTGCTTCTCATAGTCTTCAAATGTGGGAATTCCATTCTTTCTAATCATGTATGTTCGCAGCCATGTTCCTACAACAACAACTAAACCAGTAGGATATGTGAACCCATCACAATTTGTCATCAGTTGTACAAGCTTCTATTTACCTCGTACACAATGTGCTAACCAATAATCTGACCTCTCATCATTCCCCTGCAGTGCAACCAATGCAAAAACATCTCCTGGCTTTAGAAGATCTAAAAGATGGTCATACTCAACTGAAGTGTCCATGTCATCATTTCTTATAGAGAGTGTCAAAGATAAAGGAGTTAGATACTGTGGAACCCATGTATCCACCCACTCACTTGACTCACAATGATCCCAATCATACTGAAAACACATGGGGCAAAAAAAAGCCAACTCTCATGTCCAAATGGTCCATCTACTACTATTGGAGCTTCGGAATGAATGCATTTTTGAAGAGTCTTTCACTATTTGAAAATCCAATCTATCTCCTATAGTTCCCTCCTCAACCAACCAAAAGAATCTATGCACTATAGAATCAAGAGTCCCCCTTGTGACAATGCTAAAGTACAAAAATCAACAATAGAACAAGCATCAAGAAGTATAGAACCTGAAATCCTCAATTTCTCCTTAACTAGAGCTCTCTTCACACACGCACCTGCTCCATCATGCTCCCATTTCCCATGCCCTGACTCAAAAAAACTTCAAATATGAGGTAAACCTCTCTCCGCATGCATTCTACACAACCAATAAAACATTCTGGCATTCTTAAATTGACCGGTGCAATTATCCGACCAAATGAGATGCCTATCCATAGCAATACCATTTTCCTGCAAGAAGTCAAAATAGTTCTGGAAACAATGTTGAACAAACTCATGAGAGTGAGACCTGTCGTCGCTCATATAAAAATGGTACTCTTTGATTATCTTTCACTCATCTTTTGTGCTATCAGGAGAATGTCTATATGTGATGTGTACAAAAATAGCAACCTAAATGGAATTGTAATATTGAGCTTGAGTCTCATTTTGGGGCTGCAATGTATAGTTCTTCGTAAAGTCTACAACGGATATAATAGTTCCAATGGGGAAAGTGTCCTTACATGTCCTAAATTGTTGATCCAACCATTGAGACCTGTGACTATGCCTTGCATACTTGTAAAAAAGATTTGTCTTGAAATCTGAGATAAAATCAGCAACATTGTATTCTTTTGCAACTAACTCACATCTAGAGCCTTCACGTCCACTCTTCAATGTATATTTCACTATTTCATATACCTTTTTTTTGATGAGTGTCTTTCCAAAATTGTGTTCCAAACCCTCATGAAAACATGTTCTAAACTTGGACAAGCCACCACATTCTGAGCACTTGGCATTTAAGCAATCTTTTTATAAAATAAACAACCATCATCTCTATGACATAAAAATTGATCTAGCAAGTCTCTTGATGATTTGGGAAGACCACTTGCACCACAATCCTCTAGCATTTCATTAGTATGAAAAGTACTGTAATAATTCATGGTGCATTGAAAACTCAACATGATATTTGCAACAACATGTATTCCGAATCTTAAGGGGTACACAATAAAATGGCTTCACGGATTCAAAAGACCTTTGTGATATTTTCAATGTTGGATGTGTCTCACAAAATTTTTTATACAACATTGTTTGAATTACCTCCAGATAATGTTTAGGATGTGGAGTATGGTCTCGATTGCCAACTCTCAACTTCAAGACATTCTTCACATTTGGTGACACTCTTGAGTTAGCATCCAAAATTGTTGAATTTCATCCTTGACAACATTTGTTAGCTTCTTATCGAAACGTGGAAGTCTCCCACCATAAGCCCATGTTTCAATTTGAAGCAGATCATCAAGTCTTTCTCTTCTTGCAAGTGCTCTACCCAAAGTTTTACAGTCTATATTGAAGTCAACGCAAGTTTGTCTCATCAAATGAGCCTTTCTCAACTGATGACTTACTAAGGAGGTTGTAATAACCCTCCAAGCAACAGTCTTATTTTTTCCTCTGCTAGTCTTCCGATTTCTATTGAGAGCATTGAAAAGATTCTTCACAACAATGGCATTTCTGTCCATTTTCTTGTTCACACGAATCTTCAATTTCACAAGCACAAGTCTCATCTTTTGCATCTTTAACAATTGCACAAAAATTTGACATTGCTTAACCAATGTCTTGTTTCCAAAAAATTGATCATAAAGTCTTGAAGCCCACAACCTAACAGTTCTATGTGACCTCTTTCCTTCCCAATTATTCATAATATTCTCCTCAATTTCAATTAACCATTTAGGTGTTCTTGAAAGCCCCGAATTTGAAGATTGGTTATCTTTATTGCAAGGGACTTCATTTCGCATATAATTTGGAGATGTGTAACATTCATGTGGTTCTTGTGCAACATTTTCATTTTCAAAGTCTACATTTTCAATCTCCATCTATACATTTTCATCTTCATTCCATTCATTGTCATTCCCCAAATCTATGTTTTCATTCCCCAAGTCTACATTTTCATTCTCCATCTCTACATTTTCATCTTCACTCCATACATTGTTATTCACAAAACTAATTTCCATATTATTTTCAAATTCAACATCCTCTTCACTTACAACTACATTTACGGGGTCACCTTGATTAATGTTTAACATACCTTCTCTCCTTCGGTGATTTCCTGATGAAGGGTGCTCCCCTTAATACCACAAACACATAACAGAAATAGAGAAACAACAACAATAATATGCAAGAACAAAAAATTGGCTTCTTATTATCTCCACAAATGTGGAATTACAAACTTTCAGAATTACAATATGCAAAGCCACATGGGCATTCCTTACAACATTCTGTAGGACAAAGCCTCAAATCAATACCCAGATCTACTACCCAGAACTATTCTGAACTGCCTAAGACAAAAATACAGCCTTCCTTATATAGGCAATTTTCCACCGCCTGGAAGGTTCCAGAATTTTAGCCAATAAGGCCGACCAAACTTAGAATTATTTTATTTTACATTTTATTACATCATAGTCGGCTCAAGATAACCTTTGAAACCCGAACAGAAATTTTGAAGAAAATTATTTTTCGCCATTTCGGGTGGCCCAACTTCCGAAGACCATAAGTCATCACCAGTTGACCCGATCGGCTATTATAACCCCATTTCGGAAATGCCACGAAGCGCTCTATAGGCTTGACCCGCGCAAGTGCCCGTCACCCAAATTTTTGACCTCATCCGGGGCCTCTAAAGCCTTCAAAACTGAGTTCAAAGTTTCTGCACCCTGCTGCCAATACTGAAAATTTTCAATATCTTCCAATATACACTTGATCTGGCAATGAAACTTTACTGGCAGGCTTATATGACCAAAATGAACTTCCAAGAAAGAAATCAGATCATTCTGAGCACATACAAAAATTACCAAAAATAGTAACTTTCCATAAATAACAGCTCTGCACAAAATAGCCCTTAATGAATATAAAAATAGAAATATTTTTGGGTGATGCAAGATTACTCTTACACCCAGGATGCTCCTACATCAGACACCCAGGGTAATTTTAGAAGTGACCCTGTCACGACTCAGGTGTGCAGAGGAAAACCAAGACGGCTAACCTCCTCCTTTGTCAGCCATGATGAATCTTCAACAGGTCATCCTTTCCACTTGACCAGATATTCTTCATATGTCCTGTTCCTTGTGCTTCTACCAACATGACTGTCCAGTATATCTTCGATCTCCTTAGTGTTTGAACTAGTTGCTGGAATACTCCACTGTGCTGCTGTGATCTCATCTTCAACACCTCCTTCATGATACTTTGTCAGATTTGAAATGTTAAAAACTGGTGAAATATTTAGCTCAGTAGGCAATTCTACCTCATATGCGTTTCCTGAATCATGTTTCTTCAGTATCCTACATGGTCCAAACTTCTTCATTTTCAGCTTGTTATATGTACCAACTGGAAACCGCTCCTTCCGCAAATGAACCATGACTTCATCACCAACCTGAAATTTCTTATACCTCCTTTTGTCATCTGCCTTAGCCTTATACTGTGCGTTCATCTTGGTAATATGCTTCCTCACCTCTTCATGGATGTTCTTCAAGTGTTCTGCAAAATCTTCAGCTTCAGCACTACTTATTTCTCCTTTATCTATCTTCCTCAATTCAAATGCATTTTTTGGACTACTTCCATATACAATCTGGAATGGTGATTTACCAGTGCTCCTATTGACAAAATTATTGTATGCAAATTCCGCCTGTGGTAAAATCAAATCCCATCCTGTTGGCTTATCTCCAACCAAACATCTCAGCAAATTTTCTAAACTCCTATTCACCACCTCTGTCTGTCCATCAGTCTGTGGATGACGTGATGAACTAAACTTCAAATCTGTCTTCAACTTCTTCCACAACGTACGCCAGAAATATCCAACAAACTTAGTGTCCCAATCTGAAACTATGGTCTTTGGCAAACCATGAAGTCTCACTACTTCTCTGAAAAATAATTCTGCTACATGAACAGCATCATTAGTCTTCTTGCAAGGAATGAAATGTGCCATCTTTGAAAATCTGTCAACCACCACAAAAATTGAATCATGTCCCCGCTGAGTCCTCAGTAAACCAAGAACAAAGTCCATGCTGATATCCTCCCAAGGCTTCTCTGGTACAGGTAATGGCTGATACAACCCTGTATTCTGCTTCACTCCTTTCGCCATCTGACATACTCTGCAACTCTGTACAAACTTCTTCACATCTTGCTGCAATTGTGGCCAATAATAATTTTCACTAACCAAAGAAAGGGTTTTGTCACGACCAAAATGTCCAGCCAATCCTCCGCTATGCTTCTCCTTGATGAGATTCTCCCTCATAGAACTTCGTGGAATGCACAACTAACTCCCTCTGAATAGCATATCATCCTGGATGATGAAATCCAACCATTTTGTCCTGTCTAAATTAACAGGTTCTGCACAAGCTTTCCAAGCTTCACCAAAATCAGGATCCTCTGGATACAAATTCTTGAGTTCCTTGAACCCAACCACTTCAATCTGCATTTCTATCAGCAATAGTTGCCTTCTGCTAAGAGCATCTGCAACCCTATTAGACTTTCCACTCCTGTGTTTCAAAACAAATGTATAACTCTGTAAAAACTCAACCCATTTCAAATGCCTTTGATTCAATTTTCCTTGACTATTCAAATATTGCAAAGCTTGATGATCAGTATACAAAACAAACTCTTTAGGAAGCAGATAATGTCTCCATTTATTTAATGCCTGAACTATAGCATAAAATTCTTGATCATAAACAGAATATTTCCTCTTGGCATCATTTAACTTCTCACTGAAATAAGCAATAGGTTTACCTTCTTGGCTCATAACAGCTCCTATTGCAGTACCACTAGCATCACAATCTACTTGAAACACCTTATTAAAATCTGGAAGTGCTAAAACAGGTTGTTCTGTAACTTTTTGTTTCAATAATTGAAAACTCTTTTCTGCTCCTTTAGTCCACTTAAACTCTTTTCTATCCCCTCTCATTGTTTCAGTCAAGGGTCCACAAATACTGCTAAAATTTTTAATAAACTTTCTGTAAAAGCTAGCTAGACCATGAAAAGATCTTACCTCAGCAGCACTCCTTGGAGTAGGCCATTCAAGGATAGCCCGTACCTTCTCTGAGTCCATTTTTAGACCTTCTGCTGAAACTACAAATCCCAAATATACTAACTCTTTCTTCACAAAACTGCACTTCTTCAAATTAATCAAAAATTTCTCTTCTCTCAACTTCTCAAATACCATACGAATATGCATCATATGCTCATCCAATGTCTTACTAAAGATCAAAATATCATCTAGGTAAACAATGACAAACTTACCCAGAAATTCTTTCAGAACCTCGTTCATGAGCCGCATGAAAGTGTTCGGTGCATTGGTTAGCCCAAAAGGCATGACTAACCACTCATAAAGTCCTTCCTTTGTCTTGAAGGCAGTCTTCCATTCATCTCCTTCTCTGATTTGAATTTGATGATATCCACTTTTCAGATCTATCTTTGAGAAATACACAGCTCCACTCAAACAGTCCATAATATCATCCATTCGTGGCAATGGAAACTTGTACTTGATTGTGATCTTGTTTATTGCCCTAGAATATGTACACATCCTCCATTCTCCCTTCTTCTTTGGTGCTAATACCGCTGGTACAGCATAGGGACTCAGACTCTCACAGATCAATCCTTTCTGTAACAGTTCATGTACTTGTCTGTTCAACTCCTCACTTTCTGCAGGTGTCATTCTATGTGCTGCCTTATTCAGCAAACTCGCTCCTGGAATCAAGTCCATCTGATGACTGATCTTCCTGACTGGTGGTAATCCATCAGGCACGTTATCGGATACAATATCCTGAAACTCATTCAACAAATCTGCAACTTCTACAGGAACATCTTCTACTTCCTCTTTACCAGCTTTTGGAATTAAAGCAAAACATACATGCTCATGCCTCATACCATCTAGGAAATTTCTTCCATCAACAAAAGTTATCCTTGCATTACCACATACCTTTTCTTCAGTCTCCTTCAATGGTTTTAGCTTATGTCGCACTCCATCCTTTGTCAGGGAATAGGTATTCGCACGACCATCATGTACAGCACATCTGTCAAACTGCCATGGTCTACCCAACAACATATGACATGCATCCATAGATATGATATCACACAATACCTCATCTTGGTATCCGCCAATCTTGAACTTCACCAGGCATTGTTCATTGACCATGACCTTATGGTCATCCTGTACCCAGGCAATCCGATATGGATGTGGGTTTTTCTGTCTCTTGAGCTTCAACTTTGTCACCATCTCTTCTGACACCAAATTGTCAGTGCTTCCACTATCAATAATCACATCACAACATTTACCTTCACACTTGCACCTGGTGCAAAACAGGCTCCTCCTTTGCTCAGGTTCATTCTCACCACTCAACAGGACTCTTCTGTTAATCAACATTTCTCCTTTTTTAGCATCTTCAGAATTTTATGATCTGGCATCTTCATCTACATGTGCAACTCTAGCCTGGCCTTGATTTCTCCTGTCTGTTCTACCTTGGCACTGATGACATTCAAATGCCCTATGACCTTCTTCTCCACAGTGAAAACATGTTCCACGGAAGCCACCTCTTCCAGATCCTTGTCCTCTTCCTCTTCCTCTCTGATCTCTATTATTCTGATCCTGGAAGCGATTGGAATTATTTCCTCGCTGATTCTGACTACTACTGGCCTCATCCTTCTTTTTCGGATCCTCATTTCGGCCACCATATGACCGTCCACCAGATCATCCACCGCGACCTCTTCCATTTTGTCTGCTCTCAAACTTCTTGTTCAACTTTTCCTCTACTTTTAGGGAAAACTGGTATGCCTCTTCAATACTGTTCATTCGAACTAGATTCAGCTCCTCCTGAATGCTTGGCCTTAACCCATTAAGGTATCGGGCAACTTTCTCCTTATCAGCTTCTGCGTGGCCTGTTCTGATGAGAAGTCGATTGAAATCCTTTGTATACTCCTAAACAGATATTCCTGCTTGCTTCAAACTCTGCATTTTTTTCAGTAGGTCAAGCTCATAATCAACGGGAATGAACTGTCGCTTCAATTTATCCACCATCCGATCCCATCTCGTGATTTTCTCCTTTCCCCTTCTATTTCGCTCCAACTGAATCTCTTGCCACCATATCTTCACATGACCTTTCAGTCTAGCCTTCGCAAATTTGACCCTATCAGGATCCTCAACATCTTCATACTCATAATATTCCTCACATTCGTTGATCCAGTCGATCAATTCTTCTGGGTTAAGATTTTCAGAAAATGTAGGAACCTCAATCTTAGGTCTTTTCCCAATCTTAGAAATGGCCCGAAAAAGTCTTTCTTCCTCCTGGTTCACAATTTTGACTTCTCCTTCTTGATATTCTTCTTCGGCTTCATCCTCGCTTTCATCTCTGACATTAAGAATCATTCCTCTGCGAATCTCTTCTTGCAATGCTCGCACTTGTCTCTGCAGCTCTCTAACCTCAGGTGTTACAACACCAGCTCTTCCGCCACGTTCCCTTTGTGGAGGCATTTTCACGATGCGCGCTGAAACCCTAGCCACGGTCCTAGTGCAAACTGCCTCACGGTCGACGATCTGTTTACACATTCAAGAACTCCTGCTCTGATACCACCTGATGAAGGGTGCTCCCCTTAATACCACAAACACATAACAGAAATAGAGAAACAACAACAATAATATGCAAGAACAGAAAATTGGCTTCTTATTATGTCCACAAATGTGGAATTACAAACTTTCAGAATTACAATATGCAAAGCCACATGGGCATTCCTTACAACATTCTGTAGGACAAAGCCTCAAATCAATACCCAGATCTACTACCCAGAACTATTCTGAACTGCCTAAGACAAAAATACAGCCTTCCTTATATAGGCAATTTTCCACCGCCTGGAAGGTTCCAGAATTTTAGCCAATAAGGCCGACCAAACTTAGAATTATTTTATTTTACATTTTATTACATCATAGTCGGCTCAAGATAACCTTTGAAACCCGAACAGAAATTTTGAAGAAAATTATTTTCTGCCATTTCGGGTGGCCCAACTTCCGAAGACCATAAGTCATCACCAGTTGACCCGATCGGCTATTATAACCCCATTTCGGAAACGCCACGAAGTGCTCTATAGGCTTGACCCATGCAAGCGCCCGTCACCCAAATTTTTGACCTCATCCGGGGCCTCTAAAGCCTTCAAAACTGAGTTCAAAGTTTCTGCACCCTGCTGCCAATACTGAAAATCTTCAATATCTTCCAATATACACTTGATCTGGCAATGAAACTTTACTGGCAGGCTTATATGACCAAAATGAACTTTCAAGAAAGAAATCAGATCATTCTGAGCACATATAAAAATTACCAAAAATAATAACTTTCCATAAATAGCAGCTCTGCACAAAATAGCCCTTAATGAATATAAAAATAGAAATATTTTTGGGTGATGCAAGATTATTCTTACACCCAGGATGCTCCTGCATCATTTTCCCTATCTTTTTCCCTATATGCTTGCATTTCTTCATTCGTCACCTTCCTCTTCCGTTTAGCCTTTCGATGAGTACTGCTTCCCATGGTGAGACCACAAGTTGACAAAACAAAAAAATGGGACCCAAATCATGTTATTTTTTTCTGCAACCCGTGAAAAAGTCTAAAATCCCATGATTGTCTGGTATGTGGGAATAGGGAATATTTTGGTCAAATATGACCAGTGAAAAATCGGGTACCCGATATTTCCAGGCACATGAAAAAAGGGCGGGAGCAAATGAAAAATTGAACTTTTAAATATAAAATGGGGTATATAATATATAAAATGTATATTATATATATACTAGAATGTATTATATACTAATGTATATATATATATATATATATATATATATAATGTATATTATATATATACTAATGTATTATAATATACTAATGTATTATATGTACTAATGTATTATATACTAATGTATATAATATATAATGTATATTTTATATATACTAATACATATTATATATACTAATGTATATAATATATATAATACATATTATATATATATAATGTATTTGATAAGGCGTACTAGGACCCCTTGTAATTTCGGCGGTTTGACTATACTGAATAAGTAGATGTCATCATCTGACCTAGAAACTAGTACTAGGACCCCTAGGAAGTCCCCATGGCCGCTAGGAGTCCTCGTGACCCCTTTTGACACATTTGAATGCTTAAGTGTGTTCGAAGGTGTCATAGGACCCCTTAGAACACACTTGAGCATTCGAATGCGTCAAAAGTGGTCACAGGGACATCCTAGGGGTCCTAACGCGCGATAAGGTGTATTAGGACCCCTAGGAAGTCCCCATGACCCGTTTTGACACATTTGAATGCTCAAGTGTGTCCAAAGGGGCTGTAGGACCCCTTAGGACACACTTGAGCATTCCAATGTCTCCACAGGGGTCACAGGGACTTCCTAGGGGCCCTAACACGTGATAAGGCCTATTATGTCCCCTATGAAGTCCCCATGACCCATTTTGAGACATTTGAATGCTGAAGTGTGTCTAAAAGTGTTGTAGGACCCCTTAGGGGTCCTAGTAGGCCTTATAATGAGTTATGACCCCTAGGAAGTCCACGTGACCCCTGTGGACACCTTGGAATGCTCAAGTGTGTCAGAAGGGGTCCTACAGCCCCTTCAAACACACTTGAGCATTGAAATGTGTCAAAAAGGGTCATGGGGACTTCCTAGGGGTCCTAATAGGCCTTATCATGCATTAGGACCCTTAGGAAGTCCCCATGACCCCTTTTGACACATTGGAATGATCAAGTGTGTCATAAGGGGTCCTACGGCCCCTTCAGATACACTTGAGCATTCAAATATGTCAAAAGGGGTCATGGGGACTTCCTAGGCATCCTAATAGGCCTTATCGCACATTAGGACCCCTAGGAAGTCCCTGTGACCCCTTTTGACACATTAGAATGCTCAAGTGTGTCATAAGGAGTCCTACGGCCCCTTCAGACACACTTGAGCATTCAAATGTGTCAAAAGGGGTCATGGGGACTTCCTAGGGGTCCTAGTAGGCCTTAACGTGCATTAGGGCCCCTAAGAAGTCCCCGTGACCCCTTTTGACACATTGGAACACTCAAGTGTGTCATAAGGGGTCCAACAGCCCCTTCGAACACACTTGAGCATTCAAATGTGTCAAAAGGGGTCATGGGGACTTCCTAGGGGTCCTAGTAGGCCTTATCATGAATTAGGAGCCCTAGGAAGTCCCCGTGACCCCTGCGGACATATTCAAATGATGAAGTGTTTCCTAAGGGGTCCTACGGCCCATTCGAACACACTTGAGCATTCAAATGTGTCAAAAGGGCTCATCGGGACTTCCTAGGGGTCCTAAAGCACAATAAGTCCTATTAGGACCCCTAGGAAGTCCCCATGACCCCTTTTGACACATTTGAATGCTCAAGTGTGTCTGAAGGGGCTGTAGGACACCTTAGGACACACTTGAGCATTTGAATGTGTCCACAAGGGTCACGGGGACTTCCTAGGCTTCCTAACTCATGAGAAGGCCTACTAGGACCCCTAGGAAGTCCCCATGACCCCTTTTGACATATTTGAATGCTCAAGTGTATCCGAAGGGGCCGTAGGATCCCTTATGACACACTTGAGTGTTCCAATGTGTCAAAAGGGGTCATGGGGACTTCCTAGGGATCCTAATTTGTGATAAGGCCTATTAGAACCCCTAGGAAGTCCCCATGAACCCTTTTGACACATTTGAATGCTCAAGTGTGGCCGAAGGGGCCATAGGACCCCTTATGACACACTTGAGCATTCCAATGTGTCAATAGGGGTCATAGGGACTTCTTAGGGTTCCTAACATGTGATAAGGCCTATTAGGACCCCTAGGAAGTCCCCATGACCCTTTTTGACACATTGGAATGCTCAAGTGTGTTTGAAGGCACCGTAGGACCCCTTAGGAAACACTTGAGCATTCAAATGTGTCAAAAGGGGTCACGGGGACTTCCTAGGGGTCCTAACGTGTGATAAGGCCTATTAGGACCACTAGGAAGTCCCCATGACCCCTTTTGACACATTGGAATACTCATGTGCGTCTAAAGGTGTCGTAGGAACCCTTAGGACACACTTGAGTGTTCCAATGTCTCAAAATGGGTCATAGGGACTTTTTAGGGGTCCTAATACATGATAAGGCCTATTAGGAATCGTAGGAAGTCTCCATGACCCCTTTTGACACATTTGAATGCTCAAGTGTGTCTGAATGGGCCGTAGGACCCCTTATGACACACTTGAGCATTCCAATGTGTCAAAAGGGGTCATGGGGACTTCCCAAGGGTCTTAATGCGTGATAAGGCCTATTAGGAACCCTAGGAATTCCCCATGACCCCTTTTGACACACTTCAATGCTCAAGTGTGTCCAAAAAGGCTGTAGGACCCCTTATGACACACTTGAGCATTCCAATGTGTCCACAGGGGTCACGGGGACTTCCTAGTGGTCCTAACTCATAATAAGACCTACTAGGAACCCTAGGAAGTCCCCATGACCCCTTTTGACACATTTTAATGCTCAAGTGTGTCTGAAGGCATTGTAGCACCCCTTAGGACACACTTGAGCTTTCCAATTTATCCATAGGGGTCACGGGGACTTCCTAGGGGTCCTAACATGTGATAAGGCCTACTAGGACCCCTAGGAAGTCCCTCTGACCCCTTTTGACATAGTTGAATGCTCAAGTGTGTCCAAAGGGGCCGTAGAACCCCTTAGGACATACTTGAGTGTTCCAATGTGTCCATAGGGGTCACGGGGACTTCCTAGGGGTCCTAATGCAAGAAAAGGCGTACTAGGACCCCTAGGAAGTCCCCATGACCCCTTTTGAAACATTGGAATGCTCAAGTGTATCTGAAGGGGCTATAGGACCCCTTAGGACACACTTGAGCATTCCAATGTGTCCACAGGGGTCACGAGGACTTCCTAGGGGTCCTAACTCATGATAAGGCCTACTAGGACCCCTAAGAAATCCCCATTACCCCTTTTGACACATTTGAATAATCAAGTGTGTTGGAAGGGGCCGTAGGATCCCTTCTATTACAATTGAGCATTCCAATGTGTCAAAAGGGGTCACAGGGACATCCTAGGGGTCCTAACACGTGATAAGGCCTATTAGGACCACTAGGAAGTCCCGATGACCCCTTTTGACATATTTGAATGCTCAAGTGTATCTGAAGGGGTAGTAGTACCCATTAGGACACACTTGAGCATTCTAATGTGTCCACAGGGGTCATGGGGACTTCCTAGGGGTGCTAACTCATGATAAGGCCTACTAGGACCCCTAGGAAGTCCCCATGACCCCTTTTGACACATTTGAATGCTCAAGTGTGTTCAAAGGTGTCACAAGACACCTTAGGACACACTTGAGCATTCCAATGTGTCCATAGGGGTCACAGGGCCTTCCTAGCGGTCCTAACATGTGATAAGGCCTACTAGGACCCCTAGGAAGTCTCTATGACCCCTTTTGACATATTTCAATGCTCAACTATGTCCGAAGGGGCCGTAGGACCCCTTAGGACACATTCTAGCATTCCAATGTGTCCACAAGGGTCACAGGGACGTCCTAGGGGTCCTAATGTGAGATAAGGTGTACTAGGAACCCTAGGAAGTCCCCATTATGCTTTTTGAAACATATGAATGCTCAAGTGTGTCCAAAGGGGCCATAGGACCCCTTAGGACACACTTTAGTGTTCCAATGTGTCTACAGGGGTCATGGGGACTTTCTAGGGGTCCCAACATGCGACAAGGCCTACTAGGACCCCTAAGAAGTCCCCATTACCCCTTTTGACACATTTGAATGCTCAAGTGTGTGTGAAGGGGCCGTAGGACCCCTTATGACACATTTGAGCATTCCAATCTGTCAAAAGGGGTCAAGGGGACTTCCTAGGGATCCTAACATGTGATAAGGCCTATTAAGACACATAGGAAGTCCCCATGACCCCTTTTGACACATTTGAATGTTCAAGTGTGTCCGAAGGGGATGTAGGACCCCTTAGGACACACTTGAGCATTTGAATGTGTCCATAGGGGTCACGGGGACTTCCTAAGGGTCCTAACTCATGATAAGGCCTACTAGGACCCCTAGAAAATCCCCATGACCCCTTTTGATAGATTTGAATGCTCAAGTGTGTCTAAAGGGGCCGTAGGACCCCTAATGACACACTTGAGTGTTCTAATTTGTTAAAAAGGGTTA
The DNA here is from genome assembly GCA_027943335.1 of Chamaecyparis obtusa. Taxonomy (NCBI): domain Eukaryota; kingdom Viridiplantae; phylum Streptophyta; class Pinopsida; order Cupressales; family Cupressaceae; genus Chamaecyparis; species Chamaecyparis obtusa. The sequence goes on from BSBK01009670.1 coordinate 142,162, forward strand.
CGGGGACTTCCTACGGGTTCTAATGCACGATAAGGCCTATTAGGACCCCTAGGAAGTCCCCATGACCCCTTTTGACACATTTGAATGCTCAAGTGTGTCCGAAGGGGCCATAGGACCCCTTAGGACACACATGGGCATTCAGATGTGTCGACAGGGGTTACAAAGACTTTCTAGGGGTCCTAACTCATGATAAGGCCTACTAAGACCCCTAGGAATTCCCCATGACCTCTTTTGACACATTTGAATGCTCAAGTGTGTTGGAAGGGGCCATAGAACCCCTTATGACACACTTGAGTATTCCAATGTGTCAAAAGGGGTCACGGGGACTTCCTAGGGGTCCTAATGCGTGATAAGGCCTATTAGGACCCCTAGGAAGTCCCCATGACCCATTTCGACACATTTGAATGCTCAAGTGTGTTCAAAGGGGCCATAGGACCCCTTATGACACATTTGAGTGTTCCAATGTGTAAAAAGGGGTCACGGGGACTTCCTAGGGGTCCTAATGTGCGATAAGGCCTATTAGGACCTCTAGGAAGTCCCCATGACCCCTTTTGACATAGTTGAATGCTCAAGTGTGTCTGAAAGGACCGTAGGACCCCTTAGGACACACTTGAGCATTCCAATGTGCCCACAGGTGTCACTGGGACTTCCTAGGGGTCCTAATTCGTGATAAGGCCTACTAGTACCCCTAGGAAGACCCCATGACCCCTTTTGACACATTTGAATACTCAAGTGTATCCGAAGGGGTCGTATGACCCCTTATGATATACTTGAACATTCAAATGTGTCAAAAGGGGTCACAGGGACTTCCTAGGGGTCCCACTAATACATTTAGGGTAAAATTGCAACGACAATTTGCGATGACAGGCAAATGTCATGCGGTTTTGGCTTTTTTTTTTCAAATATAGCCCGACACCATCGCAATTGTGATGATAATACATTTGGCAACATCTTCATTGGGACGTTGTCGGGATATAAGGACAAAAAAAAAAAGGAACGTTGTCATTTGTGTTTTCAACAGCGCCGTAACCCTCTGCAAAATCACATCAGGATATAGGGGCAAAAAAAACAAGAACGTTGTCATTTGTGTTTTCAACAGCGCCGTAACCCTCCGCGAAATCACATCGGGATATAAGGGCAAAAAAAACAAGAACGTTGTCATTTGTGTTTTCAACAGTGCCGTAACCCTCCGTGAAATCACAGCTACAATTTCTAAGTACGTTGGGTTTATTTTTCTTTTGTCATTATTATGTAATCTGGTATTTATGTTAGAGAGCTAAAATACCTAGAAATGAGGACATATCTATGTTGAATTTATTGTTAGTGGCTTTGGTTATTTAGAAGTTTAATTTTATTTGTTCATCTTTCAAGCACAAACATTTTGTGGACCGTAACGTCTTCATTGTTTCGGGTATGCAGTGAAACAGCCCTAACTTGCAATTGCGATGTTGTCGGGATATAAGGGCAAAAAAAAAAAGGAACGTTGTCATTTGTGTTTTCAACAGCACCATAACCCTCTGCGAAATCACATCGGGATATAAGGGCAAAAAAAACAAGAACGTTGTCATTTGTGTTTTCAACAGCGCCGAGAGAGATTCCCTCCGCGAAATCACAGCTATAATTTCTAAGTACGTTGGGTTTATTTTTCTTTTGTCATTATTATGTAATCTGGTATTCAGCTGTTAGAGAGCTAAAATACCCAGAAATGAGGACATATCTGTGTTGAATTTATTGTTAGCGGCTTTGGTTATTTAGAAGTTTAATTTTATTTGTTCATCTTTCAAGCACAAACATTTTGTGGACTGTAATGTCTTCATTGTTTCGGGTATGCAATGAAATAGCCCTAACTTGCGACTACCTTCACGGTACTTGTGTACATTATCATGTTGTCTTTACAGTGACTGTCCTCATTCAAGTGGCAATTACACAAGAGACAGTCACTGTGAGATGTCCTCATTTGTGACAAGGACAGTCACACTTAGGACATCTCATAGTGATATTCCCTTGTGTAATTTCCACTTGAATGTATTGCTATTGAACCACATTAATGCTTTTCTTCTTCAACAAATGAGGATAGTCACTGTAAAGACAACATGATAATGTACACAATTACCAAAAAATGATCTTGTTAATTGATGTAACACTTTGTCTTGCTCACTCCCTATCCTTCACTAGGGTCTCTTTAGGCCAATGTTTTGACTTGATAGGGTACTTAACTATCCCTACACTCTTTAGGTATCTCTACCCAAGATCCCACTCCTTCAACTAGTGCACACCAACAAGAAATACAACGAACTCTGCTCAATACCAATCTAGCTACTAGGACACTCCTAGTCTTGTCTTCACAAATTGAAACACATTCAACTAGAACTTTACTCCATGGAGAGGCTGGCCACTATGACCTCTATTGGTTTCAATATTACTCCTTCACCTATACTTTTCATCAGTACTTCAATCTGGTTCATCAAACCATGCCAATTGCACCCAAAAATAGGCTGCTAGCAATTAGGCCTTTGTCAAGCCTTTTTGTTTATATTAAGCCACCTAAAGGGCTTAGGATTCAGATGCCCTTTATTGAGAACTCCAAGATATCTAAGGTCTTCTCCTCCTAGATTTTTTGTACACCAACTACTACAGCCATGCCTGAAAACAAGTATTTTGACACAACTTGGATAGTCTGACTAAGAGTTTGTTTTCTTAGCAACCAAAGAAACTCACCCAATCTTCTAATTTGACTTGGGGCTTCTTTAGATGTGTGTCTACCTCTCCATGAGATTTTAGTTGAAGCAACCAATGCATTCAACTTGTTGTAATCTTCTTGTAATGATTTGTCATCCCTAACTGTGCTCAACTGACTCACCTAGGACATCATTGCAAACATAGAAAATGAGCTTCCCAGGGCCCCTCCTTCCAAACATATAGTACATGGAGTCTCCTCACCCATTCCAAGAGCCCGTACAAAATTGACAATGGAATGATGAGCTAAGACTCCATTTGTTCAACCTGCCTGGTTCAAACCAATGATAGGGTACTTAACAAAAGAATTAACAAACTAGTTGGAATGCTTCAAAACTCAAAAAAAACACAACACAGAATAAAAAAACAATTTGTACTAACTTTTCCAATAGACACTGTGAGCTATCTAATCCATTAATCAACTGAAAACAAAGAAACAAAAAAACTCAAGAATTCACTAAAACCGTGTTACTCTACAAATCTTCTTAATTCCAAATGTTTTTCCCCCCAACCTTTTGCACAGATCGATGGAGGCCACTTATAGTTGATCTGATGCCTAATTCAATGGTTTCATATAGTTACATAACCATCTTACTCGAAAATGCTCCCTTGCACAAATGTTGTCAATGTTGTGAATGACAACATTGACAACTTGTTACAACCTTTGGGATTTTGGTTCAAAACTTATTGTTCAAACACCATAAGACCCTAACCATGACTTAGTTAGGCTATTTAGACCTCACATAGGCCACTTCTACACTTCTTTGCCCAATTTGACCCCTAAATGCTTCATTCCCACTTTTGCCATAATATTGGTAACTTGGGTACAAATTGGCACTTGCCTTCACAAAGGTCACACATGAGGACATCTCATAGTGATCGATTGTCCCTTGTGTAATTGCCACTTGAATGTATTGCTATTGAACCACATTAATTCTTTTCTTCTTCAACAAATGAGGACAGTCACTCTAAAGACAACATGATAATGTACACTCACTGTAAGGACAGTCACAAATGAGGACATCTCACAGTGACTGTCCCTTGTGTAATTGCCACTTGAATGTATTGCTATTGAACCACATTAATGCTTTTCTTCTTCAACAAATGAGGATAGTCACTCTAAAGACAACATGATAATGTACACTCACTGTAAGGATAGTCACAAATGAGGACATCTCACAGTGACTGTCCCTTGTGTAATTGCTACTTGAATTACACAAGGGACAGTCATTGTGAGATGTCCTCATTTGTGACAAGGACAGTCACACATGAGGACATCTCACAGTGATTGTCCCTTGTGTAATTTCCACTTGAATGTATTGCTATTGAACCACATTAATGCTTTTCTTCTTCAACAAATGAGGACAATCACTCTAAAGACAACATGATAATGTACACTCACTGTAAGGACAGTCACAAATGAGGACATCTCACAGTGACTGTCCCTTGTGTAATTTCCACTTGAATTACATAAGGGACAGTCATTGTGAGATGTCCTCATTTGTGACAAGGATAGTCACACATGAGGACATCTCACAGTGATTGTCCCTTGTGTAATTGTCACTTGAATGTATTGCTATTGAACCACATTAATGCTTTTCTTCTTCAACAAATGAGGACAGTCACTCTAAAGACAACATGATAATGTACACTCACTGTAAGGACAGTCACAAATGAGGACATCTCACAGTGACTGTCCCTTGTGTAATTGCCGCTTGAATTACACAAGGGACAGTCATTGTGAGATGTCCTCATTTGTGACAAGGACAGTCACACATGAGGACATCTCACAGTGATTGTCTGTAATGTCCCCTTTTTGGCTAACTTGGAAAATAGGAACAATTACTCCACTTCTCAGACTTACTCTATTAGATACTTACAATTAAACTAAGTAATGGAGGTTACTTAAGATATCAACCGCTATTTCAGATTCAATCACAATATGTGTGCAAGATGATATTGATACCAATATGTTTAATAGCACTGTCGGATATAATGATATGAAATATGCTATGAATATGATGTTTCCTATCACTTATAGTGATAGTATAATGATGCTATGTCTGATATAAACAATATCGATATACAATCAATAAGTATTGCTTACAGCAATGTATTTGCTGTGTCTGATATGATGATGTAATTATGCAAATGTGTAATATCGCTATGAGTGATATGTTTCTATTTCAGTTTCTGAATTATATGCTTGCAACTTCAAATATTGATGCTGTTTCTGACTATCCTTTCTATTTGTGCAATCATGGTGTTGTCTCTGATCTGAAATGATAAACTTGAAACCAAACTGCCAAAGGCAGATGCTCTATTGAGTATATCCAAATATGGATAAGTAAATAAAGTTCTAATGATGCCTTGAGTGACTGACGAGAATGCATTCTTATATTGTCTTTAACAAATGAAGAGATGCTATGAATGAGACGTGTCTTGTTTCTTCCTCCATGTCCCTTTGTTAATCACACCTTTCCATAATCTGACAGTTCACATAATATTATTTCATTATTTTCTGATCATAGATAACTCCCAGATTGACTCAATATCAAATCTTTTTATGAAGGTAATCTTCCCTAATTGGTAGTGCAACCAGTAGTTAACATCCATTGTGTTTGTATTAGTTTGGTCTAACTATCATTAGTATTTAGTCAATCAATATTAACTCTTGCCTTATCCCATATTGTTATGATTATATCCAATCTTTCTACTCTGATATAAGTCGATATCATTTTCTGATAATTGTCCATTTATTGGTTGATTGCTGGTAATGGAGTTTGATCTTCAAATTGACTTCCATTCCTGTTAATACTTAAGGATACATTGTACTTATTATCCATGACTGATGCCTCATTCATCAATAGCTTGTGATATAATCACTGATGCTTTTGTGTTTCTACAAGATGTGGTTTATCTCAGACAATCGATAATCTTTCAATCCTTTAGTTGATATCCTCCTATGTGGTGTCTATTGATATAGATAGTAGAATTCAATCTAGTTTATGTTATTGTCATGATAACATAGGAAGTGATGGTGCATATTTGCTAGCGGGTCTTCATGTTTGATATTGCTTTATCAGATATGTCATTGTCTAAACTTGTGCAATTAATGATTATTTATAATATATGAATGGTTATCCTTCTTGCTTATCAATACATCTTCTGAAACACATAGCGACCTATCCCTTATTCATATCATGTTGATCTTGACTTCATAGTATTTGGTTCATTAATCATCCTCTCATGGTATCGATGTGTAATGACTAGTGATTGTTGTATCACTTCTTCATTCCTCATCGTGATAGATAATGCAGATGTTTAATGTAGATGTATATCGATTATAGATATTCGATATTGCTTTAAACGTTATTATTATTATTATTATTATTATTAATGTTATTGTTATTATTAAATATTATAATTAATGATGTTAGTAATATTAATAATATTATAATAAATAGTATTATAGTGATAACATATTGTTTTATATTGAGAGGTTTATTAATATTATTTATATATTAAAATTATTATATCAATAATTGATTTAATATTATTACTTAATATATTATTATAATATAATATATATAATTTATTAATAATTATTTATTATTAATTTATATTATAATTATAATCATAATTATATTATTTATTAATATTTTAATATTATTTAATTAACATATTACTTATTATGCTAACTATATATTATTATTATCTTTTGATAATAATTATATATTATTGTTATATACCATTAATAATAGATTATTATATATCATCTAATCATTTTATTATTATACTAAGTTCAATATGTCACGGCTCATGACATTGTCCCTTGTGTAATTGCAACTTGAATGTATTGCTATTGAACCACATTAATGCTTTTCTTCTTCAACAAATGAGGACAGTCACTCTAAAGACAACATGATAATGTACACTCATTGTAAGGACAGTCACAAATGAGGACATCTCACAGTGACTGTCCCTTGTGTAATTGCCACTTGAATTACACAAGGGATAGTCATTGTGAGATGTCCTCATTTGTGACAAGGACAGTCACACATGAGGACATCTCACAGTGATTGTCCCTTGTGTAATTGCCACTTGAATGTATTGCTATTGAACCACATTAATGCTTTTCTTCTTCAACAAATGAGGACAGTCACTCTAAAGACAACATGATAATGTACACTCACTGTAAGGACAGTCACAAATGAGGACATCTCATAGTGACTGTCCCTTGTGTAATTGCCACTTGAATGTATTGCTATTCAGCCACATTAATGCTTTTCTTCTTCAACAAATGAGGATAGTCACTCTAAGGACAACATGATAATGTACACTCACTGTAAGTGTACATTATCATGTTGTCTTTACAATGACTGTCCTCCTTCAAGTGGCAATTACACAAGGGACAGTCACTGTAAAGACAACATGATAATGTAGAGAAACGTTGTCATTTGTATTTTCAACAGCGCTGAGAGAGATTCCCTCTGCGAAATCACAGCTACAATTTCTAAGTACGTTGGGTTTATTTTTCTTTTGTCATTATTATGTAATATGGTATTCAGCTGTTACAGAGCTAAAATACCCAGAAATGAGGACATATCTATGTTGAATTTATTGTTAGCGGCTTTGGTTATTTAGAAGTTTAATTTTATTTGTTCATCTTTCAAGCACAAACATTTTGTGGACCGTAACGTCTTCATTGTTTCGGGTATGCAATGAAACAACCCTAACTTGCGACTACCTTCACGGTACTTGTGTACATTATCATGTTGTCTTTACAGTGACTGTCCTCATTCAAGTGGCAATTACACAAGGGACAGTCACTATGAGATGTCCTCATTTGTGACAAGGACAGTCACACATGAGGACATCTCACAGTGACTGTCCCTTGTGTAATTGCCACTTGAATGTATTGCTATTCAACCACATTTATGGGCCCGTTTGGACCATGACACACAGTAGCTTTAGTTCGTATGCTGCCATTTCAAGTATGATTAATGAAGTTACCTTTATCACATGATGAAAGTGAGCAGTCAACATACTGGTACAGAGCTGGCAGCATTAATACGGTGACTAGGGCATCATTTGATGGTGGTATTGTGTTTTCCCGTGTTTAGGGCATTGACCTTTTGAAGCATTGCCTTCATCTTTCTTAAGTCTGAGTTTTAAGTTTGTTTATCTCTCTCGGTGCTGTTGAAAATACAAATGACAATGTTCTTGTTTTTTTTGCCCTTATATCCTGATGTGATTTCGCGGAGGGTTACGGCGCTGTTGAAAACAAAAATGAAAACACAAATCCCTTGTGTAATTGCCACTTGAAGGAGGACCATCACTGTAAAGACAACATGATAATGTACACTTATAGTGAGTGTACATTATCATGTTGTCTTTAGAGTGACTATCCTCATTTGTTGAAGAAGAAAAGCATTAATGTGGCTGAATAGCAATACATTGAAGTGGCAATCACACAAGGGACAGTCACTGTGAGATGTCCTCATTTGTGACTGTCCTTATAGTGAGTGTACATTATCATGTTGTCTTTAGAGTGACTGTCCTCATTTGTTGAAGAAGAAAAGCATTAATGTGGTTCAATAGCAATACATTCAAGTGGCAATTACATAAGGGACAATCGATCACTGTGAGATGTCCTCATGTGTGACTATCCTTGTCACAAATGAGGACATCTCACAATGACTATCCCTTCTGTAATTGCCACTTGAATGAGGACAATCACTGTAAAGACAACATGATAATGTACACATACAATGAGTGTACATTATCATGTTGTCTTTACAGTGGCTGCCCTCATGTTGTATATTCTTCTCTGTAGATGCTACTATATGCTAGGGAACTTCTTAGAACTGTTGGTATATTCTTACAACTTGTTACACCTGGGATATTCTTCTCTGTAGATGCTACTGTGTGCCGTGGTCCAAACAGGCCCATAAATGTGGTTGAATAGCAATACATTCAAGTGGCAATTACACAAGGGACAGTCACTGTGAGATGTCCTCATGTGTGACTGTCCTTGTCACAAATGAGGACATCTCACAGTGACTGTCCCTTATGTAATTGCCACTTGAAGGAAAAAAGCATTAATGTGGTTCAATAGCAATGTATTCAAGTGGCAATTACACAAGGGATAATCACTCTAAGATTTCCTCATTTGTGACTATCCTTACAGTTAGTGTACATTATCATGTTGTCTTTACAGTGACTGTCCTCATTTGTTGAAGGAAAAAAGCATTAATGTGGTTCAATAGTGATGCAGAGTAGTTAGCAAGAAACTTGGATCTATGTCCCAACCCACTTCAAGACACCAAAATGACTCAACTAATCAATTAGGCTCTGATTTCTATAGGTTAATGTTTAAACTCTGCAAAGTAATGAATTTGAAGGTTTCAAGGATCACACAACAACTTATGGACTCAATCCCATTCAATAACAAATTTCCTTTTAGGGACAAGTTCCCTGATTTTCTATCAAAAGAGACTTTTAAGGTTCTAGATCTTACTTCCTGTAGAAAAACTTAGAAAGCCCTTAGATATCATCTAAATAACAAGAATCATACATTGGTTGTGATCTAAACAACCCAAGACATCAAAATAACAAACTGACCTAGTGACCCTAGTAGGTCTCCCAAACCTGCTCTGCAGCCATAACTCTGCAACTTTCCAAAGGACTCTAAGAAGTTATATGTTTTCTAAGTATCCTTTTTGGATTTCTAACAGACCACCAACTCCCAGACCCTGACTCCACTCCAGCATATTAATGTCTTCATTGAGTCCGCAGACCTAATGCATGCTTTTAGGTGTGGGTTCCAAAATAAAGCATTAAAAATGGGTGTATGAAACCAAGATCAGAGTTTTGGAGTGTTCTCCTGATCTAGATAAATAAGAATGCACAAGTTTTCAAGTCCTCAATACAATGCAAGCTTCTGATTTTAATCTGATTACCATCTTCCCAGCCAAAAACATGGTAGTTTTTGATCTAGGGCTCGCTCTCAACAAATGCAGATGCAACCCCCTGCCTCAGGGCTTTTAGAATATACAAATATACATCCTTAACTCTCATTCCACCAAGGAAGAAGGAATTCCAATGGTTGAAACGTGAGTTAAGGTCTTTACATCAGTCAAACCCTGAAAATGAGGGTTTGTAAACAATGCACAGAAAATTTGAAATAACTTAGATATAAAACAAAGAGAATCAATCAAACCAACTTCCAAAGCATCAGATGTCACTATTACAACTTCCAGGAAAATTTTATCATCCAACCACCATCTGTACAGCCGTACAGAGTTCATTTTTCACCAGAAATGCACTAAAACAGGGTTATTTTTATTTTTTATGAAAGCAAAATGATTACAATACTAGTTCTCTGTCTGTCTTCGACCATTTGAAGCCTAAAATAGGCTCTCCAAATGTTGGTTCAACCATCTAGGTGGTTAGAACAGTTTATCCAACAAATGTCAACTTTGCTAAGCAACTTTTAAAGTTGCATTACAACTTTGCAAACAACTTTACCGAGAAGGTTAAAAATGTGTTGTGAAACTTTAGGAACCTTATTAAAGTTATTTTGGACCTTCAAACTTCTTAACAACATCTAAAAGACACCTAATAAACACTTACTATGCTCATTTCATCCAAGGACTCAAAAGATGCCCAAGGTTTATAAGTCACCAAGGGGTCTTGTGTGCAACAAGTGGATGTTTATAAGGAGATAAAATCAATCCTTAATATTTATTACAAACCAAGAAAACATCTAAAACTCCTATTCTAATTTATTGTCATTCAAAAAGACTCTGATTTGTCATTCAAAAAGACTCTGATTTGTCAATCAAAAGGACCTTTCACCAGTCAATCCTTCAAAGCTCCAAGGTGAAAATCTTATGTTCCAATTGATAGGATTTGACTCCTTGGCTTCATGGAAACTTCCTTCAATCATGGTGTCTTTGGCTTGCATTAGGGATGCCCTTGCATCAAATAGCAATGCATTCAAGTGGCAATTACACAAGGGACAGTACATGCCCATTAAAGTTGGTGTTTTGTTATCCAGCATGACAATGGAGACAACATACTCTGTGTCAATTTTACTGATCAAATTTCCCTCCGCCAGGCAAAGCAACAATCTGGGTATGATAAGGTGAAATTTTGTAGTCCTTTTGGGTATGATAACAGTTCCAGTTTCCAATAAGATGGTTCATTTTTATAATCTAGCTTCAATTTCTCTTGTGAAAATCTTTTTTTCATTTTATGGGTGGTAAAATATAATTATTATGCTAGAGGTGTGTACTTATGGACGATAATGAAACAAAATGATAAGATTTAAGACTTGTTTTTTTTTAAAATAGCAATTTAAGTTTCCTTCTATTATAAATTACTGTTTTTCTATTTTTTAATGTATCTTTCCAGATCTTTTATATCAATTTTATTTATGAAATATAAATATATTAATAATGTTTTAGTGTTTTTAGGATTAGTTTATATCAATTCTATGTATCATCATTCATCATTCAATTGTCAATATTATTAATTTAGACTGTGCAATTGTAGAACTACTCGAATATGGGTTGGATGGATACTCAAGCAGGGGAACCCTCCTCAAATATCTCAAGCAGTGAACTTGGAAAAATGTGTCCTGAAGGAACCCTTTCCATCGGAGAGATAAAAGTACAAACAAGTAAAAGAAGCAGGCTCTGCAAATATGTTTTTGAGAAGAAAAATGATACATTATTCGAGTATGGTTCATGAGGTATATCTAAAAAGACATTTTTTTTCTTATTATAATAAAAGAGGAAGTTGTGAATGTCAAAGTTGAGTGAAACAAAAATTATTTTCATCAAATTTTGTTAGGCTTGCTTTTGGGAATAGTTTCTTACAATATTGCTATTAAGATTTTTATTGTGTAGTTTTTAGATTAGGTTTATAAAATTATATTTCATGAGTAGTGATTCATATTAATCAATTAATGATACTTTTGGAAGGTATTTTAAATGTGTCAAATTTTGATATTTTTACAAGAATTAGATTATGTAATTTTTTTAATTAAAGTCATTGACTCATATTTCATAAATAATAGTTCTCATGAATCCATCTCTTATAAGATTGAATAGTCTATTTAGGAAGTATTTCTGATAGTATGTCAAATTATGATATTACTATTACCATTAGATTGCATGGCTTTGAAGTCAACCTCGTTGACCAATATTCTTCTCTTTAGATGCTACTATGTGCTAGGGAACTTCTTAGAACTGTTGGTATATTCTTACAACTTGTTACACCTAGGATATTCTTCTCTGTAGATGCTACTGTGTGCCGCGGTCCAAACGGGCCCATAAATGTGGTTGAATAGCAATACATTCAAGTGGAAATTACACAAGGGACAATCACTATGAGATGTCCTCATGTGTGACTGTCCTTGTCACAAATGAGGACATCTCACAGTGACTGTCCCTTGTGTAATTGCCACTTGAATGAGGACAGTCACTGTAAAGACAACATGATAATGTACACATACAATGAGTGTACATTATCATGTTGTCTTTACAGTGGCTGCCCTCATGTTGTATATTCTTCTCTGTAGATGCTACTATGTGCTAGGGAACTTCTTAGAACTATTGGTATATTCTTACAACTTGTTACACTTGGGATATTCTTCTCTGAAGATGCTACTATGTGCTGTGGTCCAAATGGGCCCATAAATGTGGTTGAATAGCAATACATTCAAGTGGAAATTACACAAGGGATAGTCACTGTGAGATGTCCTCATGTGTGACTGTCCTTGTCACAAATGAGGACATCTCACAGTGACTGTCCCTTGTGTAATTGCCACTTGAATGAGGATAGTCACTGTAAAGACAACATGATAATGTACACAAGTACCGTGAAGGTAGTCACAAGTTAGGGCTGTTTCATTGCATACCCGAAACAATGAAGACGTTACAGTCCACAAAACATTTGTGCTTGAAAGATGAACAAATAAAATTAAACTTCTAAATAACCAAAGCCGCTAACAATAAATTCAACACAGATATGTCCTCATTTCTGGGTATTTTAGCTCTGTAACAACTGAATACAAGATTACATAATAATGACAAAAGAAAAATAAACCCAACATACTCAGAAATTGTAGCTGTGATTTCACGGAGGGAATCCCTCTCGACGCTGTTGAAAATACAAATGACAATGTTTCTCTACATTATCATGTTGTCTTTACAGTGACTGTCCCTTGTGTAATTACCACTTGAAGGAGGACAGTCACTGTAAAGACAACATGATAATGTACACTTACAGCCCGTGTACATTATCATGTTGTCTTTAGAGTGACTATCCTCATTTGTTGAAGAAGAAAAGCATTAATGTGGCTGAATAGCAATACATTCAAGTGGCAATTACACAAGGGACAGTCACTGTGAGATGTCCTCATTTGTGACTGTCCTTACAGTGAGTGTACATTATCATGCTATCTTTATAGTGACTGTCCTCATTTGTTGAAGGAGAAAAGCATTAATGTGGTTCATTAACAATGTATTCAAGTGGCAATTACACAAGGGATAGTCACTCTGAGATTTCCTCATTTGTGACTATCCTTACAGTGAGTGTACATGATCATGTTGTCTTTACAGTGACTATTCTCATTTGTTGAAGGAAAAAAGCATTAATGTGGTTCAATAGCAATGTATTCAAGCGGCAATTACACAAGGGATAATCACTCTGAGATTTCCTCATTTGTGACTATCCTTACAGTGAGTGTACATTATCATGTTGTCTTTACAGTGATTGTCCTCATTTTTTGAAGGAAAAAAGCATTAATGTGGTTCAATAGCAATGAATTCAAGTGGTAATTACACAATGGACAGTACATGCCCATTAAAGTTGGTGTTTTGTTATCCAGCATGACAATGGAGACAGCATACTCTGTGTCAATTTTACTGATCAAATTTCCCTCTGCCAGGCAAAGCAACAATCTGGGTATGATAAGGTAAAGTTTTTGCAACAATTTCTTGCTACTGCTAAGGTTACCATTATTTATGGTTTCTGTTATATAGTTCTATCTATATTGCTATATGGCCTTTTGTTTAGGATTAAGTAGACGAGGGAAAATATTTCTTTTGTGGATTGTAAACAAAACATTGAATTATTTTAGAGAACCGATCTAAATCTATAAGATGCTACGATGGAGCACATGACCATGTACTTGTGAATATTAGGATCCATGTTAATCAAATGACTACTTTATGTAAATTACTTTTGAGTAAGTAAAAGGCAATACAATTTTTTTGAAGTGTGCAAGGATTTTTATGATATAAAGGTGTACGAAGAAATGAATCTGTGTTGTTTTGTATCAATATCAAACATCTTTGATATATTTTCATGTTTTTATAATCTATTTTGCAGATGGAAAGTTGAAATGCCAGCTATCCTAGAGCAGTCAATAAGAATATTGTCTGATGCTGGTCTTGGTATGGCCATGTTCAGTCTGGGTATGTTTTGAATTCTCTCTATCTCTTTGATTGAGGAGTACTTGATATATGCATGTGCTTTTTTCTTCTTTGATGGTTGTGAAGCTCTGTTTGTTCTAAATACCACTTATATTGCAATTGTATTAGTTTCATTATTTTCTCTAAAGTCACTGTATTTTTTCTTATTATAATAAAAGAGGAAGTTGTGAATGTCAAAGTTGAGTGAAACAAAAATTATTTTCATCAAATTTGTTACTGTCACAAGGGACAATAACAAAGCCCTAGCTTTTCCTCTGATATAGCCTTCTCCCATACCTCATCTTGAGATTCTTTGTCTTCTGTGTCATCTGATCCTCCTATACAAGTTGCAAATGAAATTTATCATTCATGTATAGACTGAGATAATATAATGCACTTGATATTTGAATCGTCGTACATGTATAGAATGATAGAATATAATGCATTCAATATTTGTATTATCGTTCATGTATATATTGAGATAATATGATGCATTCGATATTTGAAAAAAGTGACCGGATACCTTCTTTCCATCCAAACGTGTTTTTACAACCTTCACATCTGCAGCCATCTGAGCAGCCAACCCCTACCTAAAATAAAAGATACGAGCACTAATCAGAATACACATAAACTACTCTCCAGCCTTTAACCTTAAATTAAGCAATCAATTGAAGATATCTACCTGATAGCATTCACAGTATTTCTTCAGACACATTGATTTCTTACAATTGTAGCCTCTTTTGTGCCTTGTCGATGCCGGAGTCTCGGTGCACTCTCTCTGCTGAAGTAAGATAGCGAGAAAGATAAGAACTCTCCATAGATAGTTAAGTAATAGTGATACTATAAAGAGAAAACACCAGAACAAAGGAAAACCTCTCAGTATTTTCTCACCCCATTAGTTGGTGGAGAGTCAGCACCATGAACAATTTTAGGAGCAAAAGCAAGCAGATTGCGTGATTCTATCTGCTGGCGTGTGCCAACAACCATATCTGTATACTCGGGTTTGTTAAAACACTCTTGACATGTGCAGGACTCAACGCAGTATACTCCTACTGCAAAACACTCACAATACCTGCAAGAGTACTAGTAAGAATTTCATTTAAATTAAAACTATAAATCTAGTCATGTCAATACATGAATTGAAATGCAAAAATAAAAAAACATCTATTTATTTAATTATCTGATCTGCTGCATCTAAGAGGTACGTAGAATGTTCTAGATTGCAATTTGCTTTTCTTAAGTGCTAACACATAGACCTTCATAGCAATGTTCAAGTTCCGAGACAAATAGAAAAGACATAGGAACCAAATAATAAACCCACTCTAGTGCACAAAGACTCACAATTTAAGGCATTTTGACTTTTTACAATTGCAACGTTTGCAGCCTTCTTTATCCCCAGTCGTGGCAGACTTTCTTCTGGGCATTCAAAGAAAAAGTCAAAGATAAAGAAAAGGATGCAAAAGTGAATTCAAAATTATCTAGACAACAAAGCATTACAAATGAAGACAAATCTCTGTAAAGTTGATAAAATCCTACAATTACCTTTTCTTCTTAGGATTGCTCTGATTATACTCTTCCCCTATACCAAATCCAGGTTGTCGAGAAATATCTTGTAGTGCTGGCCTCTTCTTGTCAAGTGGACTTGAGTTCATATATTCAGTTTTAAAAGGTTGCCTACATTGCAATGGCTTTATGCCAACTGTTAGGGATCAGAAACATGTAGTGGACTTTGTGACTCCAATCTGTGTGTTTCTAGAAGACTGCACCTCCTGTTGATCAATTCTAGTCTTTTCCACAACTGACACAAGCATTCTAGGAGCCATGCTTGTATTTTTTGATACTGAAATATTTCCACCTGAGCTTACAGGAAGTAAAGAACTTGTTCGACTGTCACCAGGAGCCTCCTTCACTCCAGACAAAGTCAGCATTCCCTGCATGCCAGTAGCTCCCTTTGAAGTTGTTAGCAGCCCAGCTCCACAATTTAATGACATTGAAGAGGCAAGGCTATTTAAATGCAAACCAATCCTAGTTGGCATACCCACTGACATAGAAGAATGCCCATTATTTCTAAGTGAGCTGTCAGACTTGTCTGAGTTACCCTCAGATGTTTTATAAGAGCAAGATGAAAACTATCCAACAGATAAAGATTGGGAACTTCTCCCAGCATCTGTACCTGCATCTCTCTTATATACTACAAGTTTCTTGCCATCAAAAATTGCAGTTCCCTCACGTGACATTGATGGTGAAGTGTTCTTTTCAGAACCATCATCTGTGGTTACCAATGTTCCTATTTTAGGCAATAAGTTTGTTGCATTCCATGAGCCATTGGTCAAGTTTCTTCTGCGAGTTTCTGATGCCTCAAAATCTAAGCAGCACCTACGCATGCCTCGTTGTGGTTGATTATCATTCTGTACATGAATTATAATGAGTAATTAGTTTTGGGCCTTGGAATCTTGTATGTAACATGCACAAGCATTTCATGGCTAAATGAATCTATTTTAAAAGCATCAACTTTTCTTACATGATGCTGGATACATAAGTAGAACAAGCGTATATCAAATTGGAAGCAATCAGAACTCCACAATGACATATTTTTTAGAGTACTCTTCAGTTTAAGTAATAATGCATTTATTGACACTGTAAAGACAACATGATAATGTACACTCATTGTAAAGACAACATGATAATGTACACTCACTGTAAGGACAGTCACAAATGAGGACATCTCACAGTGACTGTCCCTTGTGTAATTGCCACTTGAATGTATTGCTATTCAGCCACATTAATGCTTTTCTTCTTCAACAAATGAGGATAGTCACTCTAAAGACAACATGATAATGTACACTCACAGTGAGTGTACATTATCATGTTGTCTTTAGAGTGACTATCCTCATTTGTT
This sequence comes from Chamaecyparis obtusa, assembly GCA_027943335.1. Taxonomy (NCBI): domain Eukaryota; kingdom Viridiplantae; phylum Streptophyta; class Pinopsida; order Cupressales; family Cupressaceae; genus Chamaecyparis; species Chamaecyparis obtusa. The sequence continues at coordinate 159,286 of BSBK01009670.1, forward strand.
GAAGAAGAAAAGCATGTACATTATCATGTTGTCTTTAGAGTGACTATCCTCATTTGTTGAAGAAGAAAAGCATTAATGTGGCTGAATAGCAATACATTCAAGTGGCAATTACACAAGGGACAGTCACTGTGAGATGTCCTCATTTGTGACTGTCCTTACAGTGAGTGTACATTATCATGTTGTCTTTACAATGAGTGTCCTCATTTGTTGAAAGAAAAAAGCATTAATGTGGTTCATTAGCAATGTATTAAATAAATTTTTTTTTTAATCCACCCACCGACGTCGCAATTGTGATGAGCGCCCGTCGTAATGCGACGCCCTACCGTCGCAATGTGGTAGAGGCCCAGAATGGGTAAAGGGGAAACATTGCGATGGGAGGGCATCGCAATTGCGACAGCTACCCATAGATGTCGCAATTTGCGACTAAAAAACTACGACGTCTATGGGTGTCACTATTGTGACACATAGCCGTCGCAATTGTGACACATAGCCGTCGCAAAATGCCCCCAAATGTATTAGTGTCCTAATGTGTGATAAGGCCTATTAGGACCCCTAGGAAATCCCCATGATTCCTTTTGACACATATTATTGGTCAAGTGTCTTCGAAGGGGCCGTAGGACCCCTTATGACACACTTGAGCATTTCAATGTGTCAAAAGGGTTCATGTGGACTTGCTAGGGGTCCTAATGCATGATAAGGCCTATTAGGACCCCTAGGAAGTCCCCATGACCCCTTGTGACACATTTGAATGCTGAAGTGTCTCCGAAGGGGCCATAGGACCCCTTAGGATACACTTGAGTGTTCCAATTTGTCCACAGGGGTCACGGGGACTTCCTAGGTGTCCTAACTCATGATTAGGCCTACTAGGACCCCTAGGAAGTCCCCATGACCCCTATTGACACAATTGAATGCTCAAGTGTGTTTGAAGGGGCCATAGGACCCCTTCTGACACACTTGAGTGTTCCAATGTGTCAAAAGGGGTCATGGGGACTTCCTAGGGGTCCAAATGCGTGATAAGGCCTATTAGGATCCCTAGGAAGTCCCCATGACCCCTTTTGACACATTTGAAGGATCAAGTGTATTCGAAGGTGTTTTAGGACCCCTTTTGACACACTTGAGTGTTCCAATGTGTCATAAGGGGTCACAGGGACTTTCTAGGGGTGCTAATTCGTGATAAGGCCTATTAGGATCCCTAGGAAGTCTTTATGACCCCTTTTGACACATTTGAATGCTCAAGTGTGTCCAAAGGCATTGTAGGACCCCATAGGACACACTTGAGCATTTGAATTTGTCCATAAGGGGTCATATGGCCCCTTCAGACACACTTGAGTATTCCAATGTGTCCATAGGGGTCACAGGGACTTCCTAGGGGTCCTAACACATGATAAGGCCTATTAGGATCCCTAGGAATTCCCCATGACCCCTTTTGACACATTTGAATGCTCAAGTGTGTTTGAAGGGGCTGTAGGACCCCTTAGAACACACTTGAGCATTCCAGTGTGTCCACAGGGGTCACGGGGACTTCCTAGGGGTCATAACGCAAGATAGGGCATACTAGGACCCCTAGGAATTCCCCATCACCCATTTTGACACATTTGAATGCTCAAGTGTGTCCAAAGGCATCGTAGGACCTCTTAGGACACACTTGACTGTTCCAATTTTTCAAAAGGGTTCACAGGGACTTCCTAGGGGTCCTAACTCATGATAAGGCCTACTAGGACCCCTAGGAAGTCCCCATGACCCTTTTTGACATATTTTAATGCTCAAGTGTGTTTGAAGGGGCCATAGGACCCCTTAGGACACACTTATGCATTTCAATGTGTCCATAGGGGTCACGGGGACTTCCTAGGGGTCCTAACTCATGATAAGGCCTACTAGGACCCCTAGGAAATCCCCATGACCCATTTTGAAACATTTGAATGTTCAAGTGTGTCTGAAGGGGCCGTAGGACCCCTTATGACACACTTGAGCATTCCAATGTTTCAAAATGGGTCACGGGGACTTCCTAGGGGTCCTAATGCATGATAAGGCCTATCAGGACCCCTAGGAAGTCCCCATGACCCCTTTTGACACATTTGAATGCTCATGTGTCTTCGAAGGGGCCGTAGGACCCCTTTTGACACACATGAGTGTTCCAATGTGTCAAAAGGGGTCATGGGGACTTCTTAGGGGTCCTAATGTGCAATAAGGCCTATTACGACCCCTAGAAAGTCCCCATGACCCCTTTTGACACATTTGAATACTCAAATGTGTTTGAAGGGGCTATAAGAGCCCTTAGGACACACTTGAGCATTCTAATGTGTCCACAAGGGTCACAGAGACTTCCTAGGGGTCCTAACTCACGATAAGGCCTATTAGGACCGCTAGGAAGTCCCCATGACCCCTTTTGACATATTGGAATGTTCAGGTGTGTCCAAAGGCTTTGTAGGACCCCTTAGGACACACTTGAGTATTTGAATGTGTCCATAGGGGTCACAAGGACTTCATAGGGGTCCTAACTCATGATAAGGCCTATTAGGACCCCTAGGAAGTCCCTATGACCCCTTTTGACACATTTGAAAGCTCAAGTGTTTACAAAGGGGCCTTGGGACCCCTTAGGAGACACTTGAGTGTTCTAATGTGTCTACAGGGGTCATGGGGACTTCCTAGGGGTCCTAACACATGATAAGGCATACTAGGACCCCTAGGAAGTTCCCATGACCCCTTTTGACACATTTGAATGCTCAAGTGTGTTCAAAGGGGCCGTAGGACCCCTTATGACACACTTGAGCATTCCAATGTGTCAAAAGGGGTCATGGGGACTTCCTAGGGGTCCTAACATGTGATAAGGCCTATTAGGACCCCTAGGGTTACCCCATGACCCCTTTTGACACATTTGAATGCTCAAGTGTGTCCGAAGGCATTGTAGGACCCCTTAGGACACACTTGAGCATTTGAATGTGTCCATAAGGGGTCCTATGACCCCTTCAGACACACTTGAGCATTCCAATGTGTCCATAGGGGTCATGGGGTCTTCCTAGGGGTCCTAACGCGCGGTAAGGCCTATTAGGACCCCTAGGAAGACCCCATGACCCCTTTTAACACATTTGAATGCTCAAGTGTGTTCGAAGGGGCCGTAGAACCCCTTAGGACACACTTGAGCATTCCAATGTGTCCACAGGGGTCATGGGGACTTCCTAGGGGTCCTAACGCGGGATAAGGCGTACTAGGACCCCTAGGAAGTCCCCATGACCCCTTTTGACACATTTGAATGCTCAAGTGTGTCCAAAAGCATCATAGGACCTCTTAGGACACACTTGAGTGTTCCAATGTGTCAAAAGGGGTCACGGGGACTTCCTAGGGGTCCTAATGTTTGATAAGGCGTACTAGGACCCCTAGGAAGTCATATTATTTTCATGCATTACTTCATTTATGTCTGCTCTGGGAGGAAGATTATGATTTCCATATTTTTGCAAGCCCTGAAATATTTTTTTCGTTATCACTCTCTGCCTTTTCTCTCTCAATTTAGTTCTCTCCCTCTTCGCTGCACTCAGCTTAGCCATACTTACCTTCTCTTTAACAAAGATTCTCCAAAATTTGCAAAATCCTTACCCGCTATCAAATCCTGGCCTATGTCATGCAAAATGAGAAAAGCAAGTGAAATGAAAGGGAAGTATGGATCAAATAGCGAAGGTGCATCAAATCGGATCAATATCATAATATATGCAGAAAATATTGTTACAGACAAAAATATTTGTATAAATTAATGGGAAAGAGTGAGAAGAGCTTATTGGACCCATGATAGAAACTATTAAGGAATTGTATGATATATTACTCAACGGTGCAAGGAATATTATTAATGAACATGGGATTGCAGCTACATCTATTCAATATACAGAGGAAGATATAGAAAATCTTCTTGATAGAGAGATTAATGTGAGAGAAAAGGACATTTCAGAAGAAAATGGTTATCTTGGTGCCATCCAAGGTATGCCAATTACTCAGGACGAAGAGACAAAGTCCACAGTTAATGGGAAAGAATGGCAAGAGCTTCTTGGACCCATGATAGAAGTTACAGATAAGGAGGAAGAGCTAGGAAGGGGAAAACAACAAAGTAAAGAAGTAAGATATGCATGTGTGAGCCTATGTCAGATGATGATGATGAGTACTCACCATCTGCTAGTAGCTCAAGTAACAAGTGTTGTGGAATTATCCACAGAGCAATGTGAAATGAAGCCTCAAATTGGTTTAGCAGGCAAAGAATTTGGTCATGCACTTCATTCTAGCACCACAAATATTTCTTTTAGAAATGCCTATTCATCAATGACCTTGCATTTATGGGACTTGGGAAACCAAGTTACTCATGTTGGGCATTATCCCTCAAATGTAAGTTCATTGCCACCTTTGGCAAGGCAGTATCACTCCTCATTTTACAAAAAAGGTCAGCCATCTATGGTCCAAGGTTTTAATTCAGCTGACAAGTGGAGAGCTTCTCAAGGTACTAATCTCTTTCGTAGAGAAGTTCCTGATTCATCTCAAGGTTCTTGTTTAGGTGATCAACACCTTGGAGGTCCACAAATAGACCCATTGATTTTCCAAATTGGTAAAAGGGTAGATGCAATTTTGGAAAGAGTATCCCAATTGAAGAGAAATTAAAATTCTAGTGAGCATAAAGTTATTGCAGATCTAATGGGTGTATCTCCTCCACTGACAAATATAACTGCTTCCAGAGACTTGAGTTTAAATGGAGACTGTCTGTTCCCAAACATGCCCCAGTCAAGCAGATGAACCAGATGTTGCTTGAGTAAAGAAGATAGTGGTTTATTAAAGCATTTGCAATAACCCACTTTCTATCAGTTACTACTTTTTGAGCGGCTTGCTAGCTGCTTCTCTGCAAGATTTCTATAATATATAATGTCGTCATGCAAGTACATGATAGTTTTTGTAAATATTTTTTGTTGTAAAGGGTTAGTGAGCAATATCAAAGAAAAGGTTATTGCATGTATTATTTAGACACATATCAATTAGGAAACCATTTTTCTCCCATTACATGGCAGAAATGCCTAGATTCACTTTGTGGGTATCAATAGGCAGCAAGATGAGGGAAGAAATATTTGAGAAGAGGAAGTACAAATGTTACTGTCCAAAACCATTTTGAGAGTAATATTCTTCTCCTGATTGTGATAAGAAACTCAAAATGTAGAAGACAATAAATATTTGGGGCATTTATTTCCTATGACCTATGCCAATTTCAGTTCAATTCCTATTAATGATATTCTCAATGTGTAAAAATAAACTGATGTGTTATTTTAAAATGGTGTTGACTGAAATTTATGAACATATGTCATATCCATTTTTTCCAGAATTTGAAATAGAACCAGTGGTAATATAATCAAATTTGTGAATTTCACATCCAATCATTGGATGTTAATCAAAAGTACAACATAGTAATATTTTTGAACCGATAAATAATCTTAGTCTTACTTCAAACCTACTCCCGTGTATGTGCGTTCTTGGAGGTATCTATTGAGAAATGTGTGGATCTGTAATGTCCCTATCCAGGACCTTACTCACTTTGCTTAAAACTCGTAATTAGAATTTGGATTTCTAATGCTTGTTGTGATATTATTTAAGTTTTCCTTGCTCCTTACTGATTAATATTGTAATGAATTGGTTATCCTTCCCCTTCTCTCTCTCTCTCTCTCTCTCTCTCTCTCTCTCTCTCTCTCTCTCTCTCTCTATCCCCCTTCCCCTTCTCTCTCTCTCCTAATCTCTCCCCTTCCCCTTTTCTCTATCTCTCCTACTCTCTCCCCTTCCTCTTCTCTCTATCTCTCCTACTCTCTCCCCTTCCCCTTCTCTCTCTACTACTCTCTCCCCATCCCCCCCTCTCTCTCTCTCTCTCTCTCTCTCTCCTCTCTCTCTTTCTCTCCCCCCCCTCTCTCTCTCTCTATCCTTCTCACCTTCTCACTCTCTCTCTTCCTCAATGGCCGCCCATGAATTTTTTAAATGGCTGATTGATTTCTTTGCTTCTTTCAATGACCATTGATGATTTTTCTGCAATCTTCCAACCTTTCGTACATAGTTGTAAAATACATATTAGTATATATTACATACATATAAAATAATATGTAATATATGATATATAATGTAACATTTAATATTAATAAATGTATATTATATAATATTTAATATATATAATATATAATCTAATATATAGTTTTTGATATATAATATATAATCTAATCTAATATAGGATGGAGAAATGGGAGGGAGAAAGGGGAGGGAAAAGTGAAAAATCAAAATTCTGTCGGCCTTTTCGGGTACCCAAAAATATTGTGTACCCGATTAGGCTCAGTATTGCTTTGTGCACCAAACCTACATGGTCAACTATTGAAATATTTCAAAAATGTGTTTTTCCCCTATTTCTCTGAGTTCCAGACTTTGACCATGTAGCTGACAACTTTTTTTTCACCTGAATTTGATGAAACGAAAAGGGTATCTTAAGGAGATTATCAGCTTTCTATCGATATAATTGCTATCAAATTTTGAATTCGGTAAGTAATTATTAGTTATTTTCTAATTGAGTTACCTCTAAAGTGCTGATTTATATACTGATTGAAAAATGACTATAACTTTCAGACCGTATAACATTTTTGAAATCCAAAAAATGTGTCACATTCTATGCTTCGCCTACTATAAGGAAAAAAAATAAAAATTGAATTTTGTAAAATTTTGAATGAGTTAAGGTGGTCAGACAGGGGAGATTTTTTATTCTGAAAATGTTGTAGCAAAAAATTCATAATTAATTATTTTTTTGGAATAAAATTACAAAAAAATATGCGTCACATTCAGACATGAGTCTACTAATTATATATAATATCTTATAATAAAATATTATCATTTGATTATGATTAAGGTGGTCAGACATACACCTACTTCTTATTTTTTCTTGAAATTTTTGTACTACTGCATTGAAATCTATACTTTTCACCAATCATACTAACTTTAAAAAAAAAAAGGCCTAGTAGTTTAGAAACTACATTCAATTTTCTACAGATTCTATTCTTACAACTTTTTGATATTAGGTTGATAGCTAGTTGAAATTTTCACGTTAAGTTGACTAACCTTGATTTGCTGATTTTTCATTGTCACTTAAGGGCATAGTTTGGCCCCTCATGATCTTGCACATACCCACATGTATGTATCTTGTATGGTTTCATGATAATGGAAGACATGTATGTATCATGTATGGTTTCATAACAATGGAAGACATGTATGTATTTTTTGATCATGTGAAGATGGTATTTTCAGTTTACTTTTATTATCACATGCCCTTTCTAAATCATTTTAGGAACTATGATGTGATTTTAATTCCTTTCTTCCTTCTTCATTTTCTTGAAATAATTGTTAAGGATCTTAAATATTAGGGTATAAAGTATACCATTTTACACTAGGATCATATTTAGGTTGTATCATTTTCATATTTGCCTCTGTCTCTCATGGGTCATTACTATGCAAGAATCTCTTGCTTCCCCAAGCCCACGCTTAGCTAGCTTGATGGGCTCCCCTTTCGCTAACGCTAAGAAATGTATTAAGAAGCCTAAAAATCCTTAAGTCTCCTTAGACAATTCCCCCAAAATGGTGTCTACAGAGATGCCAAAAGACAAGAAGTGAAATGACCCCCATCTGCATTTGAAGAATATAGTTGTTAAGAGAGCTAAACTCAATATTCAACATATTGATTCAGATGTTGATATTTTGGAAGTGGCTAATACCTCATGCTGCTCCACTAGACTTGTTGCCAAACCCCCTGGGAAAGGAAAAAATTTAAAAGAAGAGTTTGAGTTGGAGGATGTTAGGGCTAGAGAAATAAAAAACCTTGAGGAAAAATGTCTGGAAAAAAGACCTATTCTGTCATGACCAGTAGCTCCTCCCACGTTTCATAAAGTTTAAAAACTAAATCTATAGACCTTACACATAAGGAAAGAGACTAATAGAAAGGCCATATCCCCTGTTAATGAATGATGAGGCATATTAATGTCTTGATTTTAATATAAGTTTTTATAATGTGGACACACACTTTGTGCTTTGATAAAACATTCCCAAACACTTGTTGTAATTATCTTGTGAACTTATGCCATAAATAGCTAGAACCTACTAAACCTATGGGTAGTGTGTATGACATGTTTTGCTTAATACTATACATAGAATGCAGTATTTCATATAAATATTTTAAGCTATGCTATAATATTTGAGTAAAAGTAGAAATGTTATCTTGCATGTATATTCTGGATGTTGCTAAATTTTTAGGAGAATGAGGAGCAACGCAAGGAGTGGTGATTACTGCATTCAAGGAGGAAGATAATGAAGATCGGTCATGGCAGAGAAAGTGCAGTTTAGTTTCGTTGAATAAGCTACGCCTGTAAAGGAGTTCCAGAGAATATAGGGGATACAACTTGCTATATTTCTTGCAAGTTGTTATTCTATTGCTTGGCAGTAAATGTGTTATGTCATGGTTGATCTTCCGCCTTCTTTTCTGGTGATGTTTGCTTAAGAATTTTATGAATGTTTTAATAAGAATCCAATCCTATATATATTGGATCTTGGATTATCCTAGGAAGCTAATGAGAAAATAGATAATGTTGATTTAGACTCAGAACTTACTTTCCTGTTCTTCATGGATTGTTCAGTTTCTATGTAATCAAAGAAGGATTTTAATGGAAGAAGGATTTTGAAGCATTTGTTGTGTTCATAGTTAATTGAAACCGACCAAGGGGGCCCACTTGGGAGGTGGAATAGATTTAGGTAGAATAGATTCATTTTCTGCAGTTTCCTATTTTTAGATAGATTTACTGTATTAGTCCTGCAACATTGTTACTGTGAAGTTCTTGCAGCACTTGCAGAAAATGATCATAGTGGATGTTCTAAGTTGTTAATTAGTTTAAGTTCATTCTTGAAGCTTCCTGCAATTATCTGTTGTTAGCCAAGGTGTGTTTACTATTCTGTAGTAGCAGCATAAATTCTTCCAATGCATTTTTACTTTCCTGCAGCATAGGTGTTATGACTCCTAAAGGAACTTAGTGCACAAACTGTGCCGACCCATTTCAAGTCCTACATCCTTGGGTTGACAATTCAAGTGTATTTCATGATGGAATAGATAATCTTTAGAATAGATATATTATCTTTGAAGGAGAAACAATGGTGTGATTATCTTCATCTATTGTGAAACCGTACATTTTTGGCGCCGTTGCAGGGATGGTGTCAAGCTAGGAACCTTCATGAGTCATTTATTTTCATATTAGTGTGTTAGTTAGGAGCTGCAAAGTTGTGAGCTTGATTAACAAGTCACCAATTTCTTGCATGCATCAAAGAAGGATAGATGTCCATGGTAGATTCCTTCCTAAGGAGCCTGTGAAAGAAAAAGAAGAATTTGAAGAACCTGAACTACCATTTCTAGACGCAAGCCCAGAGTTTACTGCATCATCATCTTTAGTAGAAGAAGACTTCCAAAAAACATTTGACCTCTGTCCATTTGAGGAAATATTGGCCAGCTTCCATACAAACTCCACTCCAAGACCACCTACTATTCAGAATCCTCCAACAATTACCAATTTTCAGCCATAGTTTCAATATCCCATAACTCCAGCTATGGCAGCTCCCAATTTCCATTTCCAATACCAAGTCTTGTCAATAATCCCAATCTCAAAAATATACCTGCATCAACATTACCAAAGTTTTATGGTCTTGTCATAGAGGATCTTGATACTTTCCTGTTTGAATTTGATATCTTGTGTCGGAGCTTTGACTATAATAATGACAGTCACAAGCTAAAATTATTCCCAGCCACACTAAAAGAGTCAGCTTTAAAATGGTTTATGGGCTTGGGGGCAAATGCAGTAGCAAATTGGGATGATATGAGATGCCTGTTTCTTAACAAGTATAAGGAATATTTTAGGGGAAATGATTCAAAAGGTGATGACATTTTTAGAATGTCACAATGAGAAGATGAAATATTAGAAGATTATATATCTCACTTCCTATTCAACTTACAAAAGAACCCACAACACACCCTGCAGGAGGAGTCCCAGTAGCTGATTTTTCTTAGAGGAGTAAATGAGAACTATCTTGAAGCATTGGATTTGATGGCAGGAGGAGACATATCCCAATCTTCATGGGATGACCTTCAGAAGATTTGCCAGAACTACTCTAGGTCAGCAGTAAAGAAAGGAAGGGGATTTCACTCAACAATAGCCAAAGGAAGTGGCTCTGGTATTTCAAAGATGGAAATTTCAAATTTGTTGTCTGATTTCAAGTAGGACATCATCAATGATGTCACCACACATTTAGATACAATGGTTGCTAAGAAGAAACATGCAGAAGCTGAGGAGCAGTTAGTTGAGTACTGTCCACACTGCCAGAAATAGAAGAAAGATTGTCATTGCAAATTGGTCGCTAATGTGGAAAACTGGCATCTTCCAACTAAGTACCTAAAGATAGAAGGAGAAGATGAGCAAGTATTCTTCATTGCTCAACATCGGCCATGGGCCCCACGTCAAGGTATGCCCCAAGACCCTTTACAAAATTCAAATCCATATAGTAATCAATGGAAAAATTGTAGTGTCCAAGGTCCTCCACAATATAATCAACCTAGTTGGAACAATGCTTGGCAAAATAATCCACAAAGTCAATGGTATCCTCCATAGTTCCAAAACCAATGGCCACAATTCCAAAACCAATGGAAACCACCCCAAGGGAATTATCATTCTACAAACCAATGGAGAGGACCTCAACAATGGTCTAACAATACTGGATACCCACCTTTACCACCTACAGAAAATACACCTACACTAATGCCACCTCCTGCAATTTTTGGACCTCAAAAATAGACTCAGTTGCCTGCACAACCTCAGCCAAATCCAAATAACCAACATCCACAACAACTAATGTACGTTGTTGATGCTTAGCAGTATCCCTCTTATGCTCTGAATGTTGCAGATATACATTTGAGATCTGGTACAACCTTACCAGCACCTGAACCACCTTTAATAACTGAAATACCAGATCCTCCTGCAGCATCAACACCAGCAACTTCTCTGCCGCAAGCAGTTGACCCAGCAAATGTAACTAGTACAGTTCAAACTCAAACTGTAGTTGAACCTCCTTTTCCATAAAATATTATACAAAGTAAACCTATACAAACAGAGGAGCAATCCTTTGACATTATTGACTAGTTGAAGAACATGCATGTCTAGATTCCTTTGTTCCAAGCTATTAAAAATGTTCCTCTTTATGGAAAAGCAATCAGAGAAGCATGTCTTAAAAAGCCTGGGAGGAAGAAAAAGGACCCAACCATAGTCCATGTTATAGAACAATTGGCTAACATTATGTTAGGAAAATTGGTTATTCCTAAATATTTTGATCCAGGAAGTCTAGTTGTGAATGTGATTATAAATGGTCAGTCAGTCAACAATGCTTTGATTGATCTTGGTGCAGCTATAAATGTAATGACTAAGGATACTATAAAAAAGCTGAACATAGAAGGAATACAGGCTACCCCAACAATTCTGCAACTTGCTGATAGTTCTACTATCACTCCTGATGGAATGATAGAAGACATAGTAGTAGCCCTAGATTCTCTAGAGTACCCTACAGATTTTATGATTCTATCTCCAAAAGTCAACTTAGCTGGTTACCCTATCATTTTAGGATGACCATGGTTAGCTACAACTGATGCAAATATTAGTTTTAGGTTAGGAAATATGACCATATCGGATGGACAAGAAACAAAGAAATTTGTCCTATATCCTCCAACACAACCCCAACTAGATTTAAGCACACCTGTATGGCTAGATTTAGGAGATGGAGAGGAAGAGTTAAACTCTGTAGTACAACTTATGATGTTACATAGACAGTCCTTTCTAAAGCTGCAATAGGAAGATTCAGTAATTCAGAGTATTCTTAATAATACTTGTGTGGTAGAAAATGATATATCTGACAGCTCTGTGTTGGAACTAACTACATATGAGGAACATACTGAGAATTATTTTCTACCAAATGAACTAGATATTATCCATCAGCTTTTACCATGTGAACTACATACAAGTCCCATCTCTGAAGTTGCTATGGTTAATCTCACAACTACTATTGAGTTGTCAAAAGGTCATAATCTCCATGTCAATAACAAACTGCCTCCCAAACAGCTGAAATAGTTAACAGAGCTTCTCCAAAAATATGAAAAGGCTTTTTCATGGGATTATGGAGATATGAAAGGATTAAACCCCACATTATGCACTCATAGAATATATATCAATGAAGGGTGTTTGCCACTCCGTCAACCCCAGAGGTGGATTAATCCAACACTCAGGGAAATAGTTAAAACTGAACTACAAAAATTGCTTGATGTTGGTTTCATATACCCCATATCTGAAAGCCGGTGGGTCTCACCTCTAGTTATAGTACCTAAAAAGGGAGGGAAATGGTAGATTTGTGTAGATTATAGAGAATTGAATAAGGTGACAAAGAAGGATCATTTTCCTTTACCATTTATTGATCAAATTTTGGATACTCTGGTTGGTAAGAAATATTTTTCTTTTCTTGATGGATACAGTGGTTATAATCAGATAAGTATTGTATGGATCAAAAGTGACCACACTTCTATGAATCATTACATGCAAAGTTGCTCAAGAATGAGGCCTCACAAAGTGACTCATAGCTCTCTATGCATGGAGTTGCAAGGGACTATGATGTATTTGCTCTCAGCTAGAGCTACAAGCTTGTGACCTTGCTAGTCAACCACATAATGAGAGATTCAAGTGAGGACAAGGGCAAGAGTGCCAATATCCTCCAGAATCACTATGAAAATGCAATGCAAACTAGTCTATAAAAATGAAAATGCAATGCAACTAAGCTATGAAATGGAAAGAACAAGTGTTACAAATCTTTCCTATTTAGACTATGTGAGATTAATCTATTGCATAAAAGGAAATATACACTAAGAATGCCATGATTATGCAACTAAGAAAGAAAGTATGCAACTAAATGATGAAATGAAGTAAGTCTTCAATGTCTTCAAAGGCTCCAATTGTACCTAGAAAACCTGCAGCATAACATTAGCATAAAAGAGATGGATATGCAAATGAAGGAGAGAGCTCTCCTTTTATAAGAAATGAGGTGAAATGGACCATTGAGATTAAGAGGCAAAAGTCTTAATCAACGGTGGGAAAAAAAAGAAGCTTGATCCTTGTGAACAAATATCCTCCAATGAGAAAATAAGAGTTGACTTTTGTGTCCATATGAGACAAAAAGTGTTTTTCTCCTTTTTATAAAATAAGAATAATGCTTTATTTATGCAACATAAGATAAGATGAAAAGGTGGGGCTTTTTATTTATTAAAAGGGGAGGAAATATTCCTTTTAATCAAATAAAGACTTAGGATAAATGATTAGCCCATAGGATAAAAATCCAATATATGATCGAATTTAAGATTTAATCAAGAAATTGATAATGTTGAAAATATTGATTATTGATAAAATTGATTCAGGATCAATAAATTGAATAAATGGGGCCCAAAGCCTAGGCGACCATTTTTGGGTGCATACATTTGCCCCTCTTTGACTAATGTGTGATCGATTTGGGAACACATGCAATCAAAGAAGAATTGAAATGTGAGATCGATTTGGGATCATAAAACAACTCAAATATGAGGTCGATTCGGGATCTTATCCGGATAAAGCATGAACAAAGGCCTTTGAACATGAGGTCGATTCGGGATCACATTCAAAGTAAGAGATAAGAATCTCAAATTTGAGCAAAAGCTCACAAAAGATGTCTGAATCAAGAGAATCAAGGAAATCAGGGATGAGAATCTCATAAATACTGCCCCCTCGGAATCGAAATCGAAATCAAGTAGAGGAGAGACAGAAAATTCATAAAGATTTGATCAAATCAGAATGAACTCACAATCGAATATAAAGGTCAATAGGTTAACCATAAAAATATGCCCCAGCCTGACTAAGAAAGATGCAGTCAAATGTGAGAAAGGAGGGAATGGAATGAAGATGAATGAAAGAGTAGAAGGTTTGGAAGATATGGAAATGAAGAAATGATGATGCCCCAACAAAGATTGAAGGATTAGGCCTCAAAGATTTAGCCAACTGCGCAGAAGAAGGGAAAGTTTTGAAATACAATTTTGACTATCAAGATGACCTTGAATTTCAATTTCGAGTCCGAAAATGGATCCCGGATGTCAAAATTATCTAGGGGTGCAATTTTCGCCCAATTTTGAGGTGTTTTGAAAAGTAGGTCAAAAAGTCAAACTGCTATAAAAGGGGGGAAAATGTCATTTTCAAAAATCATTTGTCTTATAGTGATTTAAAAATTTTGAGAGCTTTAGAGAGAGAAAATGGCCCAGCAAGCAGGAGTTCCCATCCATAGGCATCGATTCGAGTGCGCCCGGTTGCACAACCGGCCACCACACTATCCTGCCCCGGTATGTTTTCAAAAAATTTGAGTTTTTTGAGTCATTTTTTGCATTTAATACCATTTTTAGCACGTTTATCAAAATTTTTAAAATTTCAAATTTTTTAGTTAGGCGATGTATCGCGCGATACTTTAGAAGTATTGCGCCCTTTGGGGAGAAGTGTCGCACGATACTTCACGGGTCCCTAGAGTATCGCGCGACCATAGGCACCAGTATCGTACGATACTGGGTGAAAGATCGCACGATACCGGGTGAAGTATCGTGCGGCCTAAGGTATATCACCCCGCTATAGGGAGAAGTATCGCGCGATACTTCTCCAAAAAATAGTATCGCCCAAGTTAGAAATTTGGTATTTGATGCATTTTTGAGCAAAAATAACATGGGTCCAGACAATGTTACATTTTTAGAGATGTTTTATACTGATTTTTAGACATCCATCATAATATGTGCTAACAACTAGCTTGGTTTGTGGCTTGCAGGAGGTCTTTCTGGCGTTGATCATCAGAGTGCTGAAGGTGACCGGGTTACGGTGTGTCTGAGATCTGAATGATCCGGGCAATGCCGATATCAGGGCCATGGGATTTCAGTATTTGTTGAGATTCCCATATATTAGGGCTGACCATGGGTTGTTGACTGCTCTTGCCGAGAGATGGCATAGTGAGCACAACACCTTCCACTTGCCTATCGGAGAGGCATCCATTACTTTGGAGGATGTCTACAGGATCCTACGAGTGCCATGCCATGGCGAGCCTGTGAGTATAATCATGTTTTGAGATATAATCATAAATGTAATGTTTCCATATGATGAAAACTGACATGATTTGTTAGGTGGCACAGGTGTACTATGATCAGGATGCCACTAAGGGGCATCGACTGATCCAAGAGATGTTCCATGATGTTACGATTTTAGACAGGCATGTCAGCTGGGAGAGGCTGATAGATAACTTTGGCAGAGATTATCCAGTGCCATGCATAGTGGCGTCTATCATTTTGCAGATCCTGATGACTGACCGCAGTCAGAAGGGTTTCCCGCTTGGATGGGCGAGATTACTGGTGGATTTGGTAGGTAGGCCTCGTCGGATGGCATGGGGTCCTGCCATATTGGTAGAGATGTATCACGAGTTGCATAAGATCATCTATAGGGACGGTCAGACATGGGTGTGTGGTGCCATCCTGGCACAGGTGTGGGCTTGGGAGCACATCATTGTGGTGCGCCCCAGAGTTCAGCTGAGGGAGAGGAGGTACCCTTTTATATATAGGTACCTAGGATTCATATCACATGCCCATACTGGGGATGTGACATATTATAGGAGGATCCTAGATGAGATAGCCTCTTTTACATGGAGGCCATACAAGGAGGTGGAGGTCTGGGGAGATGCAGCTAATGAGCTGAGCTATATGATGTGCACTTAGCCACTAGTAGGTCGATATGCCAAGATAGTGGAGAGATTTTGTATCACCTGGGTGTGGTGGTAGTTTGGGAGGCAGCAGCAAGTCTCGACAGAGACTACTACATATGCCAGGGCTAGGGATGTGGAGGGTCATGGGTGGTTACCCATGTTGGACTATCAGCAGGCTGTCATAGAGACAACGAGTATCAGGAGCGAGACCTGGGAGTATTTCCTAGATGTGGCAGATGCGGGGGCTGATGCAGCATACAGGGCAGAGCTGCGAAGGGTGCCATTTCCTCAGTTTACGATACTAGATGCACAGGTACCAGCACCGGGAGGAGACAGAGGAGATGACGGGGGGGATGGAGGAGATGGAGGGGATGGAGGGGATGGAGGAGATGGTGGGAGGGGGAGAGGGAGGAGGATGGAGAGAGGAGAGGGATCAGGTGGCTGAAAATAGTCATGGGGATAGAGATCAGCGACGCCTGAGGATGAGGTGAGACCAGCTCGCCGGCAGGCAGAGGTACAGCAGGACCAGCCTGCAGGTGGAGATGAGCTGAGAGTGAGGATACAGAGTCTTGAGGATGAGATGCAGCAACTCTGGAATACCATAGCAGTGAGAGACCAGTAGCTACTAGATCTGAGAGTGGAGTGAGATCAACAGATAGCCGATCTCAGGGCAGAGATAGCACGTCGTGAGGCGATGGCACAGGTAGATGCACTAGAGATCCGACGGGAGTCAGCGAGAGAAGCATATTATCATGGACTCTACCCGCATGCCATTCCATAGGGTGAGAGAGCACCATCATATTCTCAGAGGGTAGGGGTATCAAATGCGGTACTTGATAGGAGAGCCATGCCTCCACCACCACGAGCTCCTCACGAGGGTGGTAGCGAGTCCTAGGGTTAGGTCTTAGGTTGATAGATGTTTAGACATATCTTGAGACATTGATCCAGATTATGGGATCCCATGTTATATATTGTATCATGACACTGATGTATATATGAGATTACTGGATGTTTGATTGTATCATGTGTTTATGTCTCTCTTGTGATGGATGTATCAGTTTATGTATATTGTCTTGTCATTTTCCTCAGAAATACTTATGTACATGCTTATATATGTTCTTTCTCATAGATGTATGTTTAATTCTCATGTGTATGATATAGACTCATGTTTCTGGAAATGACAATTATGATATAGATATGATGATATGATTAACCCCTTGTGATGAACAGGAACAGGGTCGAGATAAAAAAGATAAGGAGTGAAAGACATGATCAAGAAGAAGGAAGGTGAGCGCAGTCGACTGACAAGTCCATGTAAGATGAAAATGAGAGCTCTCTCCATATGCAAAACTAGACTATCATGACCCTAAAAATGCAAGCTACTATGAAAGTGGTTGACTCGCAAGGTCACAATGCTTATAGACATCTAATTATCATCATCGAGCATTATTGGTAGCGTCGTAAGATCACACAATGCACACTAGCATAACTATGTGGATATGAATATGATCTTTATCAGATAGAAATGTGGGAATCTCACCTAGGCATCAAAGACATATAGGTCAAGATGACTAATGCAGTGAGATCACCTAAGTTTGATATGGCGAGATTATGCTTGTATCAAGACACATGAAAATCAAGATAGCTAGAAGCATGCACTCGCATAAAATAGTCAAGGATAATTCCTTGTCAATCCATAGTGTCAAGTAGGACCAGCATAAATGCTCATGATAGTTAGGATCAACAAACTATACCCACAAGCAGATAAAGAAAGAAAACATGTTCTCATACCCTCAGTCTTCTAGCTATGCATCATCGAAAACTTCTCAGGGAGAGACCACTCATCAAATAAATCTTCATAGACAACACACAAAGAAAAATAAAGTCAACATATCTCAAGAAGTTGATTGTTTAAGTGCGTGTGTGTTGGCCATAGAGTCAGACTCTGATTATCACATCTGCAAATGAGAAATATCACATCATACTTAGACTATTGGGTAAGACATCTGATAAGTGTTAAGAAACACTCGACGTAGGGGTAGTGTTGAAAAACACTATTTGGGGTGGTGTTGAAAAATACCTGTTGTGAAATGCCCCAAGAGACAAACGCACCTAAAAGACCAATGCTAACAGTTATGCCCCCTAGACAAAGACAAAGACCAATTCCAAACTAAGCCAAATAAGGTCAAGACATGATGGAAAGTAGCTAAGTGTCGAGGATGCATGCTAACAAATAAGGGTGCAAAGGCCTCAAGTAGCGCCTGTTTTCAGGTTTTCACCACTTGGATCTTTTTTCATTTTTTTGGATTTTTGCTACCAAGGCGCCTGTTTCCAAGTTTTCACCAAGGCACTTTTTATATTTTTTTTTAGAATTTTTGAACTTTTGATTTTTTTATATTTTTTTAGGACTGTATATGCCTTTTAGGATTTTTTTTTCAGCATCATATATCAATATTTTTGGTATTTTTTCAGGATCAATAAATATGTACAAAAGATGCCCCCAGATAGAATGGGCATCAAACTCTTTAAGCAAGATCACATCGTGCAGTCCCAATGTCAAGCAAGGTGGAGAACAAGATGGAAGACATGAGAATGAAGGAGAGTGAAGGGAAGAAATTCTCAAGGTCAAACTCCTCAAGAGTACCCAAGCTAGGGAAAAATTATTGTCATGTAAATCGCATTTGGACAAGCAATGAGAGGCTAGCATAGGATAAGTCACAAAAGCACATTGCAAAAGAAGGAAGGATGCAGTCCAAAGAAGTAGACATGTCAAGAGGCTTCATAGCATCGTGTTTTACTTTTTTTTTTTTTTAAATTTTATATTAGATCAAGACCAAAGGGGAAAATGATAGCGAAAGGCTAGAATGAATGGAGGAAAATAAATATGAAGGCTAAACATGAATGGAATGGAAGTAAGATCATCAGAAGATAGTTCACAAGATAGCCAAATGTTCATGTAAAGACCAACATTGTCAAGATCAAAGAGAGAAGATGAAATGAATGAAACATGTAGAAGAACTATGCATGATGTCTGATTACCAAGTTTTCATCACGGTACTTATCCAAGGTGCCACAAGGGAGTGGTTTTCACCATAGGATGAATTTATTTCTCTTGACTTTTGCTACCAAGGCGCCTGTTTCCAGGTTTTAACCATGGCACATTTTCAATGTTTTCATCATTTTTTTTAAATTTTCTTTTTTAATTTTTCTAATTTTTGAAATTTTTGGAAGAATGCAAGCTTTTTAGATAATACTCCTTGAAAGGATAAAGCATGATATGCCAAGGATCCAAACTGATATGCTCAAAGATGCTGAAGGGGAAAGGAAGACGCAGAAGGAATAGGCAAATGAGGAAAAATGAGAGAAGGTAGAAGGATAATGAATGGAAGGAATGTGAAAAGGTAGATGGAAAGAAAGGTAAGATCAACGTCAATACACACCTTGAAGGGTGACGGGAAAAATGGAGGAAACGTAAACCATATTCTAGTCCAAATGCGAACCATATTCTGGTTCATTATTGCTATGTGACTCCTCGAAGAGAGAATTGATGTGCTTGTTATAATTCTCAAATGTGAATGAAGGAATATGAGAAGGAATATGGAAAATGTTTAGTAGAGGTTGTGGTTTAGGCACATGGAATGAAAGAATATTTTTGGAAAAAGATGAAGTGGAAGCCTTTGGAAGCTTGAATGTCAACTTCACTTTTTCCTCAACATGAGACTTTTTCAAGAGAGACTTTGGAATCCATATAGCTTTAAGCTTTTTATTTTCTTTTGATGTGTTAGAGAGAATATCTTCAATGATGGATTTTGGAACCCATACTTGTCTTGTAGTTTTCTTCTTAGATATCTCTTTTGACTTTATGCCTCCATGTCGATTAGAGGAGACATGGTGATATTTTTTTGATGGATTCTTGTATTGAACATTCAAGTTACTTCCAAAAGACTTGGGACTTGTGGAAGAAGAAAGACAATATGACTGGTTTAGATGGGTGAGTGGATGAAAAGGATTCAAGGGTATGCATCTATGTTGACCTTGAGGAAAAATAGGAGATGGAGGGATGTAGGACCCAAAATGGATGACGAATTAGGAGAATTAGGAGGGGAAAGTGAAGGGACGTAAGGACCCAAGATGGAAGGCAAACTTGAAGCTCTTGGTAGTGGTGGAGGAGGTCCAAGGATGGAAGTGGAAGATGCAAAAGGATAATCAATAAGTTCATCAACATCTATATGACAACCAAGGACATCAACATCTTTAGAGTGAGCATTCAGATTTTCAATAGGATCCTGGACATCTTGAATAGGAGCATCTTCTTTGATAGGATCATTCAAAGCTTGCAAAGATTTAGGAAGAGAAGAAAGTGGAAGTGAACATGGAGTGGTAGAACAAGAAGATGGAATACTTTGATCTTGACAAGGATCGTTGGGTAGCATAAGCGTATCAACTTTATTTTGATTTTCAATAAGCTTTACATCAGAAGTAACAACATTATTTTTAATAACCTTAATGGGAGTATCATCTTTGGAAAGCGCAAGTGTGGTAAGGTTATTTTGATTACCAATAAGCTCAACGGTGTAAGTAGTAGCTTGATCTTTCTTAGGAGATGGTGAAATGAATGCGGAAGAGCGCAAAGGATCAAAAGAACCATGCAATGGAGGAGATACATCATGAAGAGAATTGGATGATATGGAGGGTTCCTGATCTTGATCTTTATTTATATTCTTTTCTTTATCATTTTTAGAGTCCTCTTGACATGAAGCCACTTCTAAGGACAAGGAAGCATGTTGGAATTGCATGGAAGATTTTGGAGGAGATAGTGAAGGACTAGTTGAAGTAGACATTATAGCACATAGAGGCTTAGGCTCTTTAGGTTTAGCATTATTGGAAGTATTCAAATCCAAGTGAAAGTTAGCTTGAGTATCTTTAAGAGGTGGCTCTTGAGAATAACTATAAGGAACCGCATGGAAAGCCTTAGGATCTTTGTTGGATGAAGGATTTATGAAAGATTTGGATGACTCAGAAGCTTTAGGAAGTGTGTGGGTATTGGAGGAAGTGGCAGATGGAAGGGAACCATCACAAGACAAAGGTTCAACATTAATATGATCTTGCTTGAGAGTGCAACCTTTATTTTCAGCATGAGAACTTTTAGAGGAGAGATTCTTTTGACATTTGAAATCAGCGCGGTATATTTTCTCTTCCTCAGTAGGAATATTGTATTGTTCAGAAAAATCATCAAAGAATTCTTCAAATTTAGAGTCATATGGATCACCATCACAGTCTACCCAATATGACTCCCCCTTAGAAATCACAAGTGTACCACGAGGATGATACTTAGGAATAGAAGTTTCATGGGCATCATTACATTGTCCATCATCATAGTCATCATAGTCATCATAGGTGGGTGCATCACTCTTCGTGGAAGAGGTATCATAAGGACTATCACGTTGCTCTTTATGGTATGTCTTCTGAAGAGAAGTAAGACTCTTGGGAGAAGTAGAAGAAGAACGAGATCTTGAAGAAGAGGAAAATGAAGACCTAGTGGAAGAAGAATACTTGGATAATGAGGAATTTGAATGATGTTTAGAAGAGTCATGATAAGATTTGGAAGATGAAGAATGTGAATAGTGTTTAGAAGAATCATGATAAGACTTAGAAGATGAAGAATGTGAATGATGTCTGGAAGAGTCATGATAAGACTTGGAAGGTGAAGAAGAATGAGAAGATTTAGATGATGAAGAATGTTTGGAAGAAGGAGGTTGTGATATGATCATATCTATGATCCTAGCAAAGGCATCTAATTTAACCATCGTTTCCTTTATTTTTTCCATAAGTTTATCACCCATGAGATATTTGGAAGGACTATTGCAGGAATAAAGATACTCTTCAAATTGAGCAATGAGTTCAAGATCATCTATTCTCAAGAGAGGTTCCTTAATAAGATAGTTGAAATTCATGGTTCTAGAAGAGGAGGAATCAAGCATGGAAGAAATGAATAGATGAACAGAAGAAAGTAGACTAGATAATAAGAGGAAAAGAATCAAGAAGAAGAAGAAGAAGAAGAAGAATTTCCCATGGGAGTAGAAGACTTTAGAAGAACATGGGAAATGGAGAAGAAAGAAGAAGACTAAGAGCCATCTTGTGCAATTGATACCATAACGTTCATTGAGATGTTGAACAACATGACAACACCTAGGATCTAAGATCTGGACTGACCAAGGAAGACTGAAAATAGAAGACCCTTGGTAATAGGATGACCTCACAAAATGTCAACACCAAACTAGGATAATCAAAATTCTCTATTGTCCAAAGAGAAATGAAAAGATAGAAAAAGGGGCTTTACCAACACTGTCAAAGAGGTGCTTCAAATCAAAGGGTGACTACCCTTGCACTTTTGAACCAGGAGGTTGGGCTAGGCCAAAAGATAATTGAAATTGAGATTAAATGAAAATTATTTGGACAATAAGAGTATGAGAGTAGCTCACAATTTTAGAGATAAACTTTCTCACCAAGAACAACCTTCTAATGCGATATTTCTCTTTGGCTAATGTGATACTGATGTTGATCTTGACCAATTTGTGCAAAATTTTGAGTTTTTAAGGTCTGATTTTGGATTCTCTGAATGTTAGGGTGAAAATGTCTGATGTCAATCACAAATTTAACAGCATTTGGACAGGTTTGCAAATAGTAGAGGATCAAACATGTCTTCAAACACTTGAAACAAGGTTAAAAGCAACCTTGCCAAGACAAACACTTATGATATCAAAAATAAAATTGCACCCTATGAATGCTACCGATGGTTTGTATGTTGAGAACGTTTACACTGGTATCACACAATCAAAGACACTTCAAGCAATATCTACCTACAAGAAAAGGCTCAATACTTACCAACTTAGCCCACAACTTGATGCCCCCTTGCCTCACACCAAGTGGTTGCCCACAAGAGATATTGACTTTGTCATGGAAGTGTCAAACAACACAACCAAAGGGACACATATGGTGAGTATCTTGGGGTGATCTGGGTTAGTCCACTTGGATCAATCCTTGCACTAAGAAGATAAGTGGCTAAATAAGGTGGCCTCTAACCTATGGTTCTTAGTAAGGGCTTCCGTTCATAACACCCCTCTTTCTCCTCATGAAGGACTAGGATCTCGCGGCCTCAAGAGTACCTTAAGCATTCTTGCTCAATGCTTTCCCCATGGTTGCAATCCCATGAGCTACTCACATCAAGTGAAGACAAGTGTTATGTTTACCAAAGTTTTGTGTCCTCGATAGCTTTGAGATTATAGTGAGTTGGAATAGCCGGCAAAAAGCTTGTCCCCACTTGGGTCGTTCCTCTTGATTGCTCAAGAGCAGGCCCGCTAAAGGATTCTAACAACTAAACAAAAAGTGGATCAACTCTTGAGGTTCAAGGTTTTTGGTTCACCACAAGGGTGAAGAGCATACTCCCCTATCTCAAGAATCTCTCCCAAACACACCAAGCAAAGTTCATTTACCCTCTTGTTTTCAAAATTCAAAGATGGGTCAAGATTTTCTGGTTCACCAAAATGGTGAAGAGCATACTTCTCCTACCACCCAAGAATTCCTACAACAAGATCTTAAGTGCCTAATAAATGAAACAACTAGTTTTTGCCACACTTAAAAGGAAAGCAAATAAACAAGAAAGATTTTTTTTTTTTTTTTGTTTTTATGCTTGGGCAGCCCTGCAAAAACTGTTAGTAGCCCTCTTTGACATGCGTTTTTAGCAAATTTCAACCAATGAGAGCACCTACAAACACAACTTGTTAGACCAACAAGGTTAGCAAAATCAAAATCCAAATGTAAATATGCAATAAACTGATAGATCCAAGCTAAAAGATGCAAGTTAAACTTATCTAAATACAGTAAAATAAACCAGCAAACTAAAATGATCAAATTTGGATGATAAAATTGGAAATGCAGGTCTCTGTCAGATCAGGCGATATACCTCAGACTTCACCAGTATCATGTGACACAGTTTCCTATAGTCGGGTGATATACCTCAGTCTGGGTGATACTCTGCACTATGGGCGGGTGATACTTCATACGACACCAGGCGATATACCTCAGTACTGGTGGGCGATTCTTCTCTTACGAGAAGTGTCGCACCGCTATATAAAGGTATATCACGCGATATTCCTGAGAAGTATCGCATGATACTCTAAGACAAAAAACTAGAACCTGCAAAATTTCCAAAAAATAATCCAAAAAATGACGAAAATACAATGAAACAAAAGACAAAGCCTATCTACTCTACCCCACGGTGGGCACGAGAAATGTATGGATCAAAAGTGACCACACTTTTATGAATCATTACATGCAAGGTTGCTCAAGAATGAGGCCTCACAAAGTGACTCATAGCTCTCTATGCATGGAGTTGCAAGGGACTATGATGTATTTTCTCTCAGCTAGAGCTATAAGCTTGTGACCTTGCTTGTGACCTTGCTAGTCAACCACACAATAAGAGATTCAAGTGAGGACAAGGGAAAGAGTGCCAATATCCTCAAGAATCACTATGAAAATGCAATGCAAACTAGTCTATGGAAATGAAAATGCAATGCAACTAAGCTATGAAATGGAAAGAACAAGTGTTACAAATCCTTCCTATTTAGACTATGTGAGATTAATCTATTGCATAAAAGAAAATCTACACTAAGAATGCCATGATTATGCAACTAAGAAAGCAAGTATGCAACTAAATGATGAAATGAAGCAAGTCTTCAATGTCTTCAAAAGCTCCAAATGTACCTAGAAAACCTGCAGCATAACATTAGCATAAAAGAGATGGATATGCAAATGAAGGAGAGAGCTCTCCTTTTATAAGAAATGAGGTGAAATGGACCATTGAGATTAAGAGGCAAAATTCTTAATCAACGGTGGGGAAAAAAGAAAGCTTGATCCTTGTGCACAAATATCCTCCAATGAGAAAATAAGAGTTGACTTTTGTGTCCATATGAGACAAAAAATGCTTTTCTCCTTTTTATAAAATAAGAATAATGCTTTATTTGTGCAACATAGGATAAGATGAAAAGGTGGGGCTTTTTATTTATTAAAAGGGGAGGAAATATTCCTTTTAATCAAATAAAGACTTAGGATAAATGATTAGCCCATAGGATAAAAATCCAATATATGATCGAATTTAAGATTTAATCAAGAAATTGATAATGTTGAAAATATTGATTATTGATAAAATTGATTCAGGATCAATAAATCGAATAAATGGGGCCCAAAGTCTAGGCGACCATTTTTGGGTGCATACAAGTATATCTCTAGAGGATCAAGATAAAACAACATTTACATACCCATGGGGTACTTTTGCATACTCTATGTTGCCATTTGGCCTGTGTAATGCTCCAGCAACATTTCAAAGAGCTGTAATAAGTATTTTTGCTGACATCTCACACGACTGTATGGAAATATACATGGATGATTTTACAGTGTTTGGAGTAACCTTTGAGGAGGCTTTGAAAAATCTTGAAAAGGTACTTGTCCGATGCAAAGAACATAATCTATCACTTAATAGTGAGAAATGTTTCATGCTCATGCAGGAAGGAGTAGTGCTTGGTCATTTTATATCAGCGGTAGGGATACAAGTGGACCCAGCCAAGATAGAGGTAATCCTAAAATTGCCAATACCTACTAAACCAAAGGATGTAAGATCTTTTTTAGGTCATGCTGGCTATTATAGGCGTTTCATTCAAAATTTTAGTCAAATAGCTAGTCCTTTGTATACACTACTGACTAAAGAAGCTGACTTTATTTGGACACCACCATGTAATGAATCCTTCCTATAGCTTAAGAAACTCCTCACCACAACACCAATTCTTAAGGGACCAGATTGGTCTGTTCCATTCCATATCCATACTGATGCGTCAGACTATGTTGTAGGTGTTGTATTAGGACAAAAGCCTGATAACCTTGAAAATGCAATCTACTATATTAGTAAAATTCTCCATGGCCCTGAACTAAACTACACAGTAATTGAGAAAGAACTTTTAGCTATAGTTTATGCATTGAATAAATTCAGGCACTATGTAACTAGCTATCCTATTTTTGTTCATACTGACCACTCAGCTATAAAGTATTTGATGAACAAACCTACTATAACTGGCCGATTCGCAAGATGGCTACTGTTATTGCAGGAGTTTGATATTACCATTGTTGATAAGCCAGGAAAGGCCAATGTAGTTGCTGACTATTTGTCTAGACTTCAACTTGCTGATGAAGATCCAACTCCAATTCAAGATACATTTCTAGATGAGCATTTATTCCATATAGCAACCCATACACCATGGTATACATATATAACAAACTATCTTGCTACAAATAAAATACCACCACACTTCTCCCAAAAAGACAGAAAGAAGCTTGCAGAGAAAAGTTTTCATTATTCATGGATTGATAACAATCTCTTCTATACTGGACCAGATCAAATCATGAGAAGATGTGTCAGGGAAGATGAAATATATGACATACTACATGCATGTCATGACGAACCATGTGGAGGTCATTTTGCAGGAAAAAGAACAGCATTAAAGATACTTACAACTGGATATTACTGGCCAACACTACACAAGGATGCATCAACTTATACCACTAAGTGTGACAAATGCCAGAGAATGGGCCGACCAACAAGATTAGATGAGATGCCACTCAATCCATAGGTTTTTGTAACACCCTTTAATAAGTGGGGTATGGACTTCATAGGGCCAATTGACCCACCATCAAATGGTAAATCCTACATCTTAGTATGTACGGATTATTTAACAAAATGGGTAGAAGTCAGGGTGATGCAAAATACAAGAGATGAGAAAGTAGCTAAATTCTTATATGAAGAAATATTCACACACTACGGAGTTCCCAGAGAACTTGTCACAGATCAAGGAGCCCAGTTCACATCAAATTTGATCACTGAACTTATGAAAGAATACAACATAAGGCACTAGAAATCTAGCCCTTATCACCCTCAGGCAAATGGGAAAGCAAAAGTCACCAACAAAGAAATTGTGGCCATTCTAACCAAGACAGTGCAAATACATAGAAGGGATTGGAGAAACAGATCAACTAAAGCCGTTTGGGCTTATAGAACAACATGGAAGACAACAACTGGATTTACCCCATTTGAACTTGTGTATGGCAAAGCAGAAATGTTGCCCATTGAATTTGAACATAAAATATTACCCACTACTCTGAAATTAAACATCAGTCTTCCTGCAGCACAAGAGGAGAGACTTCTCCACTTGAACTCACTGGATGAGATGAGAAAGAAAACTTTGGAAAGAACATAGATCATCCAGAAACAATGAAAGAAATGGCATGTTGCACATATCAGGAATAAACAATTCCAAGTAGGAGATTGGGCTCTTCTATATGATTCTCGATACAAGGAAACACCAGGAAAATTGTAGACTCAGTGGCTAGGTCCTTATGAAATTTAGAATGTATTCGACAATGGAGCTGTTCAGCTGACAACCATTCATCTAGTCCAGTTCAAACTGCTTGTAAATGGCCACCGATTGTGACTCTATCATAAACCATAGACCAAGGATGAGTTCCTGTAGCAGTTCCAACCAAGAAATTTACCAACTCTAATGGACATAGTTCCTGCAGCAGAGGGTGCAAGCCTTCTTCCTGCAGCCATACCATAGCAAGCCTTCAATGAACAACACATAATAAAACCTCATTCCATATGAGGTCCATTCTTTCACTCACTTTTAATTTTCTTCTTATCAATTCATCTCATTTCTTTGTCTACCATCCACTCACCCTCCACGCCACCCACAAATTCTATTTTTACTACTTTCAATAAAACATGCCGTCAGCACCTTTTCGGTGATCACCAGACTTCGCCAACTCATCAACTTGCATATGAATGCATGATTTAAAAGTTGAGGTACACATTTTTACTTTCATCTCATTTTTAGCACATAGGTTTCAATAATTATATATAATATTGCATTAAATGTATGGTATAAGCCTAAAGCCAGTTTCCCAATCCTGTGCAAAATTTTTTAAGTGTGGACACTTGTCAAAATTTTGTGGGGGGCAGGGAAAGTGTATTTATTTCCAAGTGTCATCTCCACATCACCCTAGTCATGTCCACATTATATGTTGTACTTTGGCTGCAGTCTGTTTTAATTTTTAAATCTTTATTGTATCTGTTGTACCTTGTCATTCTGATTTTGGGAAAGATCTCCTTAGTTTGACATGACTTAAAAGGACTATAATTTATGCAAAGAACACTTCCAATTAAAACATTGATGTCATTCATAATTATTTTACATGCCAAACATAACGGAGCTGTGTTAAGAGAATGCGGTATCGACATTTCTTAGAAAAATCATTTTGAATTCTAAGAAGAAGGTATTTGCAAAGTGTTATCAGGGTGGTGGAAATAGAGAAATTTAAAACTAGGCATTTTGAGGATGGGAGGTCAATTGCAGAGACATGAGCCAGTTGTCCATGGTATTCTACTAGCTGATGTGGAAGTAGTCTGTACTTTCAACACCTGTGGATGGTTGGGCTACTTCTTGCAGTTAACAGAATGCAATGATGAAGTAGCAATGGAGTTTATGAGAACATTTGATGAAGGAGAAGCCACAGTATGGGGATTGAAAGTGGTTTCTACTGAGGAGCGGATAGTAGAAGTCACAGGACTACCAATTAGTGGAGAGCATTACCCAAATGAACATGACGCCAGGTCATCGTGGGCACAGTTTTCTCAGCCGAGTGACCGTCCATTGGAAATCTCAAAGCAAGGGTGTAAGGCACCGTATCTAGAATTGGCAAACCATATCATCAGGTATTTGACCTGTGAAGGCAGATTTTTGAACTTAAACACTCATCATTTTAAGTTGCTTAGTTGTGTAAGGCATAACATTCAAGTTAATGTCCCAAATTTCCTTTACAATATGTTGTGTATAAGTGCTGAGAAAACTCAAAAAGGAAATGAAAACTCTATTTCTCATCATGCCCTAGTTAAAATTTTAGTTGAAAGGTCTCTTCAGGATTCTTCCCCTATATCATGGGCAGAATTTGTTGAATTTAAAACCTTGCAGCCTCAAGCCAACCCTGTCCAACAAAATTTAGGGAATGAGGAAGAAATTGAGGGGCCTAGTCAGAATCCAGCTGAAACAGAGAAAGAACCAGCATTACCTCCTACTGATAAAATTGTTGAGCCTATTTTAGAAGGTGATATACCTAGCTCTACCATAAATAAAGGAAAACATAAGGTTAATGAAGAAAGCCCTAGTTTTAAAAGGGAGGACAAAAACCCTACTATTCAAGTGACAAAGAGAAAGAGGTCTATTCCTGTAGCGTCTACCCCAGTACCATCTAGACCAAAATAGACCCGCAAAACAATAGAGGTTAAAGAGGTTCCTGTATGTTGAAGCCCTCGCATGTGAGGTCAAGTATCAAAACCTCATACAGAACAATAGGTCAAGAATATTCTAGATGACTCTCTTGTACAGTTGGAACCCCAAAATGTGGAAACATGTGAAAATAAGCCTGACAGTGAAATACCATAGGGTGATCAAGAAATGTGTGAGCCAAATCCTGTTGTAGTTCTAGAAAATGCCCCTGAAAGTGTTCAACCTACTTCTCCACCAGTCCCTGTATACACTAATGTTTCTATCATCCCTTATAAATCCTCTTGGTACACCCATTATTTCCAGCAAGTTGCTAAGGAGCAAAAGAAGAAAGCTATGGCTCAAGAATTTCCTCCGTCTACAATTCAATCTATATTATTTGGTTTGTACAATCAGTTCATCTTTCAAAAGACCTTGTGGAAACAAGAAAGAGACCAAATGCAGAAAGTAATATCTAATAAAGATGAGGAAATTGAATCCCTTAAGGAATAGCTTGAAAAATAGAAACAAAAGATGACTAAGGCTCTGAAGATAACTGGCCAAGTCATGACCTGTAGATCACCACCAAGGGTGTATTCTATTTGTCTGAAGGAATAGTTTCTATTATTTCAATTAATGATGACAATCAAGGATATTGACTGTGAATTTAAAACTGCTCAAGATTTCTATAATGTGTATCAAACTCTGCCCACATGGCAGAAGAATTTGTTGTGTGAACTCTATCTGCATAATTTCATAATTCCACATGAAACAGAGTGGAATCCTCTGCTTTACATAGGAGATGTTCACCTTAGGGCTTTAATGTCTTGGATGCACAATGAGACAAACTATGACCAGCAGTTAAATGCCTATAGAGATCTTGAAAAGTCTGAACCTTTGCCACAGAAAACCAAAACTAGAAATCAGGGCTAAAGTGTTTGCAGAAAGAGAAAAGGTTTATAGAGATTACCAGACACTCCCGAATTTCACACAGCAAAGAGCATTTTCAGGGATTAGGAACAGATGGAGCCGACTGCCAGATGCCTTCAGAAAGGCAGAACCACATAGTCCTATCAATTATGAGGCAGCTATTCACAAGGTGACTAAATATATACAACTAGGATGATAGATCATAAAGGAACTATGGATGCCCTTATCCTTTCAGCCTCCTACTCTTCTTTGGCCTTTTTATGATAATAGTGCCACTAAACTAGACCTATTGGTTAATGAGCATAGAGGTGATCACTAGGAGCGTAGTAGAGGATTCTACTACACCTTCAGAAGTGGGAAAAAGGGGAGAACCTCAGTTGGAGACTTTAGAGCGATGGTAAAGAAGTATAATGCTTGAGGACAAGCATTTGGATAGTGGGGGGCAGATGATGAGGCATATTAATGTCTTGATTTTAATATAATTTTTTATAATGTGGACACACTCTTTGTGCTTTGATAAAACATTCCTAAACACTTGTTGTAATTATCTTGTGAACTTATGCCATAAATAGCTAGAACCTACTAAACCTATGGGTAGTGTGTATGACATGTTTTGCTTAATACTATACATAGAATGTAGTATTTCATATAACTATTTTAAGCTATGCTCTAATATCTGAGTAAAAGTAGGAATGTTATCTTGCATGTATATTCTAGATGTTGCTAACTTTTCAGGAGAATGAGGAGCAACACAAGGAGTGGTGATTACTGCATTCAAGGAGCAAGACAATGAAGACCGGTCATGGTAGAGAAAGTGTAGTTCAGTTCCATTGAATAAGCTGCGCCTACAAAGGAGTTCTAGAGAATATAGGGGATGCAACTTGCTATATTTCTTGCAAGTTGTTATTCTGTTGCTTGGCAGTAAATGTGTTATGTCATGGTTGATCTTCTACCTTCTTTTTTGGTGATGTTTTCTTAAGAATTTTATGAATGTTTTTAATAAGAATTCAATCCTATATATATTGGATCTTGGATTATCCTAGGAAGCTAATGAGAAAATAGATAATGTTGATTTAGACTCAGAACTTACTTTCCTGTTCTTCATGGATTGTTCAGTTTCTATGTAATCAAAGAAGGATTTTAATGGAAGAAGGATTTTGAAGCATTTGTTGTGTTCATAGTTAATTGAAACCGACCAAGGGGGCCCACTTGGGAGGTGGAATAGATTTAGGTAGAATAGATTCATTTCCTGCAGTTTCCTATTTTTAGATAGATTTACTATATTAGTCCTGCAACATTGTTACTGTGAAGTTCCTGCAGCACTTGCAGAAAATGATCATAATGGATGTTCTGAGTTGTTAATTAGTTTAAGTTCATTCTTGAAGCTTCCTGCAATTATCTGTTGTTAGCCAAGGTGTGTTTACTATTTTGTAGTAGCAGCATAGATTCTTCCAATGCATTTTTACTTTCCTGCAGCATTGGTGTTATGACTCCTAAAGGAACTTAGTGCACAAACTGTGCTGGCCCATTTCAAGTCCTACATCCCTAGGTTGAAAATTCAAGTGTATTTCATGATGGAATAGATAATCTTTAGAATAGATATATTATCTTTGAAGGAGAAACAATGGTGTGATTATCTTCATCTATTGTGGAACCATACAATGAAAATGAGGAAACCACAGCTGGAGGGGAGTGTGACAATTGTGGGGCTACTTGGGTGGAGATTTAAAAAATTAAAAAGGAAAACATAAGTATGGACAATAGTTTTCAGGAGGTTCTCCAATTTTTCCTTAAGGTGATGTACTCCTTGGCCACTACTCTCTGCTTGTTGCAATTGGACGTGCTCAGAGATAAGGACACTGAAGATGGTGACTTCAAGGAACTCTTTAAGTTCCGCATGGAGGACTGGGCGTGGATGATGTTGTCAAAGAAATACACACCAAAGAAGGCTTAGTTTATTGGCTCCCATTTCTTTTTTGATGTGTTGTTCATAATGGTTATGATAGCCTTATGTTAGATCCATTCTTTCTTAGTGATACATTATTATTCTTTTTAAAAAATATTTGGTGGTATGGCTCTACATGGCCTTTAAGTAATACTTTTAATGATTAAATTATATTAAATCTATTAGATTTTCATAATCCATGCATATACTATATCAGTTTTTGGATTTGATTGTGTAGAGTTTTTTTATCATCAACGTTTCAGATCATACTACATGATCCATCATCAGGATGTTCCTCTTTCTCTCTTGCATCCTGATGATGGATCATGTAGTATGATCTGAAACATTGATGATAAAAAAACTCTACACAATCGAATCCAGAAACTTATATAGATTATTAAATATTGGTAAGAATTTAGGAAGTATGGTAATGTTAGTTATAGTGTGCTTAGATATTATAACTAGCAAGTCTCTCATGGTTTTTGGTATGTGGAACTTGGTTACTATTTAGTTTTTTCTCTTGTGTTGTTAATGTGCTGACATTGTGAATCTACTTATAGTCACCCTTTGAGCATGTTGTATTAAGGGACAACACCCTGATTTTTTGTTGCTTTCAATATAAAATAATATGTCTTTCAAACTATATAATATTATAGAATACAATATAGTTAAATATTTATATTAAATTATTATCTCCCATGGTAATTTGTATATACTTATTAAATATATGTATGTTAGTTAATATCCAACAATGACACATAAAATGAAAGCTGAACTCATTATCATTACTAACAAATAAAATGCAAAAGCATTAAAATATAACATAACCAATATTTTTTTTTAATAATATAATAATTAAAACATATATATAATAATTAATATTAGATTAAATTATATAATATTAATGTAAATAAAAAATTTAAGATTATTTGATAAACATGATTTACAATTTAAATCATAAATCATAAAATATGATCTATATTATTATTTTTAAAAATAAAATGTAAGAAAATTAATAAATAAAATAATATGAATTTTTTCTATTAACCATAATATATTATACATGTAAAATTGAGAGTTTACATCAGTATGATCTTTACAAAAATTACATTATCCCATATATACGATGGGATACAAAATCATGAAACCATCCTTGCATCAAAAACCATTAATGTAGCAGATATTCAAGATATTATAAGTCAACTCTATATAGGAAACCATGGTGTCCATGGCCTCTGATGGTTTGCCCATTTGAGAAGCAGGTCACCCTGGGTAATGATATTGTAAGGGTTAGAGAAGTAGGCCTCCCAAGGAAGTGGAGAGAACTCTGACATAGGTGGCACATATAAGGAATCAGCCCTAGAAGGTTGACTGGTATCAATTGGAGCCTGCTCCTATAATCCTTGATTTGACCCTATCGACTCACTATTGCTGGTCACCTACTCAAAAACCCTGGAGTCTCCCACTTGGGTGTTCCCTTGTCTAGATCCTCCTCCAAACTTATTCCCTTGCGCATCTCCACCTCCTTTATCATTCTATTTCTATGCCTCCTTATTCTAGTCTTTAATTTGATGCAGCATCTGCCCAATGGTGACATCAAAGTCAAAATCCATATCTGCTCTGGTGGTCATATTACATGTGACCTATTCTTTGTCCATCACTTTCTTGACCTCTCTAATGACTCTCAAGGCTTGATGCTCTTTCACCCGTATGACCATGGTAACATGTGTGGAAACATTAAGAGTAATGAGCCTCCATAGAGACTCTGTGAGAGTTCTACTCCTACTATTGAAGATATCATCATTCCTAAACTTCCAAATATGCCAAAGTATGTGAAAAGAAGGAGAAGCCCAGAAAAGGTTGCATCTTTTGTTCAGTCCCAACATAGATCCAGAAAGGATATTCATAATCTAAAAATTACTATTAAGTTTCAATCCAAAGAGGTTCCAAACAGTAGAAGCAAATTGACATTCAAAGAAAACATGGAGGATAGATTCGGGTTCAGATTAGTAGGAGAAATCATTTGGTTCACTAGAAGGCTTCTAAATAGGTAGCCTATGTAGAAGACAATGCCACATAAAATAGAGAACTTTGGGTTTAGGAGGGGTGTACCATAATTTGCCAAGGAATTTACTCCATGTGTTGGGGTCTAGGTTCATATTCCATTTAGTATTAAGGTGATCATAGATAGAATTTGTGTTTTTAAGTAATCTATACACCGCTTTGGATTTAGTATTCCATAATGGGGTGCCATCAATCCACTTGATAAGACTCATCCTGTCAGAGTCAACAACAGTGTCTTTGGGAAGATTGAGAGTTAAGCATGCATCCCTAACAGTGGTGTATGTCCTCCACTAGGAGAGAGGTAAGTCATATCTAGAAACAAGATCATCCCAGGGTAATAGGTTCTCATTCTCAATGATATCTGAAAAGTAACTAATGCCAATTGCATTCCATTTCTTTACAGAGCATCCCTGCAGCTAAGCCAATGATTTATCTCCTTTGTATAGGTTCCACTAGATGGACCTTTATCCACACACATTTTGATCCCGATCAATAAGGTCATTCCCTGTTACACTAGACCTAATCTCCTCCCAACCCTTCCAAATATATTGAAATACATCAAATTCTGTTACTACCACCTTGAACTTCCCCAACATGAGGTCAATAAGCGATAGATTTTTCCAATGCTTAGCCTGGGCAGGTACACCCTTGCTAATGTTATGTCTCACCAGGATTTTCCAAGGTTCATTACCTTGAGAGGATTTGGCTATCCAATTTACCGCAAGAGCAATACCCTACCATCTGAG
Source organism: Chamaecyparis obtusa (assembly GCA_027943335.1). NCBI lineage: Eukaryota > Viridiplantae > Streptophyta > Pinopsida > Cupressales > Cupressaceae > Chamaecyparis > Chamaecyparis obtusa. The sequence goes on from BSBK01009670.1 coordinate 194,193, forward strand.
ATCTTTTAGTCCTAGACCTCCTTGCCCAGTAGTCCTTGTGCACCAGTCCCACCTAACAATATGGGCTTTCTTATTTCCTTTACCATTTGACCATAAATAGTCTCTGATCTCTTTATGAAGGTAGTTGATCTGACCTTGATTAAAGAGCTAGGCTGAGGAGTAGTAAATAGGGTATGCAGCCAAAATCTTTTGGCAAACTTGAAGTCTACCTGCCAAAGAGAGGAATCTGTTGCTCCATTTTTTAGCTTCCCTTCAATCTTATTCTTCACCCAACTCCACATATTTTTGAGGTCAGGTTTGATAGAGAATGGAATGCCTAAGCACCTAACTTGATGAAGAGGACCTCCCCAAGCAAATCCAAATTGGTTACACCATTCTGGTGGAGAGTCATCCCAACCTAGAAGTGTTGATTTAGGGATGGACACCTTGCTACTAGAGGCCAAATAGAAAATATCTAACTTGTCCATGAGGCATTTGAAGTTGGTTTCACTCATTTCAACCATGAGGGATGTGTCATCTGCAAACTAGAAATTAATGAGTTCCTCATCATTAGGTAATTTGACTCCCCTTACCTTTGGAGAAATGGAGTCATCTCCAAGAATGTAAAATAAGGAGTCTGCAATAATAACAAATAGGGCCAGAGCCAGAGGTAAACCTTTTCTTATAGACCTGGTTAATGGGAATGGTTCAGACCTAATTCCATTCACCTCTACTACCGTAGTAACCCCCTTCATTAAATTTAGAACCATGCAGTAGAATTCTTTAGGAAATCCTAGAGCCTCTAGCATTGTAATAATAAACTACCATTCAATCCTGTCATATGCCTTCTCATAATCAATAAGGAGCACACTGACCTATTGACCAGAGCATCTTTCCCATTCCATAGTCTCCCAATAGGTAATAAGATTCTCTAAAATGTATCTTCCCTTCAAAAACCCAATTTGGGTGGGGCTAATCACCTTGGGAAGGATATCAACTAGCCTCCTTGCTAGAACTTTGGCCAACATTCAAGAGGGTAATGGGTCTCCAGTTCTTAATTAGGGTTTTATCTCCCTCCTTGGGAATGAGCTTAATGCACCCAGTATTGATTTTTTCTCCCTCAATGGCCTCATTATAGACTTGTAGTAGATCTTGTCCAGTCCATTCTAAGTTATCCTTGTATAATTCAATAGGTAGAGTATCAAGGCCAGGGGCTTTCTCATTACTCATGTGTTCAATGGCCTCATTAATCTCCTCTACCGATAACGACCTGCTCAGGGTTATTGTGTCCTCCTCCTTGAGTGTGGGAGGGATGATATCCTTAATTCTTCTCCTTCTCTCTCCCATCACTGCTCCTGACTCCTCTGAGGTGAACAAATTGGAATAGTAGCCAACGAAGGCTTGAAGAATGTCTTCCTGGGTAGTGACTATTACTCCTTCCTGAAAAATGCAATCAATCCTATTCTTAGCCTCCTTAGCCTTAAGGAGTTGGAAGAAAAAATTGGATCCCCTATCTCCTTCATTTATCCAGTTGGCCCTTGCCCTAATTTGTGCTCCATTGATCTTGTGTTACTGCATTTTCCTAAGCAAGTCTCTAGCCCAAGCTAGATTGCTGGTAGCCTCCTCGTTTGTGGGATCCAACTAGCTTCTAAGCTCTGCTTGATAGAGTTCATTCTGCAATTATGATTGAGTTCTTCAAGAGTCCTTACCCCTCTTCTTGCCTACCACATGGAACACTATCTTCCAACTATTGGTACATTGGTTCCAATTATTGATGGTACTCTATTGCCTAGCCACCCCATGGTTCAACCATCTAATTAGGAGGGTAGCAGCCTTGATGTACTTACTTCTTAGTAGTGTAGTGTTAAGGGAAAATGATTGACTTCTTTTCTTGGGGGTAGGGTAGCTTCCCAATTGAAAAACTAAACTGATGACTGGGTGGTGATCTAAGAGGGAGTAAGGTACCACCCTAACACTCTCACCATAGGTCTCCTTCTAGAAATTGAAGAAATCCTTATTGACATACACCCTATCCAACCTGCAGTAAATCCTTCTACTACCCTTCTGGAAGTTAGACCAAGTATGCTAGATACCATTATAGTCTTTCTTCTGCCCTGCTAAGGGATCAAATAACCTGAGTTTACTAGTCATATTGGGCCAGAAGTATTTCTCATTTCCTTTCCATTCCATCCTAGTCCCACCTCCTTTATCCTATGGGGATTCAACCATTTTGAAATCCCTAGCAACAACCCAAGGAATATCCTTCATGATGCACATCCATTCCCATAATCTAATCCTGTCATAGTGGTTGTTCAGTGTATAGATAGAGTAGATTCCAAAATCAACATTATCATGAATAAGATTCACCTGGACAACTCTATCACATGGGGAGAAACCCCAATCAGAGACTTTATTGGCCCGTTTAGGGTGGATAAGAATGGCACTCCCCCCTTACCTCTTGGATGATTTGTGAACACACTCTGGGCTTCCTGCCAAATGCACTTTAAGGCCACATCCAAAGAAAATCCTACTTCTTTAATCTCTTGGAGTAGAAGGAAATCAAATCCTTTATGCACTCTGATGAATCTCTTAACAACATACTTCCTGTCTGGGGACTCTAGTCCCCTCACGTTCCAAGTTGCAAGTTTAAACTCCATGTCAATATTAAGAATCTTGTTCCATAGGAGATTGAAAGCTCTTAAAACAATTAGGGAGGCTTCTCTTTTGTATTTTTTAAGGTTTGATACTGGAGATATGATTAGGAGGTCTACCTCTCTTCCTTTTGTACAGGGGATTCCCTCCTTCATCATGAGGTTCCTCTCCCCCAACCTTAGACTCTAGATCTAGCTCCTTGGTTGGGGTTTCCTAACCTTCTTCTTGGCCTTAAGGGTAAATTATGGGGGTCCATCACCTTTGACTTCAACAATGGCCAACTCTATCACCTTAATCTGACCTTCTTCTAGGTCCTTACCCATCCTACAACTCTTAGGGGCAGGACTCTCCTTGTTTCCAGACAACCTCTTCTCAGGGAAGGAAAGACCCTCTTGAGAAGATATCTCAGGGGCCGAGGGGGTAGGGATCATAGTGATAGAGACATTATTAAGCCTATCTTCATTATCATATGCATCTATGATCATTTCCAGTGCACTAGAAGAATATTCCATTTGGGGTTTCTCTAAGTTTTGGCTTGTCAAAACTGAATCAACATTTATGGTATCTCTAGGAACATGAATGGGTTCTCTCCTTTTGAGGGTCGAGATCTTCTTAATCTTGTTAAGGATAATCTGTTGGGCATTCAAGTTCCTGTGTTTGGATCATGGGTCCTTCTATTTCAAACCAAAGTCCAAGTAGTCAACTTGTGGGGGTTCTAGCAGCTCTTCAATGCTAGGGCCATAGGGGGGATAGGACCAAACTCATCATTGAAGGCCTTTTTGAGTGTTTCTAAAGAGGTTGCTAAAGCTTTGGATGACATTGGTATGCAGATTCAAAGGCTATTAGAACAATCTTGTCTAGGAGCGACTGAACCATTCCTATCTCTGGTTGGTCTAGGGTCAATATTTTTACCGAATTTAGTTTTCAGGTCATTCTTCTTTTTGTTCAATAGATGGAACTCATGTCTCAAGTAGCCTTCCCTTCTACATAGGAAACACGAATTAAGTCCTCCTAGAAAGGAAATAGGGAAAAAATAAGAGCAGCTACCTAGGTAAAAAAGAATATCACTCGGGAGATCAATCCTTGGGTTGATCGTGATCAGTATTCTAGCATCAGCATGGGGGGGAGCACATCGTTTTTGTCAACCCTAAGGACCATACCGAAAGGTTCAAGAGCTTGAGGGATAATGTTCCATAGAAATGGTTGAACACTACCCAAAGAAATCCAATGGGGGCTCGATAGGGCCATCACTTCATTGTGGGCTGCATCAGATGACTAGGGGAGAGCCCTAAAGTTGGCATTGCCAATTTGCCAGAATTGTCTGGTGAGGATTTCTTTATGGGAATTGGGTTTTTAAAGAAGATTTAAAAAAGACCTTTTTGAATCATACGAAGGAAAGAAAAATGGTAGCCAAAATTTTTAACCCAAGTATTTTGAAGCCAGTCATTGAGGAATGACCTTAATGAGAGTTTATTGAGATCTTGGGTGGTTAGAAAAATTGCAGTATTTCTAAGAGATTCTTTTTATTTTTCAATAGCAATTGACATATGAGAATTAGGTTTGATGACACAAAAAGTAGCAGGGTTAGAACTCTCACCTCCAACGTTGGCTCCATCTCCTGCCTTCGAAGTTCAGTCACCATCAATAACAAACTTAGCCTCCAGTGGAATAACTACCTCCTCATTGAGCATCTGTTTAAACATCTTACCTCGACCATTTGAACCCAAACCAGGAGAATGAGTGGCCATATGGAAGAATAAGGAGTAAATAATATAATTTTAATTTAAGTAAAATTATTAATATATTTATCTTTAAATTAAAAAATATATTAGTGGTCTTTACAACTGTCCTCTCTTATTTATTTATATTTAATAAAGATATATATGCTATTTAATAATAAGAGAAAAATACTAATATAGATTAATATGATATATATAATAATTTAAAAACTATATAACTTAAGTAACAAATTTAAAACTATCTAATAAACAAGGTAAAAAATTGAATTAATAACTTATTAAATATTATTTATATTATTATTTAAATAAATTTAAAATTTAATAAATGTATTAATAAAATAATACATATCTTTATAATTATATAAAAAACCCTACCACCTAAAATATTAAATAAAAATTGTAAATACATTACAAAAATAAAAACTTGTACCATTGATACTCTTAACTTTCGCTTACATTTTTCTTTTTAACTCCATATTGAGGGCCTGAAAATTTACTCAGACTGCACAAAGCCATTATTTTTTACACGTACTTCAAGAACCCCATGTGCAAAGTGATGAATCTGTGAATGAAAATCATAACGGGGAGGAAGTGAAGCGGAAAACAAAAAAAAGTTATATGGGGGACTAGGTGAAAATAAAACTGGTGAAAAGTGATGGATGGATAAGATATCTTTCATTGTCTTGCATTGATTTGTCCTTCATTTTCAATTTCTGATTTTAAGTATCGGCTTGTCAATCTTGTATAATAAAAATTGTAGCTTGACAAAATCCCATAGAATTTAGCTGAGATGAACACAAGTAATGTGAGCAAGGTGAGTGAGGTGACCGCCAAGCAGACCATGCCTTTGTTGGCCACTAGAAGTTGGTAATGTTAGAATAACTGAGAGGGGGGGGAATCAATTTTCCAGTGTCCCAATTCCAAATGTATAATCCAAAACAAATTCTTCAACCTCTGCTACTCGGTAAACATAAAATACTTTCACTATCTGTGTTATTACCAATTGTTAGTCTAAAACTTATAGTAGTTACCGATCAAATCTAACATGTAATATGCAAAATATGATAACAAACAAATATCACAATCAACACATAACACAAGAGATTTAACATGGAAACCCTATGAAGGGAAAAACCACATGGGACCGACAACCCAAAATTGTTCACTCTTCTGAAGTGAGGTCAGTGAAGACACAACCCTGTTAAAGGTTACAAACACATTGTTAGGTGTGACCTTATTAGAGGATTTTAGACCAGAAGTTATTGTCCAACTAGCAGTCACTCTGGGGTTGACAGGATAATAATGTTCACTCTATGAATGAAACATCAAAAGAATTTCATAGTCCACTCGGTTAAGAGATTTGACTATGTACAATGGTTAAATATATAATAGTAGATGATCTGTCATGAAACAACTTCAATTGCAGTTTACAGATCAATGTTCAGTTCATTCACATATTTCTGATCAATATATCACTTCAGATTCAATACCATATCCACTTACTGTCCATCGGTAATTACTCTCTATAGCTCGGTAACTATTTTGCAACTCGGTTCTTATTAACCAGTATGATCAGAATGCATGAAAACTCCTTCACACGATAATTCTACAGTATCTTCTTCCTCTGACATAAGTTTCATAATGAAACCAATGTTTCTTATATAGGCGAGTAAATCATTTTCTTTTCCTCCATCAGATTTTGCCACTTAATCATATTCATAGATTTTACTGCTTTAGGCTTCCTTAGCTGATGTGTCAGTAACACATTTCAATCTGCTCCATTAGATCCTTTTTCATTTATGTTAGCCGTCGATCTTCATAACAAACCTTATCTGTTACCTTGATTTCATACACTTTACAGCTCATCACTTTATCAGCTAAACTGATCATTTAATTCCTTTCTATTTTGCATGGTTAACAAAGAAATGCATTGGTGAACACAAGCTCGGTTAACACTGTGCTTGATATACACTACATTCTGTCGGTGTGTACTGAAATGCTATATTTACAGACAACACTGCTTTGTGTCTTTCAACTCTATTCTTCATCATAGATGAATGCAACATAATAAAGTCAATTTCATAAAGTCATAGACTCATCAACAAGTTACTTAGTGTATTCCTTATCCTCATTTGACATATACATCTTCCTCATGTAGATATTTCTGTTCTTCATCTATTTCTCCTTTCTTCAGATGTGTTGGTGTAGTAACTTACAAGATAAGTATTGTCAAGCTAGTTGACATCAATGACAACATAATACCGATTTAATCATCTTGCATATCTAATCAACAACTCCTTAGTATTCTTGAATTAAAGATTCTCCATTCAGGTTCTAAATCAGTTGTAGTTCATCAGGTAAATGAATTTGATTTGACATGAGTCAATCATGTTGTTGTCAACAAAGACAAAAAGTGAAAATAACGATGGAAAATATCTAATGACTGTAGACAGTGCAATCATCTTGCATTGTCTATCCACTAGCACTTGCACCAAAAGAAGGTGCAAGGGATACACCGATAGGTCTTTGATGTGAAAGTATATTTGAAGCCTTATGTAATAGAAAGAAGTGTATTAAAGTGTCATTCTACAAACATGTTTCATTGTAGAAAGAAGTCTTGTACATAGCATCATCCATTTTGGATGAATGTGGTAGACCATGTTATTTGTGTATAGTGATAGCCCTTGTGATGGTTAGTTGTATTTGTGTGTATCTACCTTAGGTTATTGGTTGTATCGGAATGGTTTTTGGGTTTCATTTATCACAAGTTGGACCATTGTAGTTATCAAATTAAAGTATAATATATGCTGGCAATTATGGGAGCTTAGAGCCAAATGGATATACAATATCTATGACCTCTCGAAGAGATCTATTGACAAGACTAGCTTCTATCAATAAGTTTTTTGTAAGGATGACACGTTGAAATTTACATAATAAGACTTCTTGGGAAAGTTGGTTATTGTTATCAACTTCTACAAATTTACATTGTGTATTAAGTACAACACAGAGTGCAGTAGGTACATTTAGTAGTTTTAGCATTTTTTAACTTTGAAATTTCTATGATTTGAGAGTTTTCAACTTTGAAAGTTGTGTAATTTGATCTCTTTTGATTCCCCATTTCAAGATATGTACTGAAGATGCCAAATACTTTACTATGTTGAGTGAAACAAATCAATAGAGTCCAAAAATTTCTTTTCAACACTTAAGTATAAGTAGAAGCTATGAAAATCCACTACATGGTAAGAATATCATAGGTATTTTGGTTTTAAATCGATGCGATATGCCTCTTCTTATGTACCATGAAGAAAATGACATAGACAACTTATTATCTTAAGATCATATAATCTCATAACCAAAACCATAATTAATCTACATTCAACCAATAGACTAATATTAGTACACTAAACATTCAATTAGGTAAAATATTATAACTCACTAGTCTTATGAGAATAATCACACTTCATCCAATTAAGAAGTATGCACACTTCCTTGTGCCTAGATGTGAGAATGTATGTGCTTCTCGTAATACCTTTTTTAGAAATTCAAAACATGAATCTTAGGCCTCCAAGTCCCTTTAAAATGGACATTACTTTTGATGAACAGGAGAAAATCTTCCTCCCTTGACCTACCAAGGGGGAAAGTATAGTGCACATAAAAACTATAGATTTGCACTTGGGACTGTTCCCATAGTATATTTGTGAAAATTATAGAGGACTAAGTCCATAGGCTTTGCCCATGATGTCTTTATTAAAGTCAGTGACATCTATGGGACATTTTTTTTGTTAGCAAATTAAAAATAGTAAAACAAAAATAACTACAAAATAATGGAAGAAAAATCACCATAAAAATAGTAAAGTTGAAAAAAAATATTCTAAAGGTATTAACCTCACAATAATTTATCTATGTATCATTAATTATACCCAATGGCATAACTTCCAGTACTTAAGTCAAGTGGCATAGCTTACTATAATTACATCGAGTGGCATAATTTACAGTCATTATATTTAGTGCCATGACTTAAAATGAGAGGGAGAAGCATTTGATGTCATGAGCACCAAATAAAAGGCTAAAGAAAGACATTAATATGAAACTATTAAAAGATACCATAAAGATTATAAATAACTCTTACAGTAAATAAAACTACAAACTACAAAATAAGAAGTTAGAAATAACTTTTGAATAATTGAACAAGAAAACACCACAAAAATAATACAATTGAAAAACAAGAAACTAAAGATGTAAACCTCATAATATTTTGTCTACATATCATTGATTATGTCCAGTGGCATAACTTACAGTAATTATGTCTAGCAGCATAACTTAGAGTAATTAAGTCCAATGGCATAACTTATAGTAATGACATTCACTGGCCACTGGACAAGGAAAGCACCACAGAGACACTTAGATTTTTTTTAATGGTGGTGAGTTTGGCTTGAAAATTACACAGTTGAATCTTGATAGAATTATCATAGTTTGACTTGTTGTGGAAAATACCTATCAAATGAACAATCTTGTTTATCACACTAAAAGAACTCAAAAATCACCCCAGTGCTTGAACCTTGGCCTTGTGATTGGTGGCCCCATTTCAACGATCCAATGCAAACCACCAAAAACTACCATATTGAATATGTCTAGTTAAACAATCATGGCATGAACATGAACCTCAAAGGGAATTTTCCCCTTAACCCTAAAAACTCAAACCATATGAAAGGCCTTCCTAATGATTTTAATCTTTTATCCTGAGAACTCGAGCTATATGAATATGTTTGTAATAAACCAATTATGGAATGGACATGAAACTCAAAGGGGATTTGATCATTTACCTTGAGAATTCAAGCCACATAAAAGGCCTTCCTAGTAGTACTATTTGAGTTGACTTGGCAGAGTAGTGAATATTGTGGACACAACTGATAATAGTTCTTGTGGTTTCGTATGCATCCATCCTTAACCTATCAAAATAATAATCATTTAATTTGCATATAGAGAAAAAGTTTTAACATGGTAGTAGGGTAGAATATTCAAAAATCTATAATACCAAATTCAAAGCTTTCCTACTGAATTGTTTTATGATAAATAGAAAATCAGGTTTACAATTATAGAAAAAGGAGAATCCAACTAGTTGTGCAATTTGTAAAATGCCAACATTAATGCAACACATTGCAGTTACAAGCAATATTTTCCTTCTATTACTCTTTCCTACATATCTAGTTAACAAACCATGATAACAATAATTGAAAATGGCTCATTAAACCTACACAAGACAAACATGCTAAACGTATTTGTTGATATTTTAACAACTTAAAGAGAGATAAATTGGAATGCAATTTAGAAAATTTCAACTTAGACTCATCATACCATTTATCCACTTCAATATATCAAAATTTAGTTAGAGAACCATTCTCAAAGTCTCAGTGGATATGAAAAGGAAATGAAATGCATTTAAAAAAATGAAAATTAGAATTCAAAATATTCTTCTAATAAAAAACACAATCAATTGACATATAGAATTGTTGATAAAACTCACCCTACCGTTAGCAGAATTATTGTCGACAGCCACAATACATACTGATATGGCTTGTGTTTTTGTTTCACTGATGTATCCAGTTCATATCCTGGAGGATGTTTCTTACGATTAACCCATCCAAATTGAGGCCGGATTAAAAACAAAAATCCAAGAAGGAACCCAGACATAAATCCTCCAAGATGTGCAAAATTGTCTACATGTGGCAGTAATCCAAAAGCCAAGTTGACAACAATGATGAGAACAAGTGTAACCAGTGTTGCAAGCTACATAGGAATTTTCAACTACACCTTGGTTAGAGACCATAGTTTTCCTAAAAAATATAATGTTATTCAACATGCACATGCTGAAATGTAATATATATATTTTTTCAATAAAAAAGGTCCATCACGACTTAAGACTTTGCTAACCTTACTGGCATAGATTGTCTAGTTTGTAATAAGCTCTGAAAGCATAGCACCTAGTAACCCCAAAAGAGCACCCAATTCTCCTACAGATATGCTATTCTGGATAAATAAAGTTGACAACAAGCTGCCACCAAATCCAGAAAGCAGGTATAGCATGCCAATCTTAACTATAATAACCAGTAAGTAGAAAGGCAATTAGTTACTGGATATTTTCTTCAACATACAGATAACAACAAATATGATGTATTAAACAAACAGAGTTGTTTTGAAATAATAAAGATTATTATAAATTCAAGGAATCAAACTGAACTTGGAATCGACCAACAACTCAAATAAAAACAAAAACAACAAAACTTGTGTATAGAAAATAGATTGCATAAAAAAGAAAATAGTTTCAAGTAGAAAATGAAGATCACCAGAACTGGAATAGAGGAAATTATATTTAAGGTTCATTAACCAAGGACCAAGCATATTGAATACAATGTTGTATTCTATGATAGTGCATGTGTTTTAGAACTTACAGAAGTTGAACTCTTGTTCAAGATGAATTCCTGTGAAAACAAGATTAAGCATATTGGAAAGCCATATTAAAAGCCTTCCTAGCGTGCATAAAGAGAAGAAAAATTATACAAAATAGAGTTTCTTCATTGGGAATACTACCGTAATTATAAAAAAATTGAAAATTTCAGACCTTGATAGTCAATAAAAAGTAAAAAATTTTCAAACAAATTTCAATGCTATTATAATAGTCGATTAAACGACAACCTTGAATAAATAAGAAAACAAAATCCAGATGTCCCTCAGAGATTCCTAATCTCTATTAAAATTCATCTGATTTAAAACATCTATAGGAAGACCATGTAATGATTTTGTACTTGTCATTCTTATTTGCCTCCAATTCTTTACTTGTAATTGAACTAATTTCAAGTATTGGGTAACCACATAAGAATAATTATTGTGTCCATGCAATGTCCTGCAGGAATAACACTTCTAAGAACATCTAGGGTTCTTTTCATTTTCTCAATTCTTGATTTGTTAGAGGAGTTTAGATGCTTCAATTTAGAATCGTGTGTCCCTCCTTATTTGTTTGTACTACTCTATGAGCTTGTCTTTATTGTAAAACTATTAGTGGTATTGGCTGAATCATAAAACTAATTGTCAATCCATTCAGAACCCACAAGATTTCCATTGTGATGGGGCTGAATGTTAGACTTGTGGCTTCTGGATTGTCGCAAAAAAACATTAGCTGAAGAGCATCTCAGAATTGATGGAGGTCTTTCTTCAATAGAAGCAGGAATAAATTCAACCTCATGTTTTGTGCATTCAAGATCTCCACATTGTCTCCTCTTTCTAGGGAGGCCATTGCAACATCTACACCATCTTCAATATAGATCAACTCATTGTTCATAACTACTTCCCATGGAGTTTCACTAGTGCTAGCCTCCTCCTCATCATCATAATCAAAACACAATAAAGCTTAAATATCTCTAATATATTCATGAAATTGGATATAAGAACCTTGACTTGATCTAATACAACTCGTGTGGCTTTCAGTTTCTTCTACAATAGAAAATCCACATAGACCCTCATTGAGAGTCATTGGATCTAGCCCAGTTTTTGTTATCTTTGCAAATGATGGATTGGGTGAGGCCATGAGCTCTTTGTATGAAAACAATCTAGCTCCCCATTTATTTGAAGCACATGGAGATAGTATTTTCTGAATAATTTCTTTTTCACTTGCCATACTATTCAAACTATTGGTATTTCTAGTGTTGGGCAAAATGTTAGAAAAATCGTACACAAGAGCTGGATGAAAAATGACCCTTGTTGTGCTTCCAGTTTGATCAAATATGATGAACACAAAGATCACCAGAACTGGAACAGAGGAAATTATATTTGAGGTTCATTAACCAAGGACCAAGCATATTGAATACAATGTTGTATTCTATGACAGTGCACGTGTTTTAGAACTTACAGAAGCCAAACTCTTATTCAAGATGAATTCCTATGAAAACAAGATTAAGCATATTGGAAAGCCATATTAAAATCCTTCCTAGCATGCATAAAGAGAATAAAATTATACAAAATAGAGTTTCTTCATTGGGAATACTACCGTAATTATAAAAAAATTGAAAATTTCAAACCTTGATAGTCAATAAAAAGTCAAAAAATTTCAAACAGATTTCACAACTATTATAATAGTCGATTAAGCGACAGTCTTGAATAAACAAGAAAACAAAATCCAGATGTCCCTCAGAGATTCCTAATCTCTATTAAAATTCATCTCATTTAAAACATCTATAGGAAGACCATGGAATGATTCTGTACTTGTCATTCTTATTTGCCTCCAATTCTTTACTTGTAATTGAACTGATTTCAAGTATTGGGTAACCACATAAGAATAATTGTTGTGTCCATGTAATGTCCTGCAGGAATAACACTTCTAAGAACATCTAGGGTTCTTTTCATTTTCTCAATCCTTGATTTCTTAGAGGAGTTTAGATGCTTCAATGTAAAATTGTGTGCCCCACCCCTTGTTTGTTTTTACTACTCTATGAACTTGTCTTTATTGTAAAACTATTAGTGGTACTGACTGAATCATAGAACTGATTGTCAATCCATTCAGAACCCACAAGATTTCCATTGTGATGGGGCTGAATGTTAGACTCGTGGCTTCTGGATGGTCGCAAAAAAACATTAGCTGAAGAGCATCTCAGAATTGATGGAGGTCTTTCTTCAATAGAAGCAGGTATAAAGTCAACCTCCTGTTCTGTGCATTCAAGATCTCCACATTGTCTCCTCTTTCTAGGGAGGCCATTGCAACATCTACACCATCTTCAATATAGATCAACTCATTGTTCATAACTACTCACCATGGAGTGTGACCAGTGCTAGCCTCCTCATCATCATTATAATCAAAACACAATAATAAAGCTTCAATATCTCTAATATCTTCATGAAATTGGATATAAGAACCTTGACTTGATCTAATACAACTTGTGTGGCTTTTAGTTTCTTCTATAATAGAAAATCCACATAGACCCTCATTGAGAGTCATTGGATCTAACCGAATTTTTGTTATCTTTTCAAATGATGGATTGGGTGAGGCCATGGTCTCTTTGTATGAAAACAATCTAGCTCCCCATTTATTTGAAACACATGTAGATAGTATTTTCTGAATAGTTTCTTTTTCACCTGCCATACTATTCAAACTATTGGTATTTCTAGTGTTGGACAAAATGTAAGAAAACTCGTACACAAGAGCTAGATGAAAAATGACCCTTGTTCCACTTCCAGTTTGATCAAATATGATGAACCTCTTCTGACATGTTTTAGAGGATTGTAGTTCCAGTTTGTCACACATATGGTCTTATTTAATTCATTTTGTAACTCGAACATTCCATGCCCCAAAGTTTGGGCTCTCAAATAAAGTAGCTTCTTTTAAACCAACTGAAAAATTACCCATAACAACATAATGAGAATGGATATTTTAATCAATCATTTTTACCTATTCTAGGAAATGTGGATGAGTAGCCTCGGATCTATAATTTGAAGCATTGATTGCCAAACCTAGCTAAGACTGTGCATTTACTTTGAAGCCTCCCATGTAATTGTTTGTCTATAAACAAGGTTTGACACAGGAAAAAGTAAGTGATCCACAGCCTTCCTGCACCATCCATGAAAAAATACTTCCTGAACCAATATTCTAATCCTCCATTCTACAAATAGTTCTGATGCACAAACGTCGGAACCAACATCTAACCATAACGCTGAAAATACATAGTTTTTCCTCATAAATAAATGAAACATATAGAAATCAAATTGTCAAATATCGTGACCATGATAAGTCAGAGAAAAGGATTTTTTGAGTTTAAGAAAAATAAAACATGCATCAATACAATTTCCAAAACCTATAACCCATCATAATAATTACAAAAAAATAGGGCTCTCTTCTTTTATATACCAAATGGTCTTGATCCTCAAATCTAAGCTCGATGACGTTTTGATATTTGTACAATTCACACTATCCAAAAACATAAGATGAACCACTCTTTTTCTGTGATTGTCCCCAACCTCTAATATCTTCCTCCAAAGCAAAATCTTTCAATTCTAGCTGAAAATTAACTAACTCAATCACAAATCTACATGATAGGCTTAAGCAGCTAACAGAAATACTCAGTTTGCCATGGAATCAAAATGAAATATCTACAGTAAAGACAAACCCATCACAGAGAAAACATGGATGCTACAACAAAATCTATACTCCACATATTACACCTCTACTACAAAATTCATTATGGCTGGCAAGTTTGAAATATAAGGTTTGTTTTGAAGATAATGCATTTAACATTACTTGTCTCGGCTTAACACTAAATCATAGAAGGAAAGTTCAAAAATACCATCTTTTTTTTAAGATAATGCATCTAGTACTCGACACATTGTGTTTTCCAAAGAATGCATACAGTCAAAAGAGGGATGTCTTGTTTTTAAGATAATGCATTTAGTAGAAGACATATTTTGTTTTCCCAAGAATGCATACAGTTTAAGAAAACACATTCCAAAAATCTAAATTTAAAAATTGATAACACTAGAGCTGCAAGGCATTTCCAAATAAATTAACCTCAGTAGGAAGAACAAACCTGACAATGTCTCAGAAGCTGGAAAGAATTAGCTTTGACATTGATTATGATATTTCCTACAACTCCGCTCTCTTGTTTCAATGCCCCAAATCTGATCAAGTTGGCTACTTGACACATCCTTGAATACAACTTTCAAAACTATCTATCTCGCCCTTTACACAAAAAAGATTACAATTATTCATTCCTTTTTGCACTTCCACAACTAGCTAAACTTCAATTGCTTCAGAAAAGTACGCAAAAGAAAACTTAATAGAGCTTCCAAAAAGTTTATAGTTACAACTCTTTTACTATGCATAAAGACACACATTTTGCAAGGATACAATACTTTCAGATTCTTTAAATGGTTTTAGGAAAATAGACTTGGTTAATAATCTCCACAAAAGGCCGAAAAACTGATAATCTGGGACCAGGGGAAAAAATTCTACGGCTTGACGAGCAAGCAAAAATTTTAAAGGCTAACTTGTAGACAAATAGAAATGATAATTAAAAAAGAAAAAACTTTACCCACTCAGACTGCCCTGTTTGTGATATATTTTTTCTAGAAAGCATAGAGACAACAACCCTACTTAAGTTCATAAATTGAAACATGAAATTGAAGAGAAAGTGAACTATTAAATTGTGTAGAAAAAGCTATTCATAGAAACCTGCAATCACCAAAATAGAGTAGAGTGACACAAATGCAGGGGAGGAAGGGATTCGAAGGAAACACCAAGGCATAGGAGTAAACAATAACATGTATGAGTAGGAAAGGCACCCCAATCAAAGTGACAGTACAAAGAAACAACTTGTGGAGGAGGATTAACTAGAAATGCATCAGAAACTTCATGCCATTGCCAACAACTCCAACTTATGATCTTGCATTCCTTTGACAATACAACATTACGAGAGCTGCAGGCTGACGAAGCGATGTGAAATGCTCTGAGCATGGTTTACCACACGCTATTTCCCACTTCCGTAGCAGAAAAACTAGGAATTTGTTGGTTTTAAGGCGTGAGACTAGTTTTAGGGGCGTGAGATAGGTTTTATTCAGTATGGATGCGAGCGATCTCACAGGGAAAGCCTATCAGCTAATTAATGTCAACCATTTATTTTGAAACTTAGCAAAAGCGTTTCATATAATGAAATGTCTTCAGCGTAAATAAATATTTTGACAATTTAATGTATGTATGATTTAACTAGTTAGAAGTTGTAGTTTATTTTTGATATTCATGGCTAAACAACACACTGAAATGTATGTTATATAAAGACAATTACGAAAAAAATAACTATCCCCTTGGTAAGACATGTGTTTTAGTTTTTCTTTTCAGATGTTTCTATTTTTTATTGTCGTCAATGTTTGGTGAGGATTTTTTTCTACTTAGGAATTTGTTATTAGAGTTTTAGCAAGTTGTTCTCGATTTAAATGATGATTTATATGTCTTATTTAATACACTAATTCTTTTAGAGATATTTTAAGTGAATACATATCTTTATTATTAATTTCTAAATAATTTATTAAATTTATTTACGAAAAGGGGTGGGAAAAGTCACATTGTTAATGTTTGAGTCTTGAGTTTGGAGTGAGATAACATTAAACATGAGGAGAAGAGAGATTATAATTATCCTATTGAGCTTGTACATAGGAGGGTATGTGTAATCATATGATGTCCTTCTTATGGCCTTGAGTGTTTG
This sequence comes from Chamaecyparis obtusa, assembly GCA_027943335.1. Classification (NCBI taxonomy): domain Eukaryota; kingdom Viridiplantae; phylum Streptophyta; class Pinopsida; order Cupressales; family Cupressaceae; genus Chamaecyparis; species Chamaecyparis obtusa. The sequence continues at coordinate 210,802 of BSBK01009670.1, forward strand.
TAAAGATTGAGGATGGTCCCTGAATGAGAAGGCTTGTCCATCTAGGGGATGTTTTGAACTGGCATAATCAAATTTCCCTGTCTTCATAAAAGGACATTTGGTTTTGCATGAGTTGTCAAATGGGGGTCGGGGTCTTGATAGATTGCCAAGGTAACCCATATTGAGACTATGCAATGAACTCTCTACTTCACATTCTCTAGTGTCTAGTTTGGCGTAAAATGAGTGGTGATTTATGATATCATTTTATTTGGGTCATATTCCCTTTGAATATTGATTTGTGTTTAGCCCTTATTGTTGTTTTGTTGTTCGTGTTCTTATGAGAAGGTACTATAGTGTTGGAAGGATTTCAGTGACAATTATCTTATGCCCTAGTTATGCATTACATTAATATTCTTAATAGCTTTGGAATTATATATTGACATGTTGATCCTCCTCATGGAGTTGATGTGTTATTTTAGCGGATACATTGATGAAATTAGGGAGATATATTACTTGTCTTAATGTTTGTGTATTTTGATTAGATGAAAGAATTCTTTTTATTTTTATTTTGGATGTATACATTTGATACAAATTAATATTTTAGATGTTTCTTGCTATGTAAGGAAGTTAGATTTATTAATGGTAACAACATTAGGGGACATCAAAGAACATAAATGGTTATGTGTATGTTCCACTTATGCATGTTTATTATTTCTTGTGTAATGTAATTCAATGATTATTGTGTAAGAAAAATATAGAAATCACTACAATTATGTTAAGTTGATGTTAAGTTCTCCATGGTTTCCATGGGGATTCACTTAGTGAACCTAAATCATAGCATGTTCATTCATGACATACTAAAGAATCCCCCTATTTTCAAAAAAATATTGCTCCAAACTGCTTTTTTGTCAGCCCCTCCAATACCCACTCAATACCCCCTATACCACTTTTCCTATATAGACCCCTGCCCCCTCCCCATAAAACTCCCTTCCCTTATTTAGACAATATATTACCCCTTTTTTGCCGATTGTATACCCCCAATATGAACGCATGTGGTATTGTATTGCCACTTTAGTGAAGACCCATGTTGGGTTTCTAGTAGGGCGCTACTGTAAAGAACTATTAAATTTCATCTTCTTTATGTTAGAAGATCTATCAAGGTGGTGTTTATAAAAAATGTAGGGGAGGTTGAATATCTATTAATAAGGTAAACACCATCTAGGATAATGCCCTATAAAAGCTAGCTTCACAAATTTGAGTGAAAGATTAAAGACAACATACATAATTTTATAGATAGTTTATATTATTTTTATTTTGATGTGTTCTTTTTAAGCTCAAAATTTAAATATTTAAATGAGTGCTCCTTGTTTGACTAGTATCAATTAATTGGACAAATAAATGTATTTAAATGTCAAAGTAAAATACCATATCACGTTTAATTATGTAACAAGTAATTCATAATAACTTGTATATGAGAGGACTACAATCTAGAAATTTGAATTTGAGATTTTAAAATTTAGGGCCAATTTGAGGTATTCAAAATTGACCTAAAGTAGAAAAGTGTTAGGTTTTTAGATATCAAGTGGATTTAAAAAATGTATAAACATGCATCAATTAAAATAGAATAAAAAATGCAAGAATAAAAATGTATAAATGTATGTAAACTAATATAGATCATATTTTAAGTGAATCTTTTCAAAAATCATTGAAACAGTTTTTTGGAGGTATTTTTTTATATTTGTAACACAATTTTTTTAATTTGATTTGAAGTAAAGGTGAGGCCAAAAATGGGGGACCTCATCCTTGGTATGAGTGCACAACATTATTACAAATATTTCAAAATTGTGAGCTTAGTAGCTAGTAGGGGCATAATGACTGTGAAAATTTAGATCCAACAAGGGTTTGAGGCACAAAGTTATCAATATGAATGTCAACAAATCTAACATGAAATCTCAAATCTATAAGAATAATGTATATGTGAGGGCACAATGGTTGTAATCACAATAGCCTGGTAGGGGTTCAAACCTTTACGACTAGAAAAAATGTTTACTCCTTTTTGAAGCTATTTTATTTTACTTTGAAATTGTTCCATTTCCTTTGAAATACATTGATTTCAATTTTTATTTAAAAAATATTTTCTATTATTACATTGAAGGTGTATTATTATATTCACATATGAATGTAAAAATGTATGTTAATAAAAACTAGAATATATATATATATATATATATATATATATATATATATATATATATATATATATATATATATATATATATATATATATATATATATATATATATATATATATATATATATATATATATATATATATATATATATATATATATATATATATATGTTGTAAAAGCAAGCTCTACCTAGGGGGCAGTTCCCATTATATTACCAAAGAAGAGAGGATTACAAATCGATATGGAGATCTACTTCAACAGAAAGGCAACAAAAGTGATCAGTTATACAAATACATGATCCCATTACCAATTGCCATCAGCCTAACGCCTACTCCCTTGGGAAAAAGATCTCCATTCTCCTGAATGAAAGCCTCAAACTTCTCCAAACTGTAGTCCTTCACAATACTTTCCCTGAAGATAGATCGGGCCTTTTGCATTTTCTTCTTTTTGCCTACAGCTTGAATCCAAAAATGGCCTACCATACACCCATATGTCGTCTTGGCAACAATGACTTCCATTGCACATACCACCTCTAAGTAAATGCCATCTTCCACTATCCTACGCACCAATCCAATGGCAGGCAACACATGACCCAACACCTGGATAATAGGGAGAAAAATATTTTCTATCAAAATCTCATCGTGCACATGTCCCATCGTTTAGTACTTAGCACCCAGAATCTCCACCACAGTCCCTTGCTCCCACTCATTAATTTTCTTGAAAATACACTTAATATGTTCCTCTGATGACTCTTCAAGCTCTATCCCTCTACTGCACCTAGATGAATCGCCTTAATACTCTACTTTGCAAAGACCTCCTCTGATAGCTTAAATAGCAGGAAACTAGACCGACCATCATCTAAATTATCTGTCTATCTGGCGTGTTGGATTCATGTGTACTTGGAAGTGTGCTTCAATAGACCAAAGAACACATGCTAAGCTCTGCCTCCGTTGGCAAACTTCCCATCACCCTCTGACCAAGCCAACAAAAGAACCCACCACTATCCAACACCATCCCTCGAGATTGCAACTTGTAATACCCCAAAAATGGGCTATAGGTTCATTAACCTCCTACATCTTCAATTCAAACAAAATTGACATCAAAGTCCTAACCTAAGGCACATCAGCACATTATCGAATCTTAATTGATTATCCTAAATTCTGCTTTGGGGAATATTCCTTATTCCTATTTATCCTAATTATCTTTGATTTAATGATTATTTGGTGATAACTCCTATTTATCCTAAAGTTTGATTAATTGAATATTCTAAATATTTAATTAATTAGATTTAATACTGCCACTTAATTATTTAATTGGATTTAATTATATTTATTCCTAAATTGTATTATTTAAATTTTAGCAATAAATCAAATATCCTATGACTAATTGATTAAATTCTTATTTAATTAATTAATGTCAATTGTCAAATTTAATAATATAGTTTTTGAATAAAAGTTTGATTTAATAATTGATTAACCCATAAATCAATTGTTTTACTTTTAAAATCAGTTAAGTTGAGGATAAATCACTTTATTTATTAAATTAATTCATAATTAATTATGCACATCCAAAAAAATAGTTGAACTTTAAATCAAAAAATCAATTCAAGTTGTTTTAAAAATAAACTCAACTCTCTTTTGAGTTGAAAACTAATCTCAACTTCTGATTTAAATCAAAAAGCTGATTTGCATGATTTTGTGAGTTAATCTATCTCTAAATTCTTGATAACTCAAAAATCAACCTGAGTTTATCAAGAGTGATTTATGGCTTTTTCCATGCACCTCCAAAGTCCTGGATTTCTATAAATTAAGGCCTCAGCTCTTCATTTCAGATCCATCCACAAATTGCATCCTCATGCTGGTGAATTGGTGATCGAAGAATCCATCTTTGCGAATCCAAGTTGTTGTGAGATTTTCATTGTTTTTAAACATTCATATCATTTAGCATATCATTGTTAGATTAATTGCATGTCATATTAGTTTCTCATATAGAGTAGATTCATATCAGTTTATCTCACCTTATTGCATAGAAAATCCAAAAAAATAGATTAATTTGCATTAATCTCATATCTAGATTCTACATTCAAATCCTTCATTTAGGTTTCGTCAAGGTCACTGATCTCGGTCCAATCTAAGAATACATACTCGCACCTACTAGAAGGCAGTAAATCGCCTGGTTAGATTAGTTTCCATTTCATTGCATGATTTTGATTTTAGCTAACCTCTAATGTTTTAATGAAGTGTTGTGTCTACAGCTAGGTACAAAATTCACACACACATTTTTGGCACCCACCGTGGGGCCCTGAAATGGGTTTCCATTCAATTTCTATCAATTTCTATCATCTTCTTGTCATTTTTTGTTCCAAGCTGTGATTTTTAATTTATGTCCGTACAATTTTTGTACGAGTTTTGTTAGAAACTCGTACCAAGAAGGACCCACTATCGTATGATAGTTGATTCGATCAAGGATCTTACTATCAGAATTATAGTGTCGTTTGGAAGCTCTGTTGTCGTATGATCTTATACCCATTGTCATATGAGTTTCTGGATTGTCATCTAGGAGGTGACCCACTGTCGTATGAGTTTCAGTGCCAGGTTTCAATTGTCATTTCACTTTTTCAGCCAGTTTTCTAGATTTGATTTCCAAATTTGGACTGATAGCTAACATTAACAATTTGAATTTGCTGTTTCTGATTGATTTCTATTGATTTTGATTGGGAAAAGCGTGAGAGTTGCTAAAAATAGGTAAAAATCTACTAAGTGTGTTGCGAGGAATTCAGGTAATCTTCTCAGCTGATAACATTTTGATTTGGACTAAAATGAACACCTCACGTGTCTGGCTTGTGTGACCTTTTATTGCTTTCATATCACAGATTTCATTTTGGGCTATAAAAATGAACATAGATTTTCTTTTCAGCATCTTTGTTACACATAGTAAATAGGCCCTATGAACACTATTTGTGGTTCTTGAGAGAGTGGGTTTCCAGTGAAACTCTTCTCAATGAAGGAACCCTTGTAGGTAGGGAGGTTACTGAGAGCATCTCATGTTCTACTAGATTTGTGCATCTTCAGCTTCTGATTGATACATTCTCTCTCTGGAGAGGTTGATAGATCATAAGTGGTTGACATCATAGATCTTTGTGAGATAATCTTGGTCTTAGCATGTCAGATTAATCTGTCTGCTATGTTTGGGTTAAAAGTGAAAAGGCTAGAGGACTATGCTCTATTCCCTTTTTGGGTAGTATCAGAAACTTAGATCCTTGAATCTGGAACTATTCTCCATGTGGTATCTTTTGTGAGTCACCTTTAGAGAGGTTTAACTATAGTGGACATACCCTTAATTGGGTCAACCATGTTGACGGAACCTCAAGTGGTAATAGCCATTTTCATTGTGGTAGCAACAGCTGCTATATAAATGTCCTTGTGGAGGAAATCTTCACAGGTGTGGTCTCTTATTGGCCTATCAGATCTCCCTAACAGCTCCTGATTGATTAATTTCTCGCACTGTGTCAAAAGCCCAGTGTGCCTGGATTAGAGTTCGCCCTCTTGAGATCACAAAAGTTGCAGAGTCAGACCATTACTACAAACCCTAGTGAGGCCAAATTTTCATTTTCTAGGAATATGTGCGTTATTGCAAAACTTTTTGGAACATACACTGTTCGCACCCCTAGGGATTAGCACATTCAGTCACTTGGTTGTTCATGTGCAGGGTTGCTTTGTCCCCTGTTCATTGTTTTTAGACGTGATTGAAATCACTTGCTTGCTATTTTGCGTGCTTGTTTATCTATCTAGTTACTAAGAACGGATCAATTCGGTACTATCTTCAAATCTGGACAGACAATTTTGTGAACAATTTGAAATTGAAAACTTGAAAATTGCAAAATCTGATGTCAAACACCTTTTTGGAGTCAAAAGTCATCTTGTAAAGTCAGAAAGTCATATGACTTTTGGCTATTGTCATTTCAAAACCCCTAGATTGTCTTATGGTAGCTGGTATATTGTCGTACGAGTTTTATTGCCAGTCAATTGAAAAAAGTCAAAAACCCTGCTATCAATTATCGTGTGAGTTTTGCAACTATCGTACAAGTTTGTTAATTGTCATTTCATAGCCTACCCACTGTCCTATGAGCCTGCAGAAAGTCGTTTGAGAAAATTTGAAAAATTGCCAGAAAGTTGTCAAAACTATCAGAGACCCAGCTTTTACAGCCTATTTCCAGAGTCTGTCAAATAAATCATTGTGTCAGGAATAGAACAACAACTACTGAGAATCCAATCATTTTCCTAAAGTGACCTTTTGAATCCAATTTAGCCTTCTGTTTAATCGATTTGAGTCTTTTTCATCTTGTGTCAAAACCTTGTCATAACTATCAATCTTCAATCCATCTTCAAAATGGCTAAGTGTTGTGAACTCATGTCTGCTATCTTTTGGGCATCTACCCATACATCCAAGGCACAATATCCTTCATTTACATCTAATCTAAGCTTCAATCAATCAAACCTTGAAAAGGTTGCATCATTTGATCTTCTTGAATCAGATCTTTCTTCAGTTGTGTTCATCGTATTCTTTTGCTTCACCCAAGGTTAATGGTGGAAACTAGAGCTTCCTCTCACAAGAAATCAGGGGAAATATCTCATACCTTACCTTTGACTCATATCCAGGGTCCAACTCTTGAACAATTGTACAATTCTAGTCTTTACGAAGATGACGGTCTTGGCAACTTTCAATTAAAAATTGGTTACATACCCCCTCCATCAACTCACAAAGGTAATCAACAAACTCCTCCTTGATCTATCCCAGGGAGTCCTAACACTCCTATATGTCTCAAGCAAGGACAAACCATGGCTCTCAAAGAGCTCAGTCTCAACATGGTATGGATCAAGAACCTACACCTGCTGAAATTGCTCGATATCAAAATGATGATAACTTCAAACAAACGATGAAACATTTCTTGAAAGAAGATAGAGAAACATACTTTCTAGAGTTAGCTTATCAAGGAGATAAACTTCCTCCCAACTTTAATGTGGAAGATATCATTACACATGAGGAAGAAAATCTTATTTCAGCTATGATGAAACAAATGCATGCCATTCAAGTAAAACTTAACAAGAAGGAAAAAGAAAAAGAACCTAAGGAGTTCTCCATGGAGGCCCTATGTCCTTTTCCATTTGATAACAACTTGTATATGCCACCATTCCCTAAGAGGGTGGAAATGTTGAAATATGATAAGTATGATGGAAACTCTGATCCTCAAGATCATGTCAGAGAATTCTGTATTCAATCTATGGAGTTCATGCACGAACTGACCTATCTGATGCATCTTTTCCCCCGATCTTTGGGAGGGTGAACCATTCATTGGTTCTCTAGGATGCCTCCTACAATCAAAACCTTTGAGGAATTGATCAAATTATTCTATCATTAATACTCCTACAACATCCAACATCCAATCACCATGATTGATATCTGCAATCTCAAACAATATCCAGGAGAACCATTCCTGACATTTCTCAAAAGATGGAGAAAGAAATTCTCTCTATATGCTAGGCCTATTCCAGAAACTGAGAAGCTGGAAATCTTCATCAACAATCTTGTTCCAGAAATTAACTACCCTTTACAAATGCAAAATCATACATCTTTTGACAAGATGGTAGACAATGCAATCAAAATTGAAAAAGTACTTGTGAAAAAAGGAGACGTCACACTTCAAAAGGACAAGTATGAATCTAGTTCTAAGGATAAGAACAAAAATTGGAACAAGAATAAGGGTGTCATCACAGATGGCATTGTTGATAATCTCCATGCCCCATCTAAGGCACTTGCTTTCAATCTAACCATTGGTACCCAAGCCATCAAAGCTTTAGAACAAAAGGTGTCTGAATCATCTCAAAAGAAGCCAGAATACAAATCTTGGTCTGTTGATAGTAAACGAAAGTTCACTTCTCTTGGAGAATCTTTGGAATCAGCTATGAGAACTCTGCTGGCTAATAACATCATCTCTTTGCTTGAGATCTAACAATCCGATCCTGACCCTAAGCCGAAATGGTGGAGAGAGAATGAATTATGTGATTTCCATCAGGGTACAGGTCACAAAACTAATAACTGCTTGCACTTGAAGCATACCATTCAAGACAAAATTGATAATGGAGAAATCACGATTGATAATCCTAAAAGCAATAATGATCACACAACATTCACCAAACCATTTCCAAAGCATAGCCAAGGAGATTCATCTTCTCAGCCTAATGTGGGTGCTAAGGTCAATTATGCCTATCCTGGAAATAATAATGTTATCAATATGGTTGAACCAAGCCTATCTGAGCGTTGCAATGTCATCATAATTGTAAGAAGAGATAGAGAAAATCAATCAGCTAACACAGTTACTAGAGAAAATCAATCAGCTAACACAGTTACTTGATCACAAGCTCAGGCGCACCTACAAGGACAAATCCCAAATCAATCAAATGTCCCTAAGGTGCCTTTCAATCTGTCTTCCGCTTCTAAATAGAGGGCAACATCTAAATCTTCAAATCCTAAGGACACGAGGCCTACTTCATATAGTGTTGTCCAACAACTCCAGCACACAAATGTTAAAATCTCCATGTTTGAGTGGCTTCGGATATCTCTAGCTCATAGAGCCATTCTAGACAAAGCTCTACTCAGATCCAATGTTTTTGGTAACCTTGATTTAGATAGATTCCAAGCTATGGTTGTTCATCTTACGTCTCCACAGTATATCTCCTTTTCAGAGGACGATGATAACTCCTTGAGTCATCTGCATAACCAGCCCTTGCATATTGAAGTCTTGATCCAAAACCCTCATGTCAAACATGTGTTGATAGATGGGGGTACTGGTCTGAATATTTGTTCTTACAGCTTGATCACACAATTGGGATTTTCAGAAACAACCATTGATCCTAGAAAGAAAATAACTATCAAAGCATATGATGAAGAAAAAAGATATTCCAAGGGAACAATTGTCTTGCCTATTAGAATAGGTCCTATCATCAAAGATACTATATGTCAAGTTCTTGATATACCTTTGGCTTACAACATCCTTCTAGGGAGACCCTGGATACATGAAATGAAAGCTATTCCTTCTACATACCATTAGTGTTTGAAATTTCCTTGTGACGAAGTAGAGGTAACCATTCCAGTTGACATGTCAACAACTTGCAATGCATTGAAGGCAAATGCGGATAAACTTGTTCCTAATAACAGAGAATCTTCCATTAAGCAAACAGATGTAGCATCCACCTCTAAGATAGAAGACATTGCAAAAGAGGTCAATATCAAAGAAAATGGTATGGGAGAATATACTATAGAGCCAGTCTTGTCTTTGACATCTCTCCCTATCTTGCCTAAGTCTTATGGGCAAGGTCTAAAATAGTTCAAACTAGAATCTAAGGAACCTCTTGAGGCATATAAAGGAAAATTTGTTGCAAAGAAAGTACCTAAGCAAGAATTTGAAGAAGATGAAGCTGTGCATGCATGGATCTACAAAGATGAACCTGAATCCCAAGTTGTTCCACCTAGTGACTCTAAAGTATCGAAGGTTCCTTCTAAGTCATATGGCCCAGGGGATAAACTAATAGCTAAGATGGGATATAAAGGAAAAGGATCTCTAGGACTACAAGGTAAAGGTCTTCTGTCACCTCTTGAACATCGTGGTTGAGCCAACAAGAATACAACAGGTCTAGGATACACAAAGAAGCCTTTTTGTCTTAGCAAGAACTCCCCACATGTTCTAGAACAAATTGAGCCTTCCGTAGCAAATCAACTAAAGAAGGAAATAACTGAACAATCTGATAGTGATGATTCAGACACCACTGATGAGCTCATTCCTTATGAGCATTTTCCTAAAGAAATCATAGACCTCCTTGATGCTGAAGATGATCCAATCAAAAGAATTAATGTAGTAGAAACACAAGAACCTACTATAGCGCAAAAGATATTTGCAACACAAGAACTAGCTAATCTCGAAGGCAATCAAGAAGAGGAAGGTGGTAGTTATTTGAGATAGATTCTCATGAGTATGAATTTAAATCAGAATCTGAGGGTAACCCTTCTTGGGGTATTCCTCCTGACTTTACTCATGTTCTTAGATTTCCTAGAGGCGTAGATGAAGAATCTAATGACTATGAATGGGGAGCCATTCCAGAAGAAGATGAGCTTATTATAGAGAAACATGTTGATGTTATTCACCAATATGCACCTAAACCCAATGTAAGTCTAGAGAGAAATGATGAACTTATCGAGTCCGATCCATCGATGGCTGAAGTGGACTATCACAATGACATTGAGCCTATTCACGAATTGAATGTCTTAAGTTGTAATATCACCTTTGAACTTGAGCGTCAGGTTAGGACCAATGATGATAGATCCATATCCGTAAACACTCTTTCCCAATCTTTCACCCCTTTGACTATCTGACATCCTGAACTTCTTGATGAAACCTCCACAAACCCAAACCATGGTATTTATACCTTCCCGAATGACTATGCTCTTGCTTGCTACCTCAATGCAGTTGAGCCTATGAGGACTTCTATCAGTGAACCGAGTGTTAGCATGATAGAGTCAGACATCAAGTATCTTAGTCATAAAATAAAGAATAAGAATAAAAATAAAAGGAGTTCTGAGGGTGAAAACCACTTTGTGGCAGCCTCAGAACCTACAAAAGTACAAATAAAAGATGTATCTAAAGGTGAAAACCTCTCTGAAGTGCCTAAGGATGAGATATTTGATGTCCTTCCGAGTGATTTATAGGATAGATCTCTAGTTCTAATTGAGCCCACTCAATCTATCAATTTGGGAACAACAGAAGAACCACAGTTGATCCATGTAGCACAATCTTTATCAAAAGAAGAGAAGCAAAAATTTACAGCCTTCCTCACAAAGAAGAAGATCAACTTTGCATGGAAATATTTAGATATGCCAGGGTTGGATCCCGGTCTTATAATGCACCATTTATCTATAGCTCCTGGAGTAAAACTAGTTAAACAAAAATTAAGAAAGATGCATCCTCATGTTGCACTCTTGGTAGAAGTTGAATTAGAGAAACTACTAAAAGCCAGATTCATTCGAGTTATTCATTATGCAAAATGGATCTCTAATATTGTACCTATTTCAAAACCAGATAAATCAATCAGAGTGTGTACCGACTTTAGAGATGTAAATAAAGCATGCCCTAAGGATGATTTTCCACTACCTAACATTGATATGATAGTGGACATGACTACGAGCTTTGAGATGTATTCTTTAATGGATGGTTTTTCTAGATATAATCAAATAAAAATTGCTCTAGAGGATCAAGAGAAAACTACTTTCACATGTGCATGGGGCACCTTTTGTTGGAATGTCATGCCATTTGGGCTTAAAAATGCTAGTGCTACATATCAAAAAGCCATGACATCTATTTTTCATGACATGATGCATAGGACTATGGAGGATTATGTTGATGATACTTTAGCAAAATCTATGATTAGAACTGAACATCTAAATGACTTGAGCAAGATACCAGACAGAATGAAAAAATTAAGTCTCAGACTAAATCCTAAGAAGTTTGCTTTTGGTGTCACTTTTGGAAAGCTCTTAGGCTACATTGTTTCAAAGAAGGGCATTGAAGTTGATCCAGCTAAAGTAAAGGCTATCATGGAGATGCAACCTCCCAAAAACATTAGTCAAATGTGGACATTGCAAGGAAGAGTTCAATCTATCAGACGCTTTATATCTCAGCTAGCAGACATATCACAGCCTTTTACAAAAAAATTACATAAAGGTGTGACATTTGCGTGGAATGAAGAATGTGAGAACAACTTTAACCATATCAAGAAGTATCTATCAAATTCTCCTATCTTGATGCCTCCCATTCCAGGGAAGCCTTTGATCTTATATGTCTCTGCTACAGATACATCACTGGGGGCATTGCTTGCACAACATGATGAGAAAAAAAAGGAAAGAGCTATATACTATATCAGTAGGACATTGATGGCATACAAAAAGAATTATTCTATGATTGAGAAGGCTTGTCTAGCTGTGATCTTTGCATCACAAAAAATAAGACATTACATGTTGGCACATACCACCCATTTGGTAGCTAAGATTGATCCACTAAAGTACCTACTAAGCAAAGCTACCCTCACGGGTAGATTAGCTAAATGGGTCATGCTCTTAAGTGAATTTGACATTGAATATGTTGAAAGAAAAGCTATAAAAGGACAGGTTATTGTTGATCAATTAGCAAATGCACCTATGATTGATGATACACCAATGCAAATGGAATTTCCAGATTCCTCTATCATGACTCTTTCTTCTAGAGAATGGCAGTTATTCTTTGATGGCTCCTATACATAGAATGGATTAGGAGTAGGAATATTATTTATAACTCCTCAAGGATACTCCATACCTAAAGCATTCAGATTAAAGTTCCCTTGCACAAACAATATTGCAGAATATGAAGCCCTTCTTAATGGCATGAAACTAGCAATTGAGTGGAGAGTAACAGAGATACACATTCATGGAGACTCTCAACTTGTTATCCATCAAGTCAATGATGTGTACCAAACTAAAGATGAAAATCTTATTCCATACAAAAGAATGGTAGATGATTTAAAGAAGTATTTCATATCTATCACATTTGAGCAAATACCTAGAACAGAGAATAAGGCTACCGATGCAATGGCAACATTGTCTACTTTATTACAGCAGCCTGAACATGAGCTACGCTACGAGTTCCCGGTGGAAGCACTATCTTATCCTACATATGATTCCCTTAAAACCCGCATGATCTGCACTATTGTTGGTCATGATTCATCCAGATATAAAAACCTATTCTCCTATCTCAAAGACCAAATCATTCCCGATACCTTCAACCGCCATGAAAAGAGATACCTTATTTGTAATGCCTCCTGATATGTCATCATTGGTCACAATCTATACAAACGAGGTCTAGATAGTACGCTACTTAGATTTTTATAACGGGAAGAGTCTCAACGTGTTTTAGCGGAAGTCCATGATGGTATTTGTGGGTCACACTCGAACGGTTTAACACTAGCTCGAAAACTTATTAGGGTTGGGTACTATTGGACGGAAATGGAGAAAGAATCTATCAAGTTTGATAAGAACTGTCAAAAGTGCCAAGTACATGAAAAATTAATTCATGCTCTAGGGAGAGATCTAATTCCCTTCACTACACAATGGCCTTTTCATCAATGGGCCTTTGATCTTATAGGAGCTATACATCCTCATTCTTCTAATGGACATACCCATATAATCACAACTACAGATTATTTTACAAAATGGGTAGAAGCAGTCCCTTTGACACAAGCCACTGGAAAACAAATATCTATGTTCATATTGAACTATATAATATGTAGATATGGGATACCTCATTCCATAATCACAGATAATGGTGGACAATTCAAGAACAAAGATCTAGATGATTTATGTGCCAAATTCAAGATTACACAACATTGGTAATCTATCTACTATCCTTAAGGGAATGGACAAGTAGAGGCTTCTAACAAGAATCTATTGAAAATCTTACACCGTATAGTTAATAAAACAGGAAGAGACTGGCATCTCATGATCACTCCAGCTCTCTAAACCTATAGAATAAGTATTAGAACACCTAATGGGGCTACACCTTTTGCTTTATTTTATGGGTCTGAAGCAGTACTGCCTATTGAGGTTGAAATATCATCACTAAGAATCAGAATGCATGGTCTAGTAACTGATGATGACTACAAAGTGTCTAGGTTGCAAGAACTTGAACTACTAGATGAGCGCAGACAAGCAACATATGATCATCTTAGAGTATATCAAAAGAGAATGTCTAGAGGTTACAATAAGAAAGTCAGACACAGAGAATTTCAGGTTGGTGATCTAGTCTTGAGAGAGAATCCTAAAAATCAATCACATCGAGAACACAAGGGGAAGTTTGAACCCAACTGGCTGGGTCCTTTTGTTATCACTACTACTTTTGGCTCTAGTGCCTATCAACTCTCAACGACTGAAGGAGAACAACTCTAAGAACCAATCAACGTTCTCCATCTGAAGAAATTCTATGCCTAAGGCATTCAGTCTATGGAAAAATGTCCTGAAAAAATCTTAAAAATTCAAAAAAGTCCTGAAAAAAAATGAACATCTTGGTGAAAACCTAGCAATAGGCGCCTTGATGATTCACAAAAAAAGTTAAAAGAAATGGAAAATACAAAAAAATGAGAAAAAGAAAAAGTGCCTTGGTGAAAACCTGGAAACAGGCGCCTTGGTAGAAAAAATAGAATCTTTGCCAAGATGGTGAAAACCCGGCAAACGGGCATCACTTATTTCAAAACGCTCCATCTATCAGCGCAATCTTGGTCTTTCCCAGCTTTTAGTCTTGCTTTACTTTGTACATATTTCCCGGTTTGTTTCTGCATTCCTATTTTCAATAAGTCAGTCTGTACACCAATCAGCTCAAGCATCTGTATCCTATCAATGTTCAAAATTGGGGGCAATCAAAGTCATATCCTATGGCCTCCAATGTATCTTAGATGTGTCATATCCAGTCAGAGTCCTTTGAAGCTTCATTTGAGTCAGTCAGTCAGTCTCGTCTCCAAAAAGGATTTTGCATCTACAACAACGCAATCAAACATCAAACACAAAACTGAAAACAATTTGTGCTTTACATGCTTTTCTCTCGTATCTTACTGATTCACATTGAGATTTTTGCATATTATATTCCCTCGAGCTCTTCGATGATGTCCTTTACAGGATTTAGAGAGTGATGACTGGGGGCATAATATTTTCTTTGTTTTCTTCTTGTATGTGAAAATCTAACAACTTTGGAAATTCTAGATTGAAATGGTGTCCGACTGTAAGAGCCTCTATCTCAAATTGGATGGCCATGCGTACCTCGACCATTGATACCCAGAAAATTCAAGGAAGTTTGATCTAACTATTGTCTTTTTTGAGTGAGTTCTTTCTCTTATTGTGAAATGCGATCTTACCTAAGAATGTGAACGATAACGGGTCACTACGGGTAATTCACATTGGATTTAGAATAATCTCTTAACTGCTTGATGTGTTTGTAACGCAAGGCGTATTCTGGTCATCACAACGTTCATGTTATGATGCTTATACAAATTGCTATATCAAAATGGACATGATATTCAAGTCATCCTGGCGCTTATGCCTTGGTGCTTATATCTAATCTGACATTCCGAAAACAAAATCAATATTCATATATCCATGGTTTCCTAATCAGTGGGTGTTGTATTGATTCATGCGCATACAAATCGATATTCATATGTCTATGGTTTCATAACTAGTGGACATTGTATTGATTTATCTGGTTACCTAAAAATTCAATGATGATAACAAATCGACACATGATCAGTGACTAGGTCCTAGGTCCTAGGCTTGCATTTCATTCTGCATTTCATTTTGCACTTTGTATGATTGCATGATCTCACAAATTATTGAATTAAACTTAAATGCTTAAACGATTCTTCAAAAATGCTAAAAACATATCATAAGAGCTGAATCTCACATGAAGGTTCCTCCAATGAAACAACAAGTAGAATCCTTTTTTGGGATCAAAATCAAAATCTGAGATCATTTATATTATTCACTACTTGCATAATCAACCTTCATTCATCAAAGAAATTTAGAATTCAACTTAATTGATTATCTTACATCAAACTATCAAAATTTCAACTTGGTTAACCATGGTCAACTCATGGTCAAACCTAGTCAAACTTGGTCTCTAGGACCTCTAAATGATGCAGAACGCATTCCTAGACGTGTATAACCACTTCTCAAATCAATTAACATGCTTCTGAACTATTCAACGCTGACTTTTCTTGTCAGATTTCAATTTTTATCCCGAAGGGGGCATGGTATTGCACATTAATCAAAGTCTATAATCTAAATTTGAAATCATATATTTCCTCAGTAATCAAGACAACAACCACGTCTAGTTGCTGATTCATCAAAAAGACCTCATCGCTTGGGGCAAATCGATCATCACTTGGGGCATATCAGATTCATCGAGATCCATATCAATCTGGTATTCTCTTAATCTTGTAAACTATATCAGTTTTTCATAACCATCGGTGCATTAGTGTTGTTTCCTTGGTTCTTCGTAACTGAAGGGTTTAAATGTGATACCAATGTGATTCTTATCGACAATCAGGTCTGGAATCGGTCACTCACTTCTTCGCAATCATAAGGTTTAGAATCAGGCGTTTTGACACTTTTTCACAATCATAAGGTTCAGAATCAGGCATTTTGACACTTCTTCACAATGATCGGTTCATTGCTGTTATAGTTAACATTATCTTTGGTCATTCAAGACCTATTATCTTCATATCAATTTCAATCAGTTTCTGTTTCATATCAATTTCAATTTCAAACATCAGTTTCAACATCATACACAGACTATCTTTGAACCACTGCGCTTCGCACAACAATTCAAAGAGGGGCAAAATGTAATACCCCAAAAATGGGTTATAGGTTCATTAACCTCCTACATCTTCAATTCAAACAAAATCGACATCAAAGTCCTAACCTAAGGCACATCAGCACATTATCGAATCTTAATTGATTATCCTAAATTCTGCATCAGGGAATATTCCTTATTCCTATTTATCCTAATTATCTTTGATTTAATGATTATTTGGCGATAAATCCTATTTATCCTAAAGTTTGATTAATTGAATATTCTAAATATTTAATTAGTTAGATTTAATACTGCCACTTAATTATTTAATTAGATTTAATTATATTTATTCCTAAATTGTATTATTTAAATTTTGACAATAAATCAAATATCCTATGACTAATTGATTAAATTCTTATTTAATTAATTAATGTCAATTGTCAAATTTAATAATATAGTTTTTGAATAAAATTTTGATTTAATAATTGATTAACCCATAAATCAATTGTTTTATTTTTAAAATCAGTTAAGTTGAGGATAAATCACTTTATTTATTAAATTAATTCATAATTAATTATGCACATCCAAAAAAATAGTTGAACTTTAAATCAGAAAATCAATTCAAGTTGTTTTAAAAATAAACTCAACTCTCTTTTGAGTTGAAAGTTGATCTCAACTTCTGATTTAAATCAAAAAGCTGATTTGCATGATTTTGTGAGTTAATCTATCTCTAAATTCTTGATAACTCAAAAATCAACCTGGGTTTATCAAGAGTGGTTTATGGCTTTTTCCATGCACCTCCAAAGTCCTGGATTTCTATAAATTAAGGCCTTAGCTCTTCATTTCAGATCCATCCACAAATTGCATCCTCACGTTGGCGAATTGGTGATCGAAGAATCCATCTTTGCGAATCCGAGCTATTGTGAGATTTTCATTATTTTTAAACATTCATATCATTTAGCATATCATTGTTAGATTAATTGCATGTCATATTAGTTTCTCATATAGAGTAGATTCATATCAGTTTATCTCACCTTATTGCATAGAAAATTTAAAAAAATAGATTAATTTGCATTAATCTCATATCTAGATTCTACATTCAAATCCTTCGTTTAGGTGTCGTCAAGGTCATTGGTCTCGGTCCAATTTGAGAATACATACTCGCACCTACCAGAAGGTAGTAAATCACCTGGTTAGATTAGTTTCCATTTCACTGTATGATTTTGATTTTAGCTAACCTCTAATATTTTACTGAAGTGTTGTGTCTACAGCTTGGTACAAAATTCACACACACACAACTAACTCTAAGGAAATGATCTCTTGCAATCCAATCGATAGAGGATTATCCTTATCAAAAATAAAATCAGACTCTTCGTCGATCCCCAGATTAGCTAGGAAATTCGCCGCCCTATTTCCTTCTCAAAAAATGTGTTGAATATGGTAATCGCCAAGTCTTTTCAGATGATCATCGATCCTAGGAATCCAGTCCACTAGCCTCCAAGATTGGAAATCTGATTTCATGATTCCATTTAGGATGACCAGGGAATCTCCTTCTATAATAAGTTTGTTAATTCTATTATTTACACACCATTTAAGCCCGACCTCCAAGGCAGATATCTCACCCACATTGTTGGTAACAACTCCTAAAGACCCCACAATGGCCCGCACCGCCTCACCTTCTGCATTCCTGACGATAGCTCCTAGACCATTCCTTCCTAGGTTACCTCTGTTGGCTCTGTCAAAATTCAGTTTCTTCCATCCAATCTAAGGGGCCTGCCAAATCACTAGTTTCCTATTTGCCTTCTTATCTTTCCATGTATGATCCCCGAGCTTCTTAAAACACCACGATGCCTCCATGTCGTTGTCCCATTTCGACTGGAATTTAAAGTGCAAAACTTGTATCATGTTTTTTACTACTTCCTCAATAGTGATTTGAATCTTATTTTTGAGCGGCCTAACCTCCAAAGATTCATCCTAAAAAAATCTTATGTTACACTCCTTCCATACATGCTAAATTAGAAGGGAGGGACACACTATCCAAAGTAAACCCCATTTAGAGTGTCTATGATGTATAGGCCACGAAGATAGGAAATCTTTAAGCATTTAATTCCTAACTGCAAACTATTGCAGCAATCCTAACATCCAATCCCAACACTCTTGGGCAAAAGGGCACCAAAACAATAGGTGATCGACTGTCTCCTCCTCCTATTTACACATGATACACCAATTAGGGCTCAAGATCCCTATCATCTTCAGACTGCTGCCTGTCAGAATCCTTCCATGTAAGACAATCCAAAGAAAAGCCCCAGCCTTCAAAAGAGGCCATTTACCCCAACAAAGAATCGAAGGCCACTTGAAACTCTTGTTTCTATATCTTTGTAGTTCATACCCTAGACTGACTTTATATTCTCCCGATTTGGAAGTGCTCCATATCAATTCGTCCTCTGCTTCTGAAGGAAGCACTATTTTTTTAGACAATAGCTCTGCTAGCCTACGTTGATTGACCGAATTACCATCCCCCACTTTTTTCCATCCCATCAGAGAAGAGGAGCTTGAAGGACTGGGAGAGTAATCCGCCACCCACTGGCCCATCAAAGCTTCCATCTGATTTACCCAATTTTTATCTTCAAAATAATCTATCAAGGGAAAATCTCCATTCCAAGAATCTTTCCAAAACCTTGCTCTTTGACCATTGCCCACTTTCCACATAAGATGATATGTTAGGAGAACTCGACTATCCCATAGAAACGTCCACATAGGAGAGGCTTTGACCAAGTTTTCCACTGTCAAAATTATGTCAAGGTCAAAATAGTCCATATATTTAGTAGCCATGACTCTACACCACGGCTTCGTCGGGGATTTAAACATTTTCCACGCCAATTTAGCACCCAGAGCTTGATTTTGCAATCTCATTTTCCGCAGTCCAGCTCCTCCTTCCTCCTTGATCATGCATGTCACATCCCAGTTGATAAGAGGAATCTTTTCTTCTTCTTTCGAGCCCTCCCATAAAAATTTTTTCAACAAACCATCTAGGACAAAGGTTTCTCTATTAGACAATTTATATACCGACATGTAATAAATAGGAATAGTCGAAAGTATAGATTTAATCATTTGGATTCTTCTCGCCTGGGATAGCCACTTGTTTTTTGAAGTTGACGCTTTGTTTCGGTATTTATTAAGAACCTCCTCCCAAGTTTTGAAATCAATATGACCCGTAAAGAGAGGAACTCCAAGATATACAATGGGGAATTCTCCTACTTCAAATCCCAGGATGTGAATAATTTTGTTTTGCACTCTCCTATTGGTATTAAGGAAGAACACCAATTACTTATTCTTATTCATGCTCTGACCCGAGTCACTCTCATAGCTGTCCAACACCTCTTTGAAAACCTTGGCCTCCCTAATAGTAGCTTCTCTGAAGAGGATGATGTCATCTACAAATTGAGAATGTGAAATAGGATCTAGATTATCGTGAATTGAAATCCCTTTCCAGCGACCCAAATTGGTCTATTTTTTTATATTTCTACCCAAAACTTCTGCCATTAACACAAATAGGAAGGGAGATAGGGGATCACCTTGTCTTAACCCATTAGAAGCTTGGAAGAATCAACACACCGATCCATTAACGAGGACAAAAAAATGGACAAAAGACAAACAATGTGAAATGCACATAATCCATGCTTTGTGAAATCCAAATCGAAGAAGGACTTTGATAAGAAAAGACCACCTGACTCTATCATATGCCTTACTGACATCTAATTTAACAATCATACCTTGTTTCTTATCAGTATGCAAAGAATGCAAGGATTCTCCCGCTAAGAGGATACTATCCATAATTTCTCGACCAGGCACAAAACCATGTTGCTCAACCGAAATGTATCTATTGAGCATCGGTTTCAATATGTTGACCATTGCCTTTGACACAATTTTATATATAGAGTTTCATAGTGAGATCGGTCGGTAGTCTGCCATGTACTCGCAAACTTGTTTCTTAGGGTACAAGGCAATTACTGTATTATTCAATTCTCTGACAAAATTACTTTTTTTCCTAAAGTCTTCCACCACCTTGAGGGTGTCATCACCCATAAAACTCCAGCACTTTTGATAAAACTAAGAGGAAATCCCGTCAGGGCCTATAACTTTATCAGGAAGGTTGTCAGATGTAGCTTTTTTGATCTCCTATTTTGAGAAAGGACGCATCAACTCTAAATTGTCTGCCTTTGATACAACCTTATTAATAACATCTAGCAATGGGGAAGGCTCCTACGAACCATTGTCAAAGCACTCTCTGAGCATCGTTTTGAAATGGTTAACTGTTATATCTTCAATGACTCCACCTTCTTCCTGCCACACCCCCTGACTATCTTGGATACGATTAATTCTATTATGATATCTTTTAATCTACTTTAATTTATTCCTCTTGAAAATAAATATACTAATTTCATTTTCATTTGAAAATTTAGTTTACAAAAACTATTTTACTTTTTTTTTAATATAAATTCTTCTTTTATTTTAAAAAACTAAAATTTCTTACTTTATTAAGAAATAAAAAATAATATATATTACAATATTACTTAAAAATATATTTTTAAAATTAAATATCTAGATATAATTATGTTTTGGGTTTTATACAAACAATTATTACATAAGACTGTTACTGTTGAATACCTATCAACATAAAAATAAAATAAAACATAAACAATATATTCTGAACGAAGACAAACAAAATAAAGAAGTGATTCCAGATTTCACCGTGATTTTGTTTTTTTCACTTTGCTTCAATAGCTTACATTCACGGCTATCTACATTAATGCTGCTGGTTTAGCGTTGAATACTGCTCCTTGTAATAATACATACACCAAAACGACATTTACACGTGTATGTCATTTCTTGTGGATTTCCTCTATAATTTTATGTCTCGTCAACAACATTTTCAATGGCTTATTTTCTAATGATTGTTCGTTTGGTCATTCTTTTATTATTTATTTATTGTTTGTTTGATCACTTAATCGTCACATCATAGAAAATTGCAAGTCTATACAACAATATTTTCCCACCTACATCTTCATTTTATTTGAATGTCTCCAAGGCAGTATTTTGTTCTTCACCTCCAAACTTTTTCTTTGGTTGATTACATTAGCATTTAATATCCGATGACACTCGACTTTGTAACTTCGGTTATCCACTCTGCTGGATGGAATGCTTATTTTTGGGGGAACAACTGCAGTTCTACGAATAAATTTCTTTGACAAGCATGCCTGGAAAACTATATTAATTCCATTTCACAATTGGTAATGTTTCATTTACATCCATCTTTCAGCCTACAATAATTCACCATACAGACAGCCATTCTTCCACGCCCACTTCTCTAATTACAGGGGAAATTCGGCGTGACTTGCGAGGTTTTCAAAGGAGTTCTTCCGCGCAGAGGCCAAAATGGTCTTGTCTGCTACAACGAAATAAGCTGCTCCACTCACTGCATCCACCCATAAATATGCACATATATTATTCAGCTGAAGTCAAATTCCATCCCCAATAACAAAGAAAAGAAACAGAGCACTTAATATTACTCCAACTTACTTAGAGAGATGATATGTGCCTGAGCTGCATAGTTGAGATTCGCCCGTGCCCAAGGAATGGCCCGTGCTCCCATCATCTGTTACATCATAATAAATTCGTATCAACATCACATTATATATTAATGAGATTCAAGCATGAACAAAAGTAAGAATGTGATTGAACTGTTCTTGTAAATTCATATCAATTACAATGCATATAATGAGAAGGCAACGCTAATATTTAGGAAAACGCATGAAAAAGTATATAATTGATTACTGACCAAGGGGATTCCAGATGCTATGAATGCAATTGTGGCTGCCTTCGCCCCTGCTTTCACCCCATCTGTATTCAAATATATATATGTAATAAGTCCATTAGTTCGCATGAGGCCTCATCCTGCTTTCCAATCAGAAACTCTTTAACACACAACAGATCTAAATATACAAATCTGAGCAGGAAATAAGAGAAATTGGGGATGATAAAATTAAGTGCTATGATTACCGTGTGAGTATTGCTTTGCTCTGTGCTGGGCAATGTCATTTGGGGTACTACTGTTATGAGAAGAAGGCAGGGAAGCCTTGCTCATGTCTTGCCTCCTCACTGTCCACCACTCTCGTGCATCCATGGCAATACCCATCATAGAAACTGAGGATATTATGCTTACAAATTTGCTAATTTTCTACTGATTTTACGCACACAACCTAAACGCTCTCAGATGAAGAGACAACGAAGTAAAGAGGTATAAATAGAAGGAGGTCGCAGGAGCAGGTGGGTGGAAGAGGGGATTTTACGATAAACCGGGGTGCGCCGCAGAAACTACCTCTCCCATACAGTCTAATTTGTTGTCGCCTACCTAAAGTCTGTCCTAAAAATTGGACAAATTTTGTGTAAAGAATACTGGACAAGACAGTGTATATTCACTCCGAGGTCTATGGATTGAATCTACACCTTACACGTTTGGAAATTTGCAGAAAACGACTCTGTTCTGCTAATACAGTCGGTTGCACGGAAAACAAGGTAGTATTTGCTTCTTTTTAGAAACCGGCGGCGAGGTGGGTATTGAGGAAAAGTGTATTCTATTCATCCCTGGTTTTGGTGTAACCACCATTTTAACTGTGAAAATGCTTCACACTTCCCGTTTTAAGATTGGTTGTCGAGGAACACTCTGCACGGATTTATATTTTTATCATATGACATCACATTGCTTCCCACTTACCGATAAGAGTTTTACTTTATTGTGGTTTATTTAAGAATTGATAAAAAAGTTGGGCACAGCATGTGAAGCCAATTGAACAGAGCATTTTATTGTCAAAATTGAATGTTGATTAAATATTTTCTTTTTAAAATCAGTTTAAAAGGTTATTTAATGTTTCGACGGTTTGATCTGCGAATAATTTTACCTCTCACAGGTTGCAGTTTATATTTGTTTATAATGATCATCAACTAAACTGATTTTAATTAGTCAATATTTGGTTAGATAAAGATTCTCTTCCTATTTTATTAGGAATTTGTTAACTTACAATTTTAATTGGATGTTCAATTTAAATGATGATTTATACGTTATATGATATACATTTGTTTTTTTATAGATTTTTTAAATGAATAAGTGTTTTTAGTACTAATTATAAAATGATATTGTGCATTCATAAAGAAGTGGTCAGAAAACATCTCATCACTAATGTCCAAACAAGGCTTAAGTTTGGAGTGAGATAACATAAAACATGAATAAGTTACTAAATTCTTGGGTGGAAAACATCTCACCACTAATTTTGAGAGGAAAAGTGAGTCAAGAAAACCCTTCAAACATGCTACATGGAGTATGGCCCTAATAATCCATTAATACTTGCAAGTGGGTCACCTCAATTACAACTTTCTCCATTTGCACTTGGATATGCAATAATACATTATAAAAAATCATTACTTTTAGTATAAATTAAAAAATGTTAATCAAAATTAGAAAATCCTAGAAAGCATCACAATTTATATATTTCTATATGCAAAAGAGAACTAATGATAACATATGACAAAAAATGGCTATGATTAGAATGCCTTTGAATAACTCAACTCTAATGCAATCTAGTCTAGTGCACTTCGCTTTAACGATATACTATGACCCAATCGAGTGCTTAATGTAATGATGTCATGTCATACTCTATATAGTGTTATAGTGAGTGGGACATTTTAGTATGACTATTGGTAGACCCTAAGGAGCTAGGCTCTCTAGTGGAGTGTTCTTGTACTTGTCCTTTCATTGATAGAGGAGTTAGTAGTTCTTAGAGCAACTAAGTCTCTTTCTATATCTATTCTTGTAGCTAGGGAGCAAGAGGCTTCGTCGAGGTTTGAAATTATTTCTAATGAGAGAATCCTTTTATCTCTAGGACACTACGAATCTAGGTCCAAACATTTTTAGCTTTGGAAAAAAACCATAAGATATGTTTGAGAGATTCTTGGTGCCAACAAAAAGGTCTTTGAGGAATAGGAACACCTAAAGAGGCCAATTTAGAACCAACAGGGAGACCTTAACAAAATGGATATAGGTAAAGTGAACTAATTTAGGCTCAAGAACTATCAACCTAATGGTGTGAAACCTATGTTATTAGATTGACATGGGTGACTACAAATGAAACCATTGATTTAAGGTGTGCACTAATGGAAAATGAGGAAAAAGAAAACATACCTTTACTAAGGCTTACAATTTTGAAATACCATATTTAGACACCACTTTTAGTCTTCTGCCAAGGTTTGTAAGATCTTATTCCAATTCTATAGACCATATCAGCTGAGATGAATTCTAAAACTATGTCTAAGGTTTCTCAATCCTATTTGGAAAGATATAATTGAGGTTTGGTTCATTTCAAAGAAACATATTCTTAGTTGTTTTGGAAAAACATATCAAAGAACATTTTGGTCTCGTTATTGAAAAATCTTAGAGCAAGAGCCCTAGGAGTCCTTATAAGATGATGATTCTAACACTAATTTAATAAAACCAACAAAATTTTCATTGGCTGACTAGAAAGACCAACAGGAAAGATGGAATCATTTTACTGCAACTAGGGCTTCATAGCTTCCCAATCTTACCAAATACTTTATTATCACAAAGATTCATTGAATCTAAACAACCTCTTTCATAACAAGAATGGTATGAAGTCCTATCCACTTCCAAGCTATTCACCCAAGTGCATGGCTAAGGAAATACACTTTTGTGCTAATACTTTTTGAGTTTCATTATCCTAAAAAATAGGAATGATCCACTTAGTGTATATGTCCAAGCTTTTGTGTCAAGTATAGATTAATTTCATTCTTCTTGATTCATGAAGAAGAAAACAAAATTCCTAAGATATCAAATAAAAATCTTGACTATCTAGAGAAGATGAAAGAAAATCATCCAACTAGCATTGATATCAAGATTGATCCACTTATTGCATAAGGACAAGCACATGGTTAAGTATAGAGTATTTATAGTCCTCATGACTCATGAGGAAGACAAAAAAAACACCTAAGCCACCCAATGGAGACCTTGGTGATTATCTAGAGAAGATCAAATAAAATCATGAATGAGTATATCTAACATCAAATAAGAATATTTTAATTGAACTGGACATGAGGAGTAGAGAACATAAGTTTTCATAATAATCTAAAAGAAGGTCAAGAGAATTTTCAAGTACTAGATTTAGGTGTTTGGTAGATTTTTTAAGGGTAAATACTTTTGATTATAGCTATGAAAAAATGAGGCCACACATAAGGGACCTCATCCCCATCATGAACACTTAGCAATATATAGGAGTGAGGGTTTGAACTTGATGGAAATAAGATCACACCACCGTAATTTAACCATCACACAATGAAATTAGTAATTAAGTATTTTGTGACTTAATAAGATCATTTATTTTCAATTCTAGAAAGGATAGCTTTCCATAAAGAGCATGAATATACTTGAAAGGTAAAGGGTATGCCAAAGATCCCAAAAATTTCATCATGGTCAATTCACTTCCATTTATAACAACTAAGGCAATAAGACTTACAAGGGAACTATTATTAGTAGCATTGCATCTTTTACAATTAAATGGTAATGTCAGAGGCCTTGTAAAAATATTAAAAATAGTAAAAAACATTCTATATGTTATTTTCTTTCTCCAAGAGAGATAAAATAATCATCTACAAAATGACCATTGATAATTTAACTTGGAGAGTAGGTAAAATAATAATTTTTTGAAAATTTTATGAGAGGGAAAACGAGCTAGGTGGTATCCAAAATCTTCATTGAAAACCACATATAAAGTGAGCCTAGAATTATCATGAGTGTAATGATGCTTTAAAATAATACCTTAGTATTATTCTTATATTACTTCTCATTCTTGAAATGAATCTTTTCTTAAATTAACTAATCACTCTAGTTGATCTTCATGAGGTTGTATTTTCAATGGATAATGACAACTCATGAATGTAATTTATTTTCTTGTAAGTTTTATAAGACTCTTTGGAAGTTAGTTGGAGAGGATTTTCATAAAATTTTCTTGGAATCCTTTTACTCTAGTTCCTTTGAAAAATATATATAAATAAATTAATATTAAATTCATACCTAAGCCTAGGGTAAGTGCACAAAGATGGGGGACCAAAAAGGGGGTATAAGATGCCACTTTTTTCCTGAAATCAGCAAACTCTGAACTTCAACAAGAAATTGAAGATAGTTAGACTCAAAATTTTAAGATGCGACAAAAAAAAGAGTTGTAATACTCTGAATCTAGTTCCTAAACTACTAACTTATTTTGAAAATGGTGCAGATTAAGGCCCTCAAAAAGGGGGAGCACAAAAAGTGGTCTTGGTTTTTGTCCAAAAACATAACATAGCATCTGGTGTGCTCCTTCTAAAATGTTAACTTTTTTTTTGAATTTTTTTAATTGCTCTAGTGAGAAGTTAGCTAACACCACGTAGTTTATCCCGGATTTTTTTGGTAATTTTTTATGAATGTATAATTTTTGATGAATTTACGAAGTGCACACATCTTGAAAACATGAAATTTCTGTGTGCTCCCCCTAGAAATCATTTAAAACTAATTGAAAATCAAATTTTCTTTTCTTTTTAAAGTGTGTAGAATGGAGTCTAGTTTCTAAAAATGTAACTTGTTGCAAAATTCGATGAATGAGCCAAAATCTATGCCCGAAATACTACATGTTGGTATTTTACAAAAAATGGACATACACAAAAGAAATTAGAGTTGAAAAACTTAACATAATCAGAATTCAAAATAAATTATATGCTTAGATAGCTAACAGAGAGATCTGCAATATCACATCGTTTGATTTTTACGTTCTTGAGCCACGACTAAACCTGATGAGGATCACACACAAAAAGATGTCATTTTTTTGTATGTCTGCTGGAAAACATGTCTCAGGCCTATTTCAATCATCCAAGTCTTTGGGTTGGATCTCCAAGGAAAATCCAAGCCTTAGGATTGGTAAATTCAAATGCTTTACAAAGCGTGCATGCCCTATTTAAATCTATGACTTTCATAGCGTGTGCACCCTATGAAAGTCATAGATTTCAATAGGGCGTGCTCCCTATGTAAGACATAGATTTATATAGTGATGAGAAATAGTCAAAGTGAGAGGAAGAGAGAGAGAGAGAGAGAGAGAGAGAGAGAGAGAGAGAGAGAGAGAGAGAGAGAGAGAGAGAGATGTTTTTGTGTGTGTATGTGTGTGCAAGGATGGCATACTCGCCCTTGTTTGCATAATACAGTCGCACGACCAAAAAAACTCATTTTCCACTTCAGGGGTGGGAGGATTTATACAAATATTACATTTAAGTATAAGTTTGATTTATTTAATTTCTTCTTCTTTAAGTTATATTTGTATAAATTATAAAATATAATACTTCCAAGATGTTTGGGATAGGTTCCAGCTTCATAGGAGTTAAGATGCAGATTCTAGATTTGGGGGGTTTTCAAAAAATTCCAGACTTAGCCAAATTTCAGGATTCAGCAAGCCTTTAGCAGGGTTACCTCCCACAATCCATCATGGATTTCTAAGGTCAAACTGAAGCTGGCAAAAGGATTCCCAAAGGGTTTTAACTCATTTTATCACAAATCACTTGGTTTCGACCCCATCTCTCTCTCTCTCTCTCTCTCTCCACCTTCAAACCCTATATTTTCCCTTATTACCCTCTTTCACCCCCTCTCTCTCTCTCACACACACACATGCTCTCTGCCACCTTCCTACTCTCTCTCTCTCTCTCTCTCTCTCTCTCTCCACCTTCATACCCTATATTTTCCCTTATTACCCTCTTTCACCCTCTCTCTCTCTCACACACACACACACATCACCCTCTCTCTCCCCCTTATCTCCTCTCTCTCTCTCATCACCCTCTCTTTCACCCTTATCTCTCTCTCTCTCTCTCTCTCATCACCCTCTCTTTCACCCTTATCTCTCTCTCTCTCTCTCTCTCTCTCTCTCTCTCTCTCTCTCTCTCTCTCTCTCTCTCTCTCTCTCTCTCTCTCTCTCTTGTCATAGGAATCCTAGTTTAGCAATCCTTTTGCCAGCTTCAGTTTGACCTTAGAAATCCATGATGGATTGTGGGAGGTAACCCTGCTAAAGGCTTGCTGAATCCTGAAATTTGGCTAAGTCTGGAATTTTTTGAAAACCCCCAAAATCTAGAATCTGCATCTTAACTCCTATGAAGCTGGAACCTATCCCAAACATCCTGGAAGTATTATATTTTATATTTTATATAAATATAAATTAAAATCTTATACTTAAATGCTATATTTGTATAAATGACCCTCTCTCTCTCTCTCTCTCCCCCCCATTATCACCTTCTCTCTATCCCTTATCTCTCTCTCTCTTTCTAGTTTTCATAGGGTGCACATGCTATGTGAGAATATGGATTACACTTTTGTGGCTTTGCATAGGGCGCACGGGGGATGGAAATTTTGGGGTTTTAGAAAGCGCGTGCACCCTATTTAGCGCACACACTATTTGGTGTACGCCCTATTTGCCGTGCACACTTTGTTTTGGATTGCCCATGCCTAAGGCTTGGGAAACCCAAGCCATAGGGCCCACGCCTTTTAGTGCATATGCACTATGCGTGATGGGGGACCAAAAAGAAAAGTGGCATCTTTTTGGCCCCCTATCTTTGTGCATATACCCCCTAGAGATATTGAAGAATATAACTACAACTAGAGATCAATTAACCTACTCAATTTCTCCTGCAAGATCATTTCCCATGGTATTTCTTTTAAATAAGACCATCTCCTTCCACATATAATGCATCTAAAAAAAATAGCTTCATCAAGTGCAGGCATATTTTGAATAATACAATTGTAATTTAGAAAGGTATGGAAACAACCAAGAGATTGCATCAATAAGTTATGTTCATCATGACCATATTGAGTGGCCTTTTATCCTTGTCATGCTTCTATCTTTAGGATTTTTCCTTTAGTTTGTGAAATATAATTGCATGATTTTTTCAAATGGCTCTAATTTTTTCACTATCAATGGAAATGAATCTAGAGCCTTTGGGCTTAGGTCAATACATATTAAGGATATTTATACATCCAATATTTTATGTGCTTATTGGTAAGGGATTTGAATATATTTTCACCAGTTTTATTTCTCATAATTTGGTAAAAGATATTTCTTTACCTACTTTCATAGATCAATTAAAGAATGGGCATTTTGTTAATGACTTGTTTCTTACTATTCTGGAATATGAAAGTAACATCAATCAAGCCCTACATTATCTTGGATATTTTTTTGTAAAGCACCATGTTCTTGTAGTCCATGGTAGTAACCTCAATGTTTTAAGAAATTATTATCACCTATTACTCTTTGATTTAACACTTTTTTCATAAAAGTAGATTGAGTGCATGAATTTTTCAAAGATTATTAGGTATCTATTTTAAACTTCAAGCATTCTCATCCTCTGTATTATAGGTTGTTGGCTCGTATATTGAAAAGAAACTATCTCATTAGATTACTGAGCTACTTTCTTTTCTTGAAAAATTCTAAGTATGCTCAAAGAAGCTAATAGCTATTCATGTTTTCTAATCACCCTATTGGGTTCCTTCTAAAGCTTCTTATTAGAATTTTTTAAGGTTATCGGGAAATTCACCACTAAAAACCATTACAGTTTTCATCATGTGTCATGAGAGTCCTTTTTGTCTCACTCATTATTCTAGAGGGTTGGGTTTGATTTCCAACTAGTAACAAGGATATCCTTGTGTTCCAAAAAGATTATGTAAGATTTTAAAACCAATACATAATTTACAACGTTTATGTGTCATTCCATCTCTATAGGTGTTCCTTACAAGAAGCAAGTGTGGCAAGCCCGATTAGCCTTCATACCCTTTTTAGGTCATGAAGAAGCCCATCTAGATTCATTATAATTTTGTGATGAAAAGAATTTGAAGAACTTGAGAAGGCATCAATACATGGATAGTTTGGAATGGAAAATGATTTTGCATAGGTATTTCTATTAATAAATAATCTATATGGCGGCCTCTTGTTATCTCTTGTCAAGATTATTCTCTAGCCTTGAGGCTTAATGTGTCCATGCTTTGAGGTTTCTCAAGAAATGAATCAAGACCTTTCCAATTTTTTTTTCCAGAATGGCTAAGAATTTTCTTGCTTGTCCTATAGCCAAATAAAAGTTTTAATTGTTCAACTAGGACCTCAAAACCTTTTAGGTCATTTTTTATTCTATTCCATGAGATATGATTCACAAGATTGGATTTTATTGTTTCAATTCCTAGTGGAAAGATTGGAAATGGTATCTTGGAGCACCATTGTGCAATTGCAATCCCCATAAGGGATATTCATATCTCTCTTATCATTTGTTTATGATGCTTATTTTAGGCTAGAAATATTTATTCCAATCCTCTTTAAGCTCTTGACAACATAATTTTCACAATATCTGACCAGCTACTCTTAAGCCAAAGCTTGCTCATTTATCCTATTGTATTCTTTTCCTAGGTGCTCTAGTTAGCTATAAATTAACTCATGTTAGGACTTGGGATACTCAATTCTAATCTTATACTCATTAAGAATATCTTAAGCACCTTGTTTAGTTTTATTTAGAGCTTAATTGTGTAAAATTGCATTCATAATTTCTCCATACCTTTATGGCTTGATCCATTCTCATGGCATAAGAATTTTGTTAAGGGATTGGACTAGAATTCCCTCTAAATTTGCTCATATTTCGCATGATTTGAAGGTGAAAATTATTTTCATCATATAGGAAATGATACAAATTCTACTTTATTTTCTAGATGTTTTGTTGATGCTAATTTCTCACTTTACAATAAGGCTATGATTTTATTTAATGTACTTATAGAGATCTATATGTAATCTAGAATTCCACGTCTTGTTTCCTTAGATCATTAGGACAAATCCTTGTACACTATTATAGAGTCCCTTTGACTTGATCCGTAGCCAAGGCTATTCTCTACCTTATGGGTGTCATCGAAAATGTAGTCAAATATAATGAACAAGATACACCACCAATCTGCTTGTCCTTGGACTGGTGGTAGACAACCTAAGACAGCTTATTTATTTAAAATAAATTTAGAAATTAACTATCATTTTAAAAAAAATATGTTGAAGTTATTTCCTCCTCTCATAAAAATTTTCGGTCTATTTATTCGAAAGTAAAATTGTCATTACGATCCTTTTGTTAAAATGTCCACTATCATCCAACGTCACTCGACTTGGTAACTTCGGTTGTCGAGTGTGGTGCATAGAATGATTGTTTTTGAGGCACGTCACAATGAATTTCTTAGCGAAGCATAACCACGTTCATTCTAATATCTTGAATTCCATCTCATAAATGGCTACCAGTGATTGCGTGCATATAAACAAGCATACATATTATTTAGGTGACAAGTTTTTTTTTCCTGCAATGAATAACCATGTCAAACCTGCCTACTTTTACCCGCTCTGAGACATAGATTTACGTCCTTGCTTACGTTTGTGTTTGAAATTTTGAATTGAGAGTGTCGATGATTATTTATTTAACATTGCCTCTCAAACTTAGGAAAGTTCGCCTTAAATCAGCAAGGACTAAATTGCCGTCTTTGCAAAGACGATTTTAATAATGCAAAAAAAGAAAAACGAGAGATGATAAATATAATCTTAGTAAGAATGCAAAAGAATAGCTTGTATTGAATTGACTGAATTAACAGAATTTATATTATAAAGTATCAGTTATTGTATGGGGAGGCTCCAACCAAATTGTTATATCAAACTAATTTCCAATTTTTATTTTGTCATGGGTTGCTCCAACAAAATTTCTACATTTTTTATTTACTAGGTCAACAACCATCTTTAAGTATGGCATGGTTCTTACCAAATTGGCAAATTAATTTCTAAATTTCCAAATTGTTATCATTAGCACCTTATCATTGGTCTAGCTTAGCCCTGTTTAACAATATATCCTTAATAACTAGCATCACCATTGTCACTATCCCCCTTTTGCATTATATATATATATATGTATGTATGTATGTATGTATGTATCCAATTTTTGAATAACTTTACTCCTATCAATATCAATTTTTCTATCTTTGAGACTTTTAATAATTCCATTACATATGACTAAATATTGTTAAAAGTTATTTCATACATCATGTATGCCTATTATTGCTTCTACATTTTAGAAATGTATATAACACCATTTCACAAAAAGAATGTGTTTTAGATCAATTCTCTTATTTATCTACATGCTTTGTTGTAGCTTTGATCATATTCCACATGCGTATATATGAGGACAATCACAACTATAAGATTCAAACAATAGATTGGATATTTTTTTATTTTTTAATGGATCTCCATATGTTGTTCTAAAGCTCACTTTTTGCACAAGCTAGACAAATATTAGCATATACTAATGGATTTTGTTTACACTTGTCAAACACAATTAAAACTCTTTGAAAACCTTTCAACCAGTCTATTTTATACACATGTAACGATGATTACAAAACATGTGACAAAATATGTAAAACATTTTACAATAAAACTTGTGTGCATGTAGCATTTTAGAGACCTAAGATTGTGTAGTGTTAAAGTACAATTATATTAAAAAATATCTTTAATAGGTTTGAAGTAATACTACATTAAAAAAATTACTAGCTCTACATAACATTTTGCAAAGCTGTAATATTGTTCTATGTACATCAACTACTCAACTAAAACATTCACAAAAATCTATTTTTTTATTTTTCAAATCATCAAAATGACTTGAGTCCAAATTCAAAATTATGACAAATATCCAATATTTAACTCCTAACAATATTTTTTTCATCATAGCCACCTAAATTACTAAATGCACACTTATAGAAATCTAGACTATGAGAAGCCAACAATATTTCATTGCTAGCAATGTTTTCGTCGTGGCCATTTGAAGTATTCTTAAATCTACCTTAAACCTTAAAAAGCGAGGCCTACATTTGAACTTGTCTTAAAACGGAACAAGCTAAATCATCAAATCTAGAAATCAAAAGTTGATGCTCAGTCAAAGTTAATAGCTTGGGAAGTGGTCCACATTAAGATGTCCATCGATGAGAGTCTCTCCTCCATTTTCCCACTCCTAATTGGCAATGTCTAAACAACAAACTAAAACGCATATCTTACCAAGGGGGACACTAAGTATTTTTTTCGAACTTACTTTATATATTTTACGGTTTAGTTTGTTGGATAGCCACTACCCTCCTAGTTTACCTCTTTTACTTCAAAAAGGAATATAAAATATGCTTGTTGGTTTTGTGCACATGCTCAACAATTGTGGTGCTCTCTATTTGTCATCCTCCTAGCTCTCTTTCCTCAAAAGATTTTGGAAAACTATACTTTTTGGACTTTTCTCTCATCACAATGTCATCACCCAAACTTTGAGACGAGTTATTATTAACTTTATTTAGAAATTTAGATGTCTTAGTCTTTTTTTCCTTTCACGTTGAAATTCAGATGACTGTTTGAACTTGACCCTTTGTATTAACATTCTACAAAATATTTCTTAATTAAATTCAAAGTGTATCTAAATTTTACACAACATTCAAGTTCAAATTAAAAAGTATCAAGACAATTGCAGCAATCCACTTTTGAAGACTGTGCCAACTATTGAGCCCCATGACAATAGTAAATGTACTTTTTGAGGTTAATTTAATCTATGAAGGGGTTTGGAGCTTCTTGTCCCTACAAGCAAGGAGACGTTATTTTTACTTGTAGCTGATGTTATGTTCCTATAGCTACCATTTTCTTGCTGTCGTGCAATATCTTATCATTTTATAATTGTTATGAAACATCTTATAACTTTAAAGTAGTAATTACTTGTTTGGACGGGACTATCAGCTCTATTAGGTTGATTATTGTGGAGAAGTGATTGTTGTTTATTGCTATTTGCTGTTGAGCTGCTGAACAGGGAAAAAAACTGATAATACTTTTTTTAATTCCTTTTTCTTACTCGAATAAAAAAATTAATAACGAGATGAAATCCTCTAAAGTAGGTAAACCTATATTGGTAAAGGTGAAGAATTGTGAAGGAAATAAATTAAATGATAAATATAATTTCCTGTACTATGTTTCTGGACAGCCAATCGTAATTAGAGAAGTGGAAAGCATTGAGCAGTGAGCATTACGAGTGCACGAAAACCGGGGTCTGCAAAATACAGCTTAACTGAGGGAAGGCAGAGTCCGTCGATCGCTCAATGGTTTTTGGTAGAACAAATGAAAACTTGGTGCTTTCTCGGCTAAGCGCCGGTATTCAGCGGATGGAATCGATTTTCTTCGAGTGGACTGCACCAAACCAGATCTACCCACAATACTGAATGTATCTCTTTCGATTCCCAATCTGCTGTTTTCCGCGGCGGACCCCGGTTTATGCTCCATCCCTTTCAACTTCCCTTCTCCTTC
The DNA here is from genome assembly GCA_027943335.1 of Chamaecyparis obtusa. Lineage (NCBI taxonomy): Eukaryota > Viridiplantae > Streptophyta > Pinopsida > Cupressales > Cupressaceae > Chamaecyparis > Chamaecyparis obtusa. The sequence goes on from BSBK01009670.1 coordinate 245,844, forward strand.
CTGCAAACTTCTTTATATACCCCGATGCTTCATTATCTCTGTACCCGAGAGCGTTTAAGTTGTCTGTTAAATTCACAGAACAGAACAGAACACAGTTTTAAGCTTTTCAACCTCAATTTTTGAGTTATGGGTATTGCAAATAATGCACGCAAGTGGTGGGCAGTGAGGAGGCAGGACATGGCCATGGCTTCCACGCCTTTTCGCCTGACTAAACCCAATTCCACTGCTCAACTCACAGCGAAGCAATGTTCACAAGGTAGTCACAAAATTCCTACTTTTCTTCCACGATTCCTACTTTTATTTGATCAGATTAGCATTCGTTTAGACGTGTGTTAAAGGCAATGTAAACCAGGTAACTGTTACAAAATCAGGGCGAGCCATATCTGTTTGGTGAATGTGGGTGTTGACATATATTTGTATGCAGATGGAGTGAAAGCAGGGGCAAAGGCAGCCGCAATTGCATTCGTTGCATCTGCAGTTCCCGTGGTCAGTATTACTGATTATTGTCCTTGGTCACGACTTACCCTGAATATTTGTATTGCCTATTCAGTATATATGCAATGTAATTGATACGAGTTTATTATGATGTAAACAGATGATGGGAGCACGGGCAATTCCTTGGGCAAGGGCGAATCTGAACTATGCAGCTCAGGCGCATATCATCTCTCTAAGTAAGTTAGGTGCTCTGTTTCTTTTCTTTCTTCCTTGGCAGGGAATTTGAGTACACCTTATTAATATGCATGCTTTTTGGGGGTGTACGCAGTCACGGGAGCAGCATATTTCATCGTGGCGGATAAGACTATTTTGGCCTCTGCCCGGAAAAACTCCTTGGAAGAATTAGCGAGTCATGGGGAACCCTCCTTTTGAATGGCGGGCACAATCCTGTACAAAGTATCGACTGTAGTTAGGGTATACAAAGTACCGACTGCAGTCATGGCTGGTGGTTAGGGCATGGAAGTGAATGGTTATCACGTCACGATTTCAGGTGGTGTAAAAATACAAAAATCTTCGCATTTCCCTCAAACGGGAGGAACGATGGAAAAACTAGTATAAATTATTCAAGACCATTTCACCCCATGCGGAATATGACATGAGTTTGAAGACCATATGTGATCTTTGACTGTGACAATCTTCATTATATTATCTAAATCTCATTGTAATATTTGTCTCACCTTATCTTGAATGATAAGATGAAGTCAATGAACTTTTAACTAGTTCAATAATATCTGTATTAGTAGTCGAAATTGGTGACACTAGACTATTTGTTTTTTTATCGTTTTTTAATAGTTTTATTTAACGCGCTTTTAAATCAATAACTTCATATCAGTTTCGTATTTTATAATAAAAAATCTAAATAAAAAATCTGAATGTGTATTTAATCTTATAATATGTATCTTTTTAACACTAAAAAATTGTCTTTACAAATCAATTATTTGTTTCACCTTTCACAACAAGCTAGAAGTTTATACATTTTAATATAATTTAGGCTTCCAAATGAATTCTCCACTCAAATATTTCAACAATCACTCTACATTCAGCATGACAAAACAATAAAAAGTTTATACATTTTAATATAATTTAGGCTTCCAAATGAATTCTCCACTCAAATATTTCAACAATCACTCTACATTCAGCATGACAAAACAATAAAAAGATATAATATTTCAAGGTAACAAAAACTTTCACTGCATGTCATTTATTTTTAGGAGGGCTAGTTAATCAAAGTTGGGATAGCAAAAGTATTTTTTTTAAGTAAGTTGCTACTATTAAAATTATTAGCTAAGAATGAAAAAAATAAAATTAAAATCTTATTTCATGTTTTCAAATGGTTGATTAAATGTGTTTGTTATTAAATTTGAAGAGGGCGTTCCATGCAATTTTTTTAAATTATGAGAAAATAATAGTTTAGAATCTTTCTTTTTCTATATTTCATAAAAAAAAAGTTGTTGAGAAATTGAAAATAAGTTACAAAAAAGAGGAGAAACTAGAAATAAGCACCAACTACGTATTGTCATAAATGTCAAGAAAATCTACAAGTTGCTTCCCACCTTTTAACATTTTCCTACACAAACGATTATTAATACTATTAATACAAATTTAAGATGTAAAATGTTTACCCTGCACACTAAATGCATTAAGAAATCAATATTTCTTGTACATTATAAATGTATTATAATAGATATTTGGTGCATTTTAAGTGTTGAATAGCTATTTCCATTAAGATGATTGTTTACTAATAAAAAGAAAAATTGAAGATTCTTGGGTCCACCAACTCTACAAATAATTTATAAATAAGTTGAACAATGGTTTCTAGTTTAAATAAGGTAAACAACCACATGAGAACCTACCCTTACAAGATGAAATGATGTTGCATGCTATCTTTCCATGTTATTGTAAATCCTTATTTAGAGACTTCTATTGCTATTTATCTCTCTAGTAGTTGGGGTAATAAAAAGTCCAGCTTAATGATAGAGGTAACATTCAATTGGTTTATATTTTCACGTCTCTAATTTTTGTGTGTATATAGTTTGTACATTAATTGGATGAGGGGATTCATATGGGTCCTCTCCCAAACTAAAACAAACAAGACAATACCTAAATTATAAACAAAAATCTATATATAATTAAAACAACAAGAGAGCCAATAGTAGGCTTAACATCTATAGAAATTTTTTTAAAAAACTATATATTGGTGCAACCCAAATTAAGCTCGTGTTGCAATGGTCTCTTGCTATGATGATAGAAAATTCCTTCTATCACCCATTAGGAACCTTCACCAATCACATATTTGAACCTTTTCTACCTTATTGCTTCAAATTTTCTTATGGATAAAGGTATCAAATTTACCACTCAAACCATTTCTTACATCCTCTAAACTAAGGTTTGAAATACCAATTCCTTTAATTGTGACAAAGAGACACTTGCTAACTCTGGTGACAAATTTCCAAGATCCTACTACTTCAACACCTCAATTTATTATGGTCCAGTGTAGTTTGAGAGGGAATATTGGTAGAAGGGATAATATTAGTAAAGAAACATCCATGGTTGAGCTAAACATGAGTAATTACTCAATTTAATTAGTAATGGAACCCATTGAAGATTGTAATCCAATCTCCTTTTCCTCATTATGCATTCCATTTGATGATTCCTAAGATGGTTACATCAATAGTATCTAGATTGGAGCCTTTTGAGATCGACATTTTTCACTCATAAACAAATATAGGATGAAAAATTCATATAATGAACAATAAGATAGAAGAAGTCAATTTGCAAGAAAATCCAAGGGTAGTGGTCCCAAGAGAGATTCTATATATATTCATCTCGATCAAAGATTTGATATGAAAATACTAAAATGTAGCATTTCTCCTAACAAATGGGTCCAAAAAGACACCTTGGAGGAAATTAATTTTTAAAAATCAAAATATGATAGTCATGACCATAACAAAGATTGTTACAACCATGGAATGAAGATAATTGAGCCCAAATTCACTCATTATTTTTGGATGAATTGTATTAGGAAAATTTCATCTAAGAGAAAATAAATAGAAGGGAATTTAATGTTTTGGCCACATAGCCTTCATCCAAAGGACCAAAGTTGACACATTCACAATATTTTTCATCAAATATGCCAATTGACGAGAAGGAAATCTAAATAGCTATAAAAGATTCCACATTTACCATAGGTAGCTACAACCATTAAGGATTTGTAATGAATTGGAGAGGAAATATCCCTAAAAAAACCAAATTTGTAGAGTGATTATTTGATTAGGGTACCTCCTTTGCAGTCCACTTTAGCTACCAAAGAGATCGAATCGATCAAGATATCTAGAAAACGCTTTCCCAAATTAGAAGCAAAGAGCTTACCTTTGCTTTTTTTTAAAACTTGAGACTATACATGATAAGGGTTAAGCACATTCTTATAGAGTTTTACCTATGTAGGAGGCACCCATTTGTCCCTATAAGAACTATAGATGGGATTGATGATTTGTCACTCCTCCTTTGCTAAGGAATTTCTACCTAGCTTTTCCAAACTAGATCACGATGAAATATATTGATTAAAACCACTCTGATCATCCTCTCCCACCTCTAGCAAGTCATAAAACATAAACTGTAGTAGTTAAAAGCCTTTTCACTATAAATCATATTTATAGGTCGTTTACTAACATTATTCCTATTCACCACTTTTTTTGAACTCCCTAAAGAGGTTTGATATAAATTTATTATTTTCCAATTACCTTTTTATTAAATTCAAACAATGATTAATTTACTCAAGATAGGGATTGAACAATTATTATTGGAACTTTGAGATCACAAAGTTTATGTTCCTTCAAGCTCATATTAATTGGTTATCATAATGCAGTACTTTTAAATATATTGCAATGATAGGGTCTAGTCGTTCTATGAGACTTGTTAAATATTTGGGCTTTGCCCATTATAATAATTAAGCATGATAATGTGAATGCATATAGACAACAATATTTGTCATATTTATTAACACTTGACATAACAAGTCTCTAAATATATATAACATTACCTTAGTTTTTCAATATTGGATATAAGATTTTAATTGAATATTTACAACATCTTTCATTAATTTTATAAACTTGTTATTAGAACTTTGGTGTTTTTTTTCCACTTTCAAAGATTTTTTGGTCATATTTCCAACAAATTAAAAGTGATCTCAAATTGGTAAATAACTATATAATTAATTGTGGTCATACATTCCATTAAGTTTTAGGTGTTACAATTCAAGGCATATAGAAAACTATCTTAGAACTCAATATTGTTATGTCGACAATCACAAGTTGTTTGGGGGAGAACTCACTACCACATAATTATATAGTTTGACATTTGAGTGTATATGATAGTGTAGATCCACTTGTGGCATGGTCTGGGCACATGAGGATATCTAGAAACATGTTAATTTTATAAGAATTTAAGAAAGGTAACACATGTAGTTAGAACAAATTAAGTATTTTAGTCTACTCTTTAGCCATCAATCGTGTTTAATTATGGTGTAGAAAGAGATGGCATGTTTTAGAGAAAGTTGGTCATTAGCCTTTGCACTGTGACTAGGTATAACTTATTATGTGTGGTGATCATCCATATGGAATATGAAGAAGTCATGAGTCATATTTAATGTGTGACATGGTGATGCCATCAAATGGTCATGAGATGTTTGAGTGCTAGGGATGCACTTGATAAATCAAATCAATGACATATGCATTTATAGGGTAGTAATAAACTTCCCAAAATTCATGTGTACCCTTTAAATTTATATTTTCAACATTCCCTCCATATATACTAGTATAATTAAAATGCCTTTCTATGGTTTCCATGTATCTTCTCTACCTATTTTCTTGTTAAATACCATTTTCACATCTCGTATAGATATATCGACCATATCAACCAAGGGCATTACCCACACCTATATTTCAATAAAACTAGATTTAATTTGCATCCCACATTAAAGCATATCCATATAGAGCCTATATATTTTATGGAAAATATGTCATCTCATAGAAGGCTTTCATTTAAAACTACATACATCTCAACCCCTAACTCTTGACATGCCAAGTCTTATAAAAAATCCACCTAATAACAAATATCTCAATTACAATAACATATAAATCTAAACTATAATATTAGGGTGTTATACTTGGTGATTCTTTTGGGTAGGGTTCTAGTATCAACAAAAAAATGTTTGACTAGTTTTAGGAAACTTGGGTATGATTGTATCAAACCTACATGACCTTAGTGTGACTACTATTTCCTTTTCCAATTATATTAGAGTTAGTATTAAGGAAGTGCCCGTAGGATTATGAGGTGCTAAAATAAAATAAGCTTATATACAAGGTGTAGAAAAAAGATAGCTTCACAACCCTAACAAGCAACAAAGTGAATGACATTTTCTCTTATTGACCTATGTAAAGTAATTTATAGAGGATTTAGAAAACCAAAATTGAACTTTGTACGCCCTTATATGCATGCTTCTCAAACCCCAATACCTAATCATATCACATTAATTAAATTATCTCATTTCCCCTAATATTGAATTGATTTACTAGATCTAATTTTGATTATTTTAAAAATGGGTAATTTGTATGCATGTGATAAGCTATTACTTTAGAGGTGAATTCCTTAGGCCTTTGTGAATTTTAAAATTCCATGCGAGTATTTCAATAGCTAGGTGGTTGTTTGGGCTATATTTATTTACTTATACAAATGGAACAACGTTAAATGTTGTTTGATGTGTTGTATAAGGAAGGCATGAATTCTTAATTGGATGTTATGTATTGTTAGTCTATGGATTGAGACAATGTGAAAGAGACCTATCGTCTTAGATGTAATTTTATCAAGAATATAATTAAATAGTAAATTTTGATTTGAACTTTTTCATTTTAAAGGTTGGTTTAGTAAGCATGGCATTGACATGAGATATCAAAACAATAATTTTAGTATGGGGAATGAATGGCAAGACATATGAAATGTAATAATTATATAATGTATGTGAAAGTGTTTATAACTAGACAATGTATGATAGAATATGTGAGAATGTATGTAAATGAATATGAAAATGATCTTAAATTCACACAAACATATTACAATATACATATACAGAAATTATATATAAACAAAAACACATACACAAAGTGCTACAAAATTTTACCCTATACATAAATATTTAAATTTCAACATATAAAATATTTTTATAACGCTTGACTAAATTTTGGAGATTTCACAATTAAGATTATCAATTTCCATTGGTAACTTATCTTGTCCCGAGAACACATATATACCGAAGTTCTTTGTGATGTGGTGACTTTATATTATGTAGTAGAATAAGAAAGTTTTGATTGTTTGAAACCATGAGAGGCGACGTGAGCTGTTGTTTTTATTATTTATGGCGGATAGTTCATGTCCTTTTTCATTTCCCTGCAAGTCAAAAGTCAAAAGTCAAGGCTCCATTGAAATTTTTCTAGTTGAAAACAAGCCTTCCAAGATAAAACTCAGAAAATAGGAAGCTGTGAATTTTGAGTCCTAAAAACCATCCTTCCATTCTCTACGATCCACGTGTTTATACAGTAACCCATGACTGGACTGCATATGTACAAGGATGCTTCCACAACACCCAAAGTTTCAAAGGAGTTTTTTCATGGAGAGGCCAAAATGGTCTTGTCTGCTACAACGAAATACCAATGAAAAGGTAATAGACTTATCTAAAGAGATGATATGTGCATGAGCACAAAGTATTCCGTTGGGAATGAATAAGTATTGACCCATGGCTATGCAGCCAACTAAACCGGAAGAGTTTGGAAAAGAAAACCAAAGTATCTTTTGAGTAAGATATGCATTTTAGTTTTTTGTTTAGACATTTTTTTGTATGGTCTAATGGGTATGTCGAAGAGATATGGAAAATCAACCTTCTCCTTCATTTACATTTACATCGATAGTTGAGAATTTTACAAGATTAATTATGAGGAAACATTACTCTATATTTTGTAGATTGCAAGATTCAAATGACTAGTGATATATGTGTTCAATTGTTTTATCTTAATTGTTGTGTTTCTGCTTAATTAGGCGGGAGGAAGGAAATTCTCATGCTTGGCAAAGTATTTAATTTGACGAGTAACCAAATCACATTCCTTGCAAAAGACTAATAGCCAACTTTAGAACTTGTGGATGTCAAAGATCTGTGGTTTGATTTGTTATTGTGGGAAGCTGAATTTTGTCCATATGAGATAGACTGTGCTAATTTTCCAAAAAAGAAACAATGCAGATTAGCTATCAAGTTACCTCAAAATATTCTATAGAAACAACTATTTTATTATACAAACAACTATTGTATTAAAAAAAGGGCTACAATATTTTAAAAATATTTTATCAAGTCTTTATAGTATTATGTTCTCAATTCATATAATTGTGGATTGTATTTTTCCTTGTGGATTATTTATTTATTTTTTAAATATTTGTAGGTATTGAGTAATTTGTGCAGGTATTTACTTATTATGATGTTCATATTAGTTGACCAAGTTCATGACAAAAATATTTGTTTACCTAGAAAATAACTTGTGACTAATAACGGTCACACACACACACACATGGTCACCTCTAATACCTAGGTGAATTTGGGTTCGATTAAACATAAGTGTGATTATAGTATATACTATATTTATTATATTATAACATATATAGTATAGATTAAGAGAAAATTTAAATAATATGATTTCTTAACTTTTGTTTGCTGTTAAATTTTTCAATTTCCTAGTTGACATCTTGATTTTTTCTTATATATATATATATATACACTTTATTTTGATGTCAAATTTTTTAATTTCTAATATCTTAATTTTCATTAATTTTGTTAACTTTTAAAAATACATATAGAAATTAAATTATTAAAATTTTCTTGATATATCTTAAAATTACTTAATTATATATTATATATCATGATATATTAATTATTAATATTAAGAAGATTTAAAAACAATAAAAAATTTATTATTAAAAATATTAAAATATAGAACTTCAAAACTAATTATATTTAGTAAAACCTTCCTATAAAAATTAAATAATAACATTATTAAAATTTTAATATAATATATATTGGAGAATCAACAGCTTATATATTATATGTTTCTATAAATAAAAGCTTACACATCAAATTGCATAATCAAAATCTAATGCTAAGTGTAAAAGTTTGGGAATTAGAAAAATTGTTTATTTAGTCTTTTAAAAACTACACGCATTCCTAATTGAAAGGGGGTTGAACTATCTCTGTCACGGACCCGCACTTGCACGGTGGTTAGAGGTGGGATAATGGATGGGCATCCGACCATAAGGAATATTATGGATCGATAGTCAGTGCCTATTGTGGGCGCCATCTGATTTGCTTTCTCTCAAGATCTGCGAATCTGCTTTGATAGGACAAATAATGACCATCTCTCCCTTCTAAATTATCTCCGTATGAGGAATACCATTGTTTACATGTGAACAGACTGGTTTTTACTTATTTTATAAAGACATTGTGTGGAAATAATGACCATCTCTCCCATCTCTCCCATTGAGCTTGCACCGAATCTAAATGCTTTTTATATCAAACAACCAAGAAATAGAAATAAAAGATCTTAGGTCACCTGATAATGTGAAGGTCAAGTGAATTGCAGTCTTTTGAATTTGGAATATTTTACATGTCATCGAAAGCAGAATGATGGAAGTGTATGGAAACCTCCTTCTGAATTTACAATGGTATGAATTTTACGCCAATGCCTCGTAAACAGACGCAGATGATTGTCAAGTTCGATGTACGGGTAATTGTAAGTCTAACGTTATCGCTGTTAAGAGGATTTTGTAATTCTCAATACTAATGCACAAAGATTCCCTATGGTCTGAAAAGAAGAAATTAAAGTCCATTATTTTTGTTTGCAGGTTACAAGAGATGACCAGGTAGTCATCTTTCACGATGATCTGACTGTTAAAAAATAAAATGTAGGATTCTTTTGGACATAATTCTTTGTTTCAATATTTATCGTCAAAATTTTCAATCTCAATTTTGTTTTATTCTTGTAATTAAGAAAAACTCTTGAAATCTCATATTAATACATAAATTTCTTATTTCATGCGCGTTATAATCAGAATTCTATTGGTATTCTTGCAGCTTGATTGGAGTTTTGTGCCTATTTTAATAGGAAACCATTGTCAAAAAAACATATCAATTATTTTCAACAAATTTAAATGAACAAAAATAGGGTTTTTATTGATCGGATGCTACGACTCGATTTGTTAGAATCCTACTTTTCAGGATTTCATGAGACACTTTAACTTTTGCTAACCTTGTCGGATGAGCCTATCTACTTTAGTTACTATATTTTTCTTAGTCATGTGATTTCCTTTAAGACGTAGACACTAGCCGACTTGGTTTTGATACATTTAGCTATATGTTAGTGAATTATCATTTCCACTTGTTATGCTTATGCAACATATCTTGATATTTGATCATCTATGATGTTATATTTATGATGATGTTATTTGAATGGTATGCCATTTTACGAGTTACTTTTTATGTTACATGCATGAGGGAACATGATGTACATTGCAATGAAATATGATGTCATTTTATTCGATTATGACTTTATGGACATTTACCTACTGATGTGGTCTCGAGTGTGTCTGAGAGTTTTGCAGGAAGAAGGCGAGAGTGTGGTTGAGGTAGAGGAGGCTAGCTCCTTGGTAGTGGTGGGTTAGAAGCTCTGGTTGGAACACACCACTTAGATTCATTATGTGTTAGATTGAGAGTTTTGTTCCTATCTTATGATTATGTGGTTAATGTATTTTTATTTCTAACCTTATCCCAAGATGATAAAATATCCATTTGATAGAATTAATCAGTTTTAATCCTACATGCTTATCATATTAATGTTAGATGCTAATAGAAGAAGCATTTGCCATTCTTTCATTAAATATGAAATGACTTATTTTGACTAGTAATGATTAAAATAAGAAAACATTTATAAGAAATAAATTCAATTCTCTTAGTTTGGACCTTTTCATTATTTAGAAAGGGAAATAAAGAAATCTTTTTATTTGAATACTTTGATGATACATGGAGATATATATACTAGTAAGGGGTGTGAAAAGAGTCATTGAGTTAAGACATATTTCTGCAATGCAAATCAAGAAGGCTAAGAGGAAGGGATGTATGTATGTAGCACATGTTAAAGATCTAGACAAAACTCCTCCTTGTTTGGATGATTATCCTATATTACAGGAGTTTCAAGATGTCTTTCTGGAGGAGTTACTTGAATTACCTCCGAAGAGAGTTTGATTTCTCTATTTATCTGATGCCTGGAACTGAGCTATAATCTAAGGCTTCGTACATAATAACTACCATAGATATGTATTAGATTAAGGTGCAGCTTCAGGAATTGTTAGATAAAGGGTTCATACGCCCTAGTGTATCACCATGGGGAGACCCAATGATCTTTGCAAATAATAAAGATGGTACCTTATGATTGTGCATTGATTATAGGATGCTTAATAAGGTAACCATAAAAAATAGATACCCTCTCCCTTGAATAGAAACTATTCGATTAGATGAAGGGAGCAATTGTGTTCTCAAAGATTTTTTGAGATCTGGATATCATCAACTTCAAATAAAGGAAGAGGATTTATCAAAAATTACATTCAGGACATGGTATGGACATTATGAATTTGTTATCGTACCTTTTGGTTTAACAAATTCTCATGCAAATTTTATGAGCTTGATGAACAATGTTTTCAGGGACTATCTGGATGACTTTATGGAAATATTTATTGATGACATACTGATCTATTCTAAGAACATGGACGAGAATGAAAAATACATGTAGAAACTTTATGGTAAGTTATCAAAGTGTTCTTTCTATCAGAACGAGGGATTCACTACTTGGGTCACATCATCTCTGCAGATGGAATTGTAGTAGACCCCACTAATATTAAAGCAATTATAGAATGGCCAGCTCCTCAGGATGTGAGGGAAGTCTAAAGTTTCATGGGACTTGCTAGTTATTACAAGAAATTTGTGGAGGGATTCTCTAAAATTGAAGCTCCTATTACATCCCTTTAGAGGAAAGTAAAAAATCTATTCAAGTGGGCAGATGAATGTGAGAAGGATTTTC